>CM027126.1:9276663-9762354 GCA_015476505.1 Urochloa ruziziensis | reverse complement strand
TGGGAAAGAGATCAAAGATCCGCGCGCTTTTGGCAAACGGATCTAGGAGAATCCGGAAAAAACAAACTGGTGTTGTGTACTGCTGGTAGTGCTCTGTATGACCCAGTGTGTTGCTGGAGAAATATCAGTTTCAGATCAGAACTCTATATCTGTGCTTGGAAATGGCAAAAGTTCAATCAACAATTCGGGAAATGCGCCCTCTTCGTCAGTCATCATCATCGTCTCGGCCGACGGGGCGACGGCGTGCGAGTGGATCGCTAGAAGGGCCAGGGACACAAATACAAAAAGTTCAGTGTTACGTTGTGTATACTTCAAACCTGTGCAAACTTTAGCTTTCAGCTAAGGCTAGTTCGTTTCGTTAGACAGTATGTTTCACATCAATTATCATTTTGTTAATGTGATATAGAATCATAATCAGAGCAACTTTTTAATTGGATCTAATAACATTAACTACGTAGAGAGTACTATTGATCAAATGCTTTTCCTAACAAAATTAAATAAGCTTTGTAATTTCAACAAAAGAAGTGATATGTGTTTAAGACACCATTAAAATTGCTAAGCAAGCAACTTCAATATCCTAAATGTAATCCAACAATTTGCAGAGACATTTTAATATTTTTGTGATTTGGTTGATATAATAATTTAGAATGCTTTTTTTTTGAAAAAAGTAACAAAAATAATTGTATGTCCCCTTTTCACTTCATTGTGAACGTTTTACATATTTCAAGATAAGCTTGATTTGAAAGATAAACTATTCATTTGAAACTTGAATAATACTTGAACCGCACCTTTTTCTCCACGAAAAGAAAAGGCCAATGAAAAAGAAAAGTTCACTAGCTTTAGTGAGAGACTATGAAGTCTTAAGGGCTTTTTTGTGCTGTGAAAAAAACATTACACGATAAAAATCTACCACATGTTACATTGAAATGCTCTTTCCTTTTCTTCAAATTTAATGTACTAAGCTTAAAAAAAAAAGATAACAGGAACACTACTTTGTCATATAAATAGAAGAAACATCCGCAATGTACCAAGCCTGACCGTGAGCTTTTTGTTGCATATGCCGTAACCAACACTTTTAGAGCGGCGCTCTGTATAGTCTCTACTACCCAGATCGAGGATCCAATGTTTTTCCAAATCTGCACACCAAGAAATGGAGTGCTCATGCTTACTAGCTGCACGCATCAAAGTTTGCACACCATGTGAAGAAAGGTACGAGGTGGTTAAAATGTGTGAGTTCAGCTGGGGCACCAAAAAAAAAAGAAATTAAAAGAAACAAAAGAAAAGGCTTTACTTTATTTTTACTCCTTGGGTTCAACCAAAGGTTGATGATGGTTTGGACCAAAACTCTGGGAAACAGCAGCTCCAAAACAAACCCAAGGAGACGAGGTGAGAAAACGAAAGCTCTCCCCGCTTTGCCTTTTCCATTGCCGAACGCTTTAGACGGACGACAGACGGCTGGCCGGGCGGCAGGCCATGTTCGGCGTGCACGATCGAGAGCTCGTCGGCTCGCGCCACACGCCCACACCCCCACCAAAGCACCCCGAACGTTGGCGCGCGCATGGGTGTGGTGGGCCGGCCGGTTCCGCCATCAAAAGACCCCAGTCAAACCGTGCCGAGGCCAGGCCGGGCTATACCAATCGGCCGACTTTTTCCTCGTGTACCGACCGGGCGGCCGGGCCCATTCAACAGCGACAGCGACTCCTCCGGATCTAGGACTGTGTGGCTTCGCTATCCCCTCCAGGCCATCAGCAGCACGTTGCAGCAGAGCCGGAACTAGCAGACGTGGCCTTTCTTGTTTTCACCAGCTCGGCGTACCGTACCGGTGCTATTTCTGTTCAGGATAAAACGAGGGAGAAATAGACATCGGGATGAACTATCGAATGAAGCAACCCCACCCACCAGCAGCAGCGCCTACCGTGTTGCCCATGCTGTACACGCCTTCGCCGGCGGCGGCTCGATCGGCCGGCCGGACCACCGACCGGAGGTCCGGAGCAGAAGGGGACACCGAACACAGAGCCGGCCAAAGCAACTCGGTGACCACGGCCCCCAAGGCCCGCGCGTACTCGTCACCCCCACAAAGGCACGAAACTGCTTTCTGTTCAGCTACTCGGTGGCTAGCTGCTCCTACTACTCGCCTAGCCTAGGCGGCGCATGCATGCCCACATTGCCATGCGCCCATGCCCATGCCATGGCATGCAAGTGAGAGCGGAGTACTCTGTCCTGGCTGACGCCGCCCGGCCGTCCTCGCCGCCGCGCCGGCCGGCGCTGCACGTCTGCGCCGGCGCCGCCGCCAGCAACAGCAGCAGCGCGCACCAGATCTCGAGGAACGAGCAGTAGCCCCTGTAGCCGATTCGCCGATCATCCGTTCGACTACTGTCACTCCGTCGCCATCCATCCATCCGTCCACGGAACAGCGCGGCAAGCTCGCGTCAAAAGAGACATTCCTCGGCCCCCT
The DNA here is from genome assembly GCA_015476505.1 of Urochloa ruziziensis. Lineage (NCBI taxonomy): Eukaryota > Viridiplantae > Streptophyta > Magnoliopsida > Poales > Poaceae > Urochloa > Urochloa ruziziensis. The sequence goes on along the minus strand of CM027126.1, from coordinate 9,759,899 downwards.
CCCCTCGGTCCCCGCGCCGCGCCCGTCTTCCTTCCTTTCCCGAGTTTCTACGGTCGTCGGCACGGTAACTCTCGCCTCCAGCCGCGCGCGTCTCCCCCCGGCCTCTCGCACGTCGACACGGGAAAAAAGGGAGGAGGAAGGGGACGCGCCGGGTGTGTGAGAAAAGAAGCGGCGCCCGTAAAAAGACGGCCCTCCGTGCGTGCGTGCGCGCGCGACCCCGGCGGCCGGCCGCTTTGCCTCGCTTTGGCGGTGGTTCGCTCGCCTTTTTCCCACGTCCGGCTTTTATATAAGCTCAGGCCCCGTGCCGTCGCGTGCCACTCTCTCTCTCTCTGCTGGACTGGACCTGGACGACATCCTAGCACCGTTGCCCAACGAAGGAAGAAGAAGCTAGAGCTTTGGTAGAGGAATTGTGTGCTGCTGCTCTATCACTCTACTACCTGCTTGGGAAGCTGGGAGTTCCAACCGGCGCAGCGAGATCGTTTCGGGCGCTCCGTTTCGTCACCTCTCGTCAGGCCTCTTGCAGGTACGCTTCTTTGCGCTTCCTTGTGCTTGTGCAAGCTAGATGTCCATATGGAGCATGTTTTCATGTGTGCCTCGAGTTTAGATGAGCGAGTGAGTGAGAATACCTTTTTAATGTTGCTACACTGGATTCTCTCTATGGCACTAGAACAGCTGATCCGTGCTGGCGTGTGCATTTGTTGCGGCGTTGTTGGTGGGAGTGGGAGCGAAAGATAGCTATGGGCAGGAATAGGGCAGCACCAGTGCTTGTTCTGATGTCGCACGCGGCGCTGCCGTCGCATTTATGGCCGCGCATTTTGCAGCCTCGCATGGTTCAGGGATGCTCGCTGTTTTTTTTTTTCCATTCCCTTCTCCCTCCTCATCTCTTTTGAGAGAGACCGGCCGGCCGTTGCCTCTTCCTTGCTGTTGCCATGCCCTGTTGTGCTGGTGTGGTGAGGGCTGTAGCTCGGGTCGGCGCTTTTGAGGAGAGAGCAGCGAGCTGAGCCAGTGACCCTGAGGCCTGAACCCTGCCTGCGCGCCGCCGAAGGGGACGGAGTGGCGAGCTAGCAAACCGGCTTTATTCCGCGCCGGTGCAGCCTCAAGCCTGGCGTCAAGCCAGCGGCCTCATCCCCAGGATTCTCTCTCTACCCCTCCCCTCCCCTCGTTCCCCCTCTTTCTCTCTCTGCACTGTCGAGATCCTAGTCACGCATCAGCGCCATGTGTGCAGTACGTACGCGCACGTCGCCTCTGCTCTGCACGCCGGGGGGCGGCCAGCCAGGGCCAGGCCATCCATGATCCATCAATGGACGCCAACAACGTTCTTTCTTTAAAGATCTCTCACCTACAAACTCATGATTGCCCGCCTTGTTGCCTTGCCGCTCGTCGTCTTCCTCCGTCCTCCGCCGTCGCCGCGCAACCGAACTGATCCCGTCCCGTCCTTTCCTCCCCCTGTCGCCGCCACCCCCACTGCTCGTTGTTCGCCTGTCCGGTCATTGCGACACACTAGCAGCTTAGTACTCGTAGCTTGCAGGGAGGACAACATTTCAAACCTAATTAGGAAATAAAAAAAGGTATATCAAAGAAGTCATGTGCATTTTCTTTTTTTCTTTAAAAGTACTGTGTTAGCAAATCTAAGTTTCTTTGAAGGAAAAAAGAAATCCTAAGGCACTCTTTAATATGATCAGTACTGCTTTGTAGACCATGTGAGATTCCCCCGCACCTCTTCTCTGCACGTAAAAGGAAACAAAGTAGTAATTCAGAGAGAAGAAAAAGGAAAGCGCATACAAAAGCACGCCGCTTTTGTCCATCACAGCGGTTAAACAAACAAAACCCTTGGTTCATGTATGGGTCCGGGCCAAAAGCTTCTTTCTCTTCTCGCAGCGCAGCAGGCCATCTCTTTTCCCTCTACTGATCGACTAGTAGCTAGGCCCTGTTTAGATGTTTCGCGAAATTTTTTTCGAGTACGTTCCCTCACATGCATGGCATATTAAATGTAGTTGAAAAAAATAACCCATTATTGGATGGAGTGTACTTCGCGAGACGAATCTAATGAGCCTAGTTAGGTTATGATTAGACAATAAATTGCTACAGTAAACATATGCTAATGACTGATTAATTAGACTCATTAGGTTCGTCTTGCGATGAACTGACATAATCTATAATTAGTTTTGTAATTAGTCTATATTTAATACTTCAAATGTGTGCCCGACATACTGTAAATTTTTTTCGCGAAACATCTAAACGCGGCCCTAGTAGAGGCAGAGAGAAAGAGAGCGTAGTGACTGACTGAGCGGAGCCGACCCTATCCTACCGTGCCACTCACTCTGAGTCACTGGTAATGGTGCCTGCCACCGGTCACCCATCCCATCCATCCGTCGATCAAGGCTCCGATCAAGGAGCGCGGCCGGCGTCAGGCTCAGACCCCGCCCCCGCGCGGCGGGGGCATCGCCCGTCGCGTCACCCCCACGGCATGATCAGCTCCGGTGAAGATGCTTGCTGGGTGCCTGGCTGCCTTCTGCCTAGGGGATTGAGATGGTGACACGACGCGCCTGCAGCCCGTGCGACGTGCCCGGCTGCCCGCCTCCCTCCCGGCCGCGCCGCGCGAGCGACGTGCTCGGAGATGCTTGCGAGGGTGGGGGGCGCGGCTTCGATGACCGTGCAGCAGCTCTCATGTACTGGTAATAGGTGTAAATGCCACCTGGAAAATTAATCATCTTGCAATTCCACCTGGAAAGAACAGTGCAGAGATCAGAGCATGGCTCAATCAATCCGAAGCTAAAAAAGGGATGCAAACCTATGCTAATTTGCTACGGTAATCCTGGGCCATGCATATGATTCCCATGAATGAAGCATCCTATCCCTAAACCACGCTTCATCCGCACTGCCGTAACATCAGCGAAAGGCTAAAAAGGCCAGGGTTCCCAAAAGGGAACGCGCCCGTGCTCCACAAAGCGGGGCAAAAAGCAGCACTCCCCGGTCCCGGACCATCCCTCCTCCCTCCCCACCTCCCCAGTCCCGCGTGGCGTGCTCCGCCCACCGGAGAAGGACCAGCGCCACCCAGCCGTTCGTACAAAACGGTAGCAGCAGGCAGCAGCTAGCCCGCGCCGGTTAGCGTGGGCGTGGGCGTGGGCTCGGCGTGCGCGCGTGAAACGGGCACGCGCGGCGTGCGATCTCTCGGCCTCTCGGCTAGTGGGTGGGGGCGCCGGGTGTCGCCGACGCCGATCGCCTCCTCGGAGCAAGATCGCGCGTGCACGCGCGTGATCTGGCTTGCCGTTCCCGTGCCCCGGCGGCGTTGCCTTGCCTTGCCCCCTGCCTGACTTTTTGGCCACCCCCCCCCCCCCCCTTGGCGTGCTCCGCCGGGTTTGGTGCGGCCTGCACGTTGCGTCGCTGTCCCCGCCTCCGCTGCCACACCACTTCCGCAAAAAAGGTTCGCGGGGAAGAATGGGTGGTGCGCGAGAGCGACGCCGGCCGGGCTGAATGCGTAGGCCATTACGCACGTGACGCGTCGTCTGGTAGAATAGAAGAAGACGAGGCGGAGGCCAACTTTCGTCTGATCGAGACCCACACCCGCACGCTTAAAAAAAACGAAAGAAAAAAACCCCTCTACCGTCGCGCTGACTGTATGGCTACAATTGTAAATTCTCCTTTTCTCCAACTGTTGGGAACGCATGCATGGACCTAGGTTTGTTCCCCCCATCCGGATCTTTTTTTCATCTGGCCGGCGCCTGCAGGAGATCGGAGCGCGCGCATGCATGCACGGCTGGGTACGGCGCGCGCGTGCGCGAGCTCTGCGCGCCATCATGGGCTCCTCGTCGTGGCCCTTTTCCCCTGTTTCAACGGGGCTCATGATTGCGCTCGGCCTCTGCAGATACCGAATCCCGCACCTGACGGCGCTGCACTGGCGCACTGCACCGTTCGTTCGTAGAAACCATCATGGCCTCCTTACCTTACCCGTCCCGCCCGGGTCAACCGCCTCTTCGAGTGCTGCCGCGTCCGCCGATCCTCCTCCTGCCCCGACGCCGTTCATGGCGAGGACAGCGCGCAACGACCCGGAAAGAGCCATCTCGTCTCGATCCTGGTCGATCCAAGCCATCGTCGGCGAGGTGAACGAACCTGCCAGTCGATCGGGGTTTACGTTTACGTTAACGTTACGGTCCCCTCGGCCCGTCGGCAGCGCCAAGCCGTGGTGGCCCGTCCGGTTCCGCGACGTCGTGGCGCGGCGTGTGGTCCTGGCGCGCGCCCGTCTCGGTCTCGGCGGGGTCCGGTCAGTCATGCGATCAATCATGGGGGCGCGTCGCACGGCGACGACGTATTCCGCCCGCCCCGTCGTCCTGTGTGGCTTTTTTTCCCGTGCGCTACAGCTTTATTGACCGCCCCGTGCGCGTGCTACCCGGCGGCAGGCACGGCGTTTCAGCCTTTCGGGGGGTATGTACGTGGCACGTACCCGATCGGGCACCAAATTCCGCGCGCCGGACTGCCGGTACGTACACAGGAAAATGCGTCGCCGCACGCGTAGTGGTACTCGTACGCACGAGCTAGATGCCGCGCCCGTGCTGTCGTGGGTTAGGGCTTAGGGGAAGAAGCACAACTGGTCACGTCGTCGCAGGCGCACGCGTGCGTAGGGTACAACTAGCCGATCTGTGCTGATCCCCGATCTTTGACAGCCTATTGCTTGCCGTTTGCCTCGGCGTCCGTGCCTAATCCACCGGTGTCCCCCGGCCGATTCCGTCCGTACGAAGCCTTCCACAGCTAAGTTGGTACTCTCTGACGGTGTTCGGCCGGGCCGGCCCATCTCGTCCACGTCCGCCACCACGCATCCTGTATTCCTGTCCCGCGGCGGCCCCGGCCGAGGGGCCCGACGGGCGCCATGATGGCGCCTTTTGAGCAGGCAAGCCCGGCAGGGTGGCATGCCTACCGTTCTACCAATCCTACCCGCCAACAACAACGCCGTGCCGCCGCCAGCCGGCAGCTAGCGTCTAGTAGCGGCCGGCCTCCTCCCCCGGCTCCAGCAGCAACAGCGGACAACGCACGCGCCCGGCTGCTGTGACCTCGCTTCCCCCAGCCCAGCCCTGCGCGACTGGCGCCACACATGCGCTGCGAGGCGGCTCCAGCCCTCCGGCCGGCCAGCCAGTGGTGGCCGACTGGCCGCTGGCTTGCTGGGTTCGGTGCCGTGGCGCGCTAGGCTTTGGCCACTGGTCCCCCGGCGGGCACCGGCAGGGGCCAGGGGAAGGGGGCCCCGACCTCGCGCGGCGGCAGCGACGCTGTTCCCGCTCCCCACCACGCTGCACGCCGTGTAGGCCTGCGCGGCTGCGCCTGCCTGTGCCTCTTCTGACCCCGCTTGCCCGAACGCTCCGCTTTGTCCCTCGGCGCCCCGTCCCACCACCCCCAAGCCCTCGGCACGCGCGCCCGTGCTGTGCTTGTGCCCAGCGTGCCGTGTGCCGCGCCGTGCCGCCCCGGCGCGCGCGCGGCTGCGAGTCCGCGACGTCTCAGGCCGGCCGGGCACGCCGCTGCACAAGCCTGCGGCCTGCGACGGCACGTTCTGCACGCATGCTAGTAGGCTGCTGGCCTGCTCCGCGGGAGGCTACCGCGGCCGCGGCTAGTAGGATACGATATGAGGGCGCGGCTCTTTGCTTGGTAGGCAGGCAGGCAGGCGGCCGCGGCAACGGGCGGGCGCGCGCGCGATTACAAAACGGGCTGCGCCCATGAGGCTGTGCCCTTGTGCGGGCGATTCTATTCTGCAATAGTGGAGCGCCTTCTTGTCGGGGGCACGCTTCCAAAGCGCGAGAGAGCACGGCCGTCGAGGCGGCTTAAGGCTAGCGCAGCGGCCCCTGCTCTTTCAGCCCCCACTCACTGGTGGCCTGAAGGTTCGTATGGGTTTTTCTATAATCCACGGACCATGCTGGCAGCTTAAACTAGCACCACTATCATACTAGTAGTATTAGACAAAATAGTAAAATACGGAGTACGACACGATGTGAAGAAATGTCTGTCATCTTTGTAGCACTTCATTTCTGGACCTGGGACACTGCATTCTTCTTCTTTTTTTTTTTTGGCTCGTTCCAAACCGCCATCCGGATGGACCACGGTGTGGTAGCCGTTTTGCTCCCCCCTATACAATGCGTGCATCCTGCAACTGGGAGTGCTGCATTGCATATTTGCATCTACTCGTACACGTAGTAGTTGTGGATTATTCAAACACCTCCTGTTGTCACGATCCGCGCCTTAACAGCGCTCCTAATACCACGGAGAGAGCGGCAATCGAGTGGGAGTGTGCGGCCGCTGCCGCACGCTAGCCGCCAACCACACGAACATGCGCTACACTTTTCAATAAAAATCCCCATCCATCCATCCCTTCGTTCTTCCGTCCATGCGCTTGGGGAACACCACCCCCCGTCCGAAGCCCCCCACCCCCACCGCGCCCACTGTCTCGTGCGGTGCCCCCCAGCAAAGCAAGCTCGTTTTCCACGGCATTTTTACGGCCCCCGCCATCACCACGCCGCCGTCGTAGCGCACCACTACTAGCTGGAGTACTACTAGTACCAGCACAATCCCCGTTTCTCCGACGCCTGCCACCTTTGGTAAAAACAGGAGGATTCAATTCCTCCATGGCTGCCGCTGCCGCTTCCGCCGCCGTGTTTTCACTTTCACCGGCTCTGTAGACTGTGAGCTTGCGTTATTACCCCGTCCCTGCGTCGCCGCCCAGTCCGTCCCCAGCAGGTCAAACCTGCCTGCCTCCGCGCAGCTCAGCTCTCAGCTGCCTGCTGCCGCCCATCAGTGCCGTGCCGGTGGAGAGAGGTTCTAATGCCTTTCTGTCCCGCGCCGCATTAATTTCGCTCGCCAGGAGAGAGAGAGAGAGAAAGAGAGAGAGGAGGAGGAGGAGGACGGCGACAGGGCGCTATATTTTTACCGCGGCGGCCTCGCTTCGTTCTCAGTTTTTTCACAGTGCGGCGGATTCTTGGCCCGTTGGTTGCTTGCTGCGCTCGCGTTCTCTCCGCCTAGCCGGTTTCTTGCTACCACGCTGATCGCGTTATAAGGTTTTCGTCGCGCAGGGCGTGCCTGCTGCCGCGGTTGTTGTCGGGTAACGAACTCGCTTCGCCGTCCCCGGACCCCGCGCCCGCGCCAGCACCAGTGGTCACATGCTCGAGGTCCTGGAGATGGCGCCGCCGCCGCAGGCGCGGCACCAGCCCGCCAAGGGGAGGAAGCAGCCGCTGCAGAGCAGCGTCGCGCAGCCCAAGGCGGAGCCGGCGCCTGTCGCGCCGCCGCCGGAGGGAGGCAAGAGGTGTGGCGGAGGCGGCGGAGGGAGGCGCCGCGGCGGGCGCGGCCGGGGCAAGTCGGCGGCGGCGGCGGCTGCAGCCGTGGCGGCGGAGTCGAGGGCGGCGCACGCGCACGCGCCGCCGCCGCGCACCGTCATTGGGCCGCCCGTGCCCAGCAGCAAGGGCCTGTCCTTCTGCCGGCGCCCGGGGTTCGGGACCGTCGGCGCGCGCTGCGTCGTCAAGGCCAACCACTTCCTCGCCGAAATCCCCGACAAGGACCTCACCCAGTACGACGTAAGTGCTCTCTCTCTCTCTCTCGCCATTCTTGAATCCGCCTTCGGCGCTAAGGCGTAATTGAGATCAAAAGGCGAGTCTTTTCTTTTCTGTGCAGGTCAAGATCACGCCGGAGGTGAGCTCGAGGGCCGTGAACCGGGCCATCATGGCGGAGCTCGTCCGTCTCTACCGCTCGTCCGACCTCGGGATGCGCCTCCCGGCCTACGACGGCCGCAAGAACCTCTACACCGCCGGGACCCTCCCGTTCGACGCCCGCGAGTTCGTCGTCCGCCTCGCCGACGAGGACGACGGCTCCGGCGTCCCGCCTCGGTACGTCCCCCTCGCATTTCTTTCTTTCTTTCAAGCACCGCTCGTGCAGCCGCCCGCCGCCGCCTCGTACGTCTTTTTCTTAATGCCCGTGCCGTACTGACCCGCGAAGCTGCTTGCGTCCCTGCAGGGAGAGGGAGTACAGGGTGGCCATCAAGTTCGCCGCGCGCGCCGACCTCCACCACCTCCGGCAGTTCATCGCCGGGCGGCAGGCGGATGCGCCGCAGGAGGCGCTGCAGGTGCTCGACATCGTGCTCCGGGAGCTCAACAACCAGAGGTAATTACTCCACGCCGGCTCCTGCATTGATTGCCAACGCCGCACGCCTGCATTGCGCCATTTGTGTGGTTCTTGGATTTGATTGAGGAAGCTGATCGATGCTAATTTCGTGTTTCTTCCCCATCCTTAGATACGTGTCGATAGGGCGGTCGTTCTACTCGCCGGATATCAGGAAGCCGCAGCGGCTCGGGGATGGCCTCCAGTCATGGTGTGGGTTCTACCAGAGCATCCGGCCGACCCAGATGGGATTGTCGCTTAACATAGGTGAGTTGTGCTTCGGCTGGAGAATATTTGTTGCCCCCCATGCATGTGATTTCTTGCTTGTCTTGTGGCTGCTGCTTACTATGGCGATGTTGACGCTAGACATGTCGTCCACGGCGTTTATTGAGCCGCTGCCGGTGATCGAGTTCGTGGCCCAGATATTAGGGAAGGATGTCATATCAAGGCCACTGTCGGATGCTAACCGAATCAAGGTAATCTTACTGTGGGAAGAGAGGAATCTAGCATAGAGCTACAGTGACATGTAACAGCTGCCTCTTGGTGGCTAGTATTGCTTATGGGCTCTTAGCTGATTATGTCCCTTCGAGTTTTGTGCTTTTTCTAATGGAGTAATTTATATTTTTCTGGGTAATTTTGTGACTATACCAAGCAGATCAAGAAGGCACTGCGAGGGGTAAAAGTTGAGGTCACTCACCGAGGGAATGTAAGGCGGAAGTATCGCATTTCTGGGCTAACTACGCAACCAACCCACGAACTGATGTATGTTTTGATTCTTAAACATTTTTATTAGCTTGTGAAGATATCTTATTCTCATCTGTTTGGACTTTGATACATGATGTAACATGGTTCCATGAACATATAAGAATGGTATAACCTGTTGATACAAAAGAGCTGAACATCATGAAACCTCTAAACTCAATTTGGGTTATGTTTGATTTGCCTTATCCACCTTATCAGTGGAATGGTTTTGAATTAATAAAATACATGCTGTTGAAAGGCTTTTACGCCACTTGTCTAAAATCATGGAATTGATTTTTTCCACCTTTTTGGCAGTTTCCCAATTGATGATCAAATGAATATGAAATCCGTAGTGGAGTATTTCAAAGAAATGTACGGGTTCACCATTCAGCATCGTCACCTTCCCTGCCTTCAGGTTGGAAACCAAAAGAAGGCAAACTATCTTCCAATGGAGGTCAGTATGTATGCTAATCAAGTCAGAAACTTATGTTTACTCGTCAATTCTGTTTATGTTTCTACCAATTGTCTACTGGTGAACATTGTAATGTTGAGATTGAGACATTTCATAATAGGCCTGCAAGATTGTTGAGGGCCAGAGATACACGAAGAGGCTGAATGAAAAACAGATCACATCATTGCTAAAGGTTACGTGCCAAAGGCCTAGAGAACAAGAGATGGATATTCTACAGGTGGAGTTGTTTTTCCCATAACCCTTTTATTAAAGAAGAAATAAAATAACTTTTCAGCACACATGCTACTTATGCTAGGTTTAACTGAATGCTCTTTGTTGAACAGATCTTACATAATACATACTCTGTATGTATGTATAGCTAGATGCAATAGCCTTCTAGGGTTTTGTTATCTGCGCTGAACTAATCTGAACACAGCAAGCCATGCGTCCTGCCTGTTCATTGTCCTATCGTAGAGTCACTGCTTTTATTTGTCTGTGGTCCAAGCTTTCCATGCAGTGGACCTTGAATAGACAGCCATTAATACTGCCAGGGTTTTCTCTTTCCATATGTGATAGAATGTATTAATCCACACTTTCGTTAAATTGGCTCAAAAAGCTTAAAGAATTATTGTTTTCAGACAGTTCATCAAAATGGATATGAGCAAGATCCATATGCAAAGGAATTTGGGATCAACATCAGTGAGAAGCTAACCTCCGTTGAAGCTCGAGTCCTTCCTGCACCTTGGGTAGGAATTATCATATGCCACTGTTATTCATTTTTTATCGAGTGTACCTCAAATGTTATTGAACACAAACCTTTTTGTGGATTCAGTTGAAATATCATGATACTGGAAAAGAGAAAGAATGCTTGCCACAGGTTGGTCAATGGAACATGGTAAACAAGGTAAGATTCCAGTTTATTGTGCATCTTATGCTCGGGAATTATGGTGTTTGATCCCACTACTTTTGCACCTAAAAGAAACTTATTTGTGGCAGAAAGTGATCAATGGATCCAAGGTGAGCCATTGGGCTTGTATAAACTTCTCAAGGAGTGTTCCAGAAGCCACTGCACGGGGATTTTGCCAGGAATTGGCACAAATGTGCCAGATTTCGGGCATGGTACTACACCTCTCATTTCTGCTCATATTTCTGCACATGACAAATACCTGTGTAAACTGAAACTATGTGCATCTTTTAATTTGACCTCCTGAATTTTACAGGAATTTAACAGTGAGCCTGTGATACCAATATATTCAGCTAGACCAGATCAAGTGGTAAAAGCACTTAAACATGTCTATAATATTGCATTGAACAAACTCAAGGGTAAAGAACTTGAGCTACTTTTGGTGATCCTCCCTGACAACAATGGTCCATTGTATGGTAAGTGTCATCTGCTAATCGCCTTGCATATATTCTTCTTGAAACCTTTTCAGATATAACTTTATATTTTCAGGTGACATCAAACGTATTTGTGAAACTGATTTGGGATTGATATCACAATGTTGCTTAACGAAGCATGTTTTTAAGATCAGCAAGCAGTATTTGGCAAATGTCTCCCTGAAAATTAATGTTAAGGTACTTACCAACTTGTTTATACATCAAATATGGCGGAGAACAGTAAATCAGTAAGACAACTCACTGTATTATTGACTAATGGTGCCATTAAATTCAGATGGGAGGAAGAAACACCGTGCTCTTGGATGCGATAAGTTGGAGGATTCCTTTGGTCAGTGACATACCAACAATTATATTTGGTGCAGATGTGACACATCCTGAAACCGGGGAGGACTCAAGTCCATCAATTGCTGCGGTATGGCTCGTTATTACTCTGCTTCTTCTCATCTTCTGCATCAATACACTTAATATTTTTCATCAGAATATACATATCCTTGTCTTGGTTTCAAAAAAAGAACAGTCCTGATCTCTTTTCCTAATATGCTGCTTGAAGGTTGTTGCATCTCAAGACTGGCCCGAAGTTACAAAATATGCTGGATTGGTTTGTGCTCAGGCACATCGGCAAGAGCTCATTCAAGACCTTTATAAGACATGGCACGATCCTCAGAGAGGCACTGTAACAGGTGGCATGATCAGGTATTCATTTAGAACAATGTGACATTCTGAAGTGGGAAATATAGTTAGATACAATAGTATCTATCAAAATAATTAAAAAGTCCAATTGATCGATTTGAACCAATTTTTTGTGACATTTGTTGTGTAGGGAGCTCTTGATATCCTTTAGGAAAGCCACTGGGCAGAAACCATTGAGAATAATTTTCTACAGGTATGTTTCTATATGAATCTTCTCTAAATACATTAGGGTTACCTATTCATCATAGAGTGGAAGTAGCTACTATTAACGCTCCTTTATGTTGCAACTAAATTATTCATTTCTTGCAGAAACTAAATTATGCATATGTTAAGTTCATTAAATTTCTCTTTCAGGGATGGCGTTAGTGAAGGCCAGTTCTATCAAGTTCTCCTTTACGAGTTAGATGCTATCCGTAAGGTTGGATACACTTCAAATTTTCTTACATTGGTCTTTTAGTCGATTTCTTAGAGTTGACTATCAAGTGTGTTTTTTCAGGCATGTGCATCCCTAGAACCAAATTACCAGCCTCCTGTAACATTTGTTGTGGTTCAAAAACGTCATCATACAAGACTATTTGCAAACAATCACAAAGACAGAAGCAGCATGGACAAGAGTGGAAATATTTTGCCTGGTAATCAGTCATTCATGCCTCTATAAATCTTTAAGATGTATATCCATCACATACACTATTTCAGTTGACATATTCCAAAATTTGAAGGTAAAAGCTAGTATGTTTTGAAGTTAAAAAATGCTTCAAATATTTTGACTTGTCTAATTTTAAGATGTTAAAGAATCTGGCCACTTATGAGATCTAGTCATTTGTTTTGTTTAAATTGCAATATGTTGAAGTTATTCTATCTTTCAAAAAAAAAGAAGTTATTCTCGTTTCAATGAATGCTTTTGATGCTTGAAAACAGGAACCGTAGTTGATTCTAAGATATGCCATCCAACGGAGTTTGATTTCTACCTCTGTAGCCATGCTGGAATTCAGGTAAGAATTTTGTGATAGTCTCTTGTGGAATCCTGACATAGCATTTATTTGGAATATTCTACGGTACTGAAGTTGTCATTTGTGATGAAATGGTATCGAAAAGACATGTCATATGCTCTATTCCACAAGCTATACACCTAGCTACCTAGTGAGAAGGCCACATGCTAAAAGAATAACCAACTGGTCCTATAATCGACTTTTTAACCATGTGATTGTACAACTATGGTACTTTGTACTTGGATCAGTAGCATGGGAATATATAGTCAGGATTCTCCGTACTGTACTGAAATGACTGATGTGTGAGTTTGCCAGGGAACAAGTAGGCCTGCTCACTACCATGTCCTCTGGGATGAGAACAATTTCACAGCAGACGAAATGCAAACATTGACAAACAACCTTTGCTACACGTAAGGCACTTGTGCTATGCTATATTTGACCCTTGCACTTTGAAACTGTCTTTTGAGAATTTTCTTAGCTTGATGTACATGTTGATGCAGTTATGCAAGGTGCACACGCTCGGTTTCTGTAGGTATGTTCTTCTGTGTTATACAATCATCTTCCAGTTCCTCACTCTTAAATATTGATGAATCTTTTGTATGCTCAAACCTGTTCAGAAAACAAATCTGACTTGTGCTGTATCTTTTGCTTCTTAACAGTCCCGCCTGCATACTACGCCCACCTGGCAGCATTCCGGGCTCGGTTCTACATGGAACCAGAGATGTCGGAGAACCAGGCGTCGAAGGGCTCCAACGGCACAAATGGAGCCTCAGTGAAGCCCCTGCCTGCCGTGAAGGAGAAGGTGAAGAGGGTGATGTTCTACTGCTGACAAGGCAACCACTTAACCACTCACATGCTGTAGCTAACTTGGTAGAGTTTAGTAGAGATTAGATTAGCTTTCTCCGGGAATGGAAGAGAAGAGCATTTGGATCCTGAACAACCAATCTTTTGACTGCCTCTGTAAAGTACTCTGAGACGCCTGTATAATAGCTCTTGGATCAGATGGCATCCAATCTGATAAAAAGTAAGAATCTAAGATGGTGTACAAACCTGTTGATCCTTTTCTAGTCGATTTAGTTGACAGCAGAGCAAACAGCACTGCTTAAGGTCCATGCATATGATCTCTCACCAATGGACTATGGAGCAGGGTTTTGAAGAAATAATGTCATATATGATCTCTTTTTGTGACCTTATAAGATATAACAAACAGGCATAATGAACTTAAACATGCAGAAACTTTGGCAATCGATTTGTAATGCGGTCTAAGAGTTTCAATCAATTCTAGCTAGCTGAACCCCAATTGGGATAGTTTCAACCAATGCAAACTGCAGGAGTTTCTGAGTGTCATGGAGTAGACGGACTATGTTTCCCAGTGAACCCAGCAGGTGACAAGTATCCTATAGGCCTAGCATCTTCCTTGCTACTCCTGGAAGTAGCTAGATACAACATAGAATCATCAGTCTTAATGTAGCATCAGACTTGACATGTCATCTTTAGATTTGAAATTGATTAGAACTGCTAAGCTAGTAGTCGAGAATTTGATATGTTGTTGACAATGTGGTGTCTATAGGTACATTCATCAAGAGTAGTGATGGCTTGGGCGTCTAACCTCCCTCTGAGGAAACGCATGCCATTTTCCTTGCAGATGTTCTAAGTTTACTTTGCATTTTTCTGAAAATGGCTTACGTTTTGCGAAAATGAACAGCTTCAAGCAAAATGACTAGGACAACATACACCACGCTTTGCTGAGGACTATGCTGCAATCAATGCAGCAATGTCCACTGATGTTCCTTCAAGTTAATTAACTGCAGAAGGCCTCAAAATGCTCGAAAACTGCTCTCCCCTTTGACTTAGTTTTCATTCCCCTCTGTTTCAAAAGTATACTAAGCCTGATCTTACTCCAACAGGTCTAATATTCTTTTATTTCTCGTCCCACAGAAGTCTGGGCACTTCAATATATTCAGTGTCTTTGTCATTTTGGTTAATAGCTTCAGGAGTTGATAAACCAGGCTAACCATTGAATTGATTAGAATTGTTACTGAGTTGAATTTTCTTTGACTATATGATCAAGCATTCTTTTGGTCAACACAGTGTGATTAATTGAACTTGATGAATGCTTAACCATTCTGATTCCGAAACATTAGATATATTCCAGTATTGGTTCCACTGTCAGTATCCTCTTACTTCAATCGAGCTCCACCCTGCAGTCTTCTTGACAGTGGGGTGCGTCATCTTGCTCCTTACTCTAATTGCTTCCTCCCATCGACTTGCTGTTGCATACACATTAGAGATGAGGACATTGACACCAGGATTTGGGGAATCTTGCTCGGCAATTCGTTTGGTCAGCTGTTCGGTCATCTCAACATTGCCATGAGCCTTGCATGAAGTGAGGAGTGCACCAAACAGAGGCATAGTGTCCTTGTTGACAGGCATGCCATTGATCAACCTCTCGGCTTCATCTAGCACACCAGCACGCCCTAGAAGGTTGACAAAGCAACTATAATGTTCGATTCTCGGTTCAATCCGATAGACCTCCTTCATGGCTTGGAAATGCCTTCGTCCTTCATCAACCAAGCCACCATGGCAACAGGCACTCAGTACGCCAATGAATGTAATACCATCAGGCTTCACTTTGTTTATCTGCATCTCCTCAAACAATTCAAGGGCTCTACTGGCCTGACCATGTGTAGCCAGGCTGCAGATGATGGCAGTCCAGGCTGCGGCGTCCCTGCCCTGCATTCGCCCAAAGACATTCAGTGCCTTGTCAACATGCCCACACTTTGAGTACATCTCAATCAACGCTGTGCCAAGAACTGCATCAATCTTCATCTTCCTTCCCTCAGCATACTGATGGATCCATTCACCTTGATCAAGAGCGCCGATATTGGCACAGCATGTGAGGAGAGTGACAACAGTGAATCTGTCTGGTTCCACCCGTTGCAACTGCATGTCTCGGAATAATGACAATGCCTCCTCAAAGCTTCCATGTTGCACACAAGCGTTGATCATAGCAGTCCACAGGATTAGATCCTTCTCTGTGCACTGATAGAAGAGCGCTCTCGCCTTGTCCAGCTGGCCAGCAAGGCCATATCCCGACACAAGTATAGTCCAAGAAATGATGTTCCGCTCCGTCATTTGCTCGAACATCGTCTCCGCCTCTTCCAAGCAACCATTCTTCGTGTACATGTCCAGAAGCGCATTTGCAACTGGGAGGCTGAACCCAAAGACTGCATACATGTACGCGTGAATCCTCCTTCCCAAGCTCAGGTCCCCCGCTCTGGAGCAAGCGGTCACGGCAGTCACCAACGTGACCCGATCAGGCGTGGCGCCGCTCCTCTCCATCTCCTCAGCAAGCGCGACCGCTGCCGTGAAGCGGCCGCACCTGATGTAGCACCTGATCATCATGTTCCACAGCACCAGGAACCTCTGCGGCATTTCGTCGAACACCTTGCGCGCGAAATCCGCGCGTCCCAGCGCCGCGTACATCTCCACCAGCGAGCTCGCGGTGTACGCGTCCCACCGGAACCCGGTCTTGACGGCGGCCGCGTGCGCCTTGCGGCCCTCGGCGGAGAGTTTCATCACGCCGATCGCCTTGAGCACGAACGGGTAGGTGAAGCTGTCGGCGACGAGGCCCCGCGCGCGGAGGTCGTAGTACACCGCCATGACCCGCGCGAAGCTGCCCTGCCTCGCCAGCGTCCTGATCAGCACGTTGCAGTCGCGCAGTGGCATGGCGTGGTGGCGCGCCGTCGCCATCGGAGCGACGCGTGGGGTAGGGGTAGGAGGCGCCAAGGCGGGGAATCTTTTTGGGCTGCCGTATAGAAAACGGGAGAGCGACGCGGATGGCTGGGGGCGGTTTGCACTTTGCAGTTGGCGAGATGGGGAAGAAGGTTGCCGTGGTGGTGGGAGGGAGCGTGGCGGGGCTCGCGTGCGCGCACGCCGCGGCGGGGGCGGGATGGGACGTTGTGGTGCTGGAGAAGGCGGCGGCGCCGGCGGCCGGCGGCGGAACGGGCGCCGGGCTGGGGCTCGACGCGCAGTCTATGGAGACGCTCGCCAGCTGGATCCCCGGGTGGGGCCTCGACACCGCCACGCTGCCGCTCGCCGTCGACCTGGTAATCCCCGCCGCCGCCGTGTTCGCGGTGAGGTTGAGATCTGTTGGAATTTGCGAGCTGAGCGTTGGTTTACGGGTGCAGAACAGAGCAACGGACAGCGAGACGAAGGCGGCGCGGACGCTGGTCAGAGACGATGGCTTCGGTTTCCGCGCGGCGCACTGGGGCGACCTCCACCGGCGGCTGCACGAGGCGCTGCCGCCGGCGGTGGCCGTACTCTGGGGCCACCAGTTCCTGTCGTTCGAGGCTCACGGAGGCGGGGTCGTCGCGACGGCCCGCGTGGTGCGGACGGGTGAGACGGTTGACGTCACGGGCGACCTCCTCGTCGCAGCCGACGGCGCCGCGTCGTCCATCCGCCGCCGCCTCCTCCCCGACCTCAAGCTCAGGTCAGCCGCCTACCAATCCAATCCGTGGCGCCGCCCCTGCTCTCGCGCGTTTGCCTTTGGCTCGCTGATTCGATCGGTTCAATTCCTCGCTCTCCGTGGCCGGTGCAGGTACGCCGGGTACTGCGCGTGGCGAGGCGTGTTCGACTTCGCCGGGAAGGAGAGCTCCGACACCATGACCGGCATCCGGAGAGCCTACCCGGAGCTCGGCAACTGCCTCTACTTCGACCTCGCTCACAAGACGCACACCGTGCTCTACGAGCTTCCCAGGAGCAGGCTCAACTGGCTCTGGTACACCAACGGCCCAGAACCGGAGCTCACGGTAATAATGGCGCCGCCCCCCTCTCGTTTCTCCGCTGACGCCCCCGTGCTAGTGCGCCACTCCGTCTCCCTGAACGCCGACGCGATTCGCTTTTGAGCAGGGGAGCTCGGTGACCATAGAGGCGACGGACGTCATGGTGGCGCGGATGCGTGAGGAGGCGGAGCGCGTGTGGTGCCCCGAGCTGGCGCGGCTGGTCCGGGACACGGCGGCGCCGTTCGTGAACGTGATCTACGACGCCGACCCCTTACCGCGGCTGTCGTGGGCGAGCGGGCGCGTGGCGCTGGCCGGCGACGCGGCACACCCGACCACGCCGCACGGCCTGCGGAGCACCAACATGTCCGTCGCGGACGCGCGCGAGCTCGGGCGGTGCCTGGCGAGGTGGGGCGCGGAGGAGCCGGCGGCGCCCGCGCGCGCGCTGGCGGAGTACGAGGTGGCGCGGCTCCCCGTCGTGGCGGCGCAGGTGATGCACGCGCGCCGGCTCGGACGGGTCAAGCAGGGCCTGCCGGTGGACGGCGAGGCCGAGGGGTTCGACGTGAGGAAGGCGACCGAGGAGGACGCGGTGCACCTGCTGCGGCAGCGGTCCATGCCGTTCTTTGGAGACGCGCCCGCGGCGGCAGATGATGGCTGTGTGTGATTTTTGTTAGGAGCAGGGGTGTTGTATTTTATTTGAACCTTTTTTAAGGTTTGCCATATATACACAGTTTGTCAACAAATTTTGTTGGTAAAAAAAAACTAGTACTATTCTAATGATTCTAGTAACACAAGTGGTCTGTTCTCAAAAACAAAGTAACACAAGTGGTCCAAGTAGTATCTTTCTGGTAGCCACGTGAGGATTCTTGCCTTTTTCTCTAATTTTTTCATCGACCTTCATCACACTACATTCCCAGCAGAGTTTTTTTTGAAACAAAAACAGCAAGAGTAATTTGTGAACGTGCAAATGGATACATGGCTTATCAAATATGTGCATATAGAATGAGAGGGGTTGTATTTTGAATGTTTTTTTTAGGTTTGCCTCATCGTATGACTGTAATATACACTAATGCCTACTTTGGTTTCTTGTCAGAAACCATACAAACACAAACAATTTCAAAAGATATGTTACGAAATCCTAAAGAGCCTTATTCTACTGATTTTGATTCGGTTCAGTATCTGTGGGTTAGCCATTAGCGTGTCCTGATTTTGTGAAATTCAGTGTTGATGACAATAGGACAATATGGGTTAGCCGTTAGCGTGTCCTGATTTTGTGAAATTCCGTTAGCTCACCCAGGAGAAATCAATCTTTCAAATTTTAGATTATTTTCTTTATCATTGATTAGAACATCTTTTTTCGTGGTTTTCTTTGTTGTCTCCTGATTTCATTTGTTCCTGGAATTAATTGGAACAAAAGTTCTATGATCATTTGTGCAGTGGGAGTAACTAATTAAAATTGACTCACATAATCACATTACATCAACTAATCAATGAAGAGAGCCTGCTCTTGTTATTTTAAGACATTCAAAGACACTAAAAGCTAAAACCCGTCGGCTTTTGATGGTTTACACTTATATAGTAGAGAGAAAATGGAGGGTATTCATTTTCTATGCTAATCAAGTGCAAGTAAGAGCGAGTTTCATAAAACAAAAAAGAAATATCTGACAGAGTCACAGTTTCTATACCACTATAAAACGAGAAAATAATAAAAAAACAATAGTTTCTCAAGACCTGCACGGCTGCACCACCTAAATTGATTTGATGTACGTAGCATATTTTCTTTATGCTCTTTATACACGAATTTTTAGCAGATTTTACACGAACTTTCTTTAGCAGTTTATTAGTGCAAGCGATTCCAAATACAAAAGAAATGTCGTTTACCCTTTAGGGGCTGAAATGAGCCCACATGCACAAGCAGCCCATTGATCGTCTGTTCGTCTCCTGTCTTCTCTGTCTAAAAAAGAAACACCTGACCCAAGTTCCCGTGTTTTTTGTTTTCTAACCTTTTTTTAAACAAGTTCACAGATATGGACCCTTAGCAGAAAGATTTTCAAAAATGGACCTGACCTCGGCATTAAAGATCACGATGCTGAGGTAACACGTCTCGGCGCCATGACCTTTGGCGCCGAGGTCCATCCCCGTGACGTCACGTTTGGCAGACGTGGCGCTGACATGGCGTCTGGACCTCGGCGCCATAGCCTTTACCGCCGAGCTCCGTGGCTTTGACACCACAATAGATGGATGTAAATTTCTGATAAAAAAACATATATAATTTGTTCAAATCGGAGTTTGTATGTGAAAATTATGACTGTTTGAAAAATACTTTGCTAGTTCGCAGTCCATTCTTTAAATAGTCATAATTTTCACATACGAACTCCAATTTGAACAAACTATGTATGTTTTTTGATAAAAAAAATCGCATCCATCCGTCCAAAGGCCATGGAGCTCGACGTTAAAGGCTACAACGCCGAGCTCGACGTCGTAGCCTTTGGCGTCAAAGTCCAAACGCCATGTCAGTGTCACGTGTGCCAAACGTGACGTCACGGGATGGACCTCGGCACCAAAAGTCATGACGTTGAGACGTGTTACCTCGACGCCATGATCTTTGACGCCAAGTGAACAAATCTTTTCGCCAAGGGTTCATTTGTCAATTTTTTTTTTCACAAATGGGGTCGTAAAACAAAAGGACGGACCCGAGTTCTCGGTTCCTGGTCTCGTCTCTTCCTCCTCTCCGTCAGTCCGCCCTCTCTGCTGTGTGCTCAAACAGCCAGCGACGGCGGCCGCTCCACCTCCCTCTCCCCATCTCTTTTCTCCCTCCAGCCATCCAACCAGCGCAGGGGCCGGGGCGCCGCCGCCGCTACCGCTGCCCCGTCAGCGCAGCGCCGTGGCGAGGCGCCGACGCGCCACTCCCCCCCGTCGGCGCCCGAGGTTGTGCCGCCGCCGACGCTACCCGTCAGCGCAGCGGAGTTGATGTCTCTGCAGTTTAGTGGTATGTGGTTATCTTGATTCTGCAACTGACCTGCCTGAAGATTGAGTTGTGTGTATGCCGATGCTTAGAGAAATTTGAAACTAGTCATGCTAGTAGCTGGTCTTCTGAAGTTTGTGATGTGGATGCTTTTGGCTGCTGATAGGATTGGTGAAATTTTAGTTGGCTTTCAATTCAGCTGAGGATACGTTTTCTTCTATTGCTATTCAGGTGTCAAATTTGTGCTGTATCAATGACATGTTGCTGTCTTTTCCAATTACTTCTATGTTGCAAGTGTGTTTCCCCCATGAATCTCGAAGTCAACATGTCTAATGTCTTTATCCTTGTGTCTATCTGATTATTGCAGCTATTTATCGCACTTGGAGGACTGCATTTCCCTTGAAAATTGAAAATTTGGACATTTTAAACTGTTAAATGGAGTATTCATCAAGTGAAGATGAGGAATTGGTTGAAGATTTCATCGATGTTGAGGATGATACAGGTACTGAGAATATTGACCAAGGAACTGGTGCGATGGCTTCCCAGATAAATGGTGTTAATCCTTCTGATGGATCCGTGCCACCAACTGGAAATGAGCTGCTGATGGCAGCTGATGTGATTGGCAAAAATGATGAACCACACATGGGAATGGAGTTTGAATCTGATACAGCTGCCCGGGCATTCTACAACGCGTATGCATTACGTTTCGGGTTTGGGATCCGTGTTGCACGATCCCGTAGTGAGCGGAGAAAGGGTGTTGAGGTGCTCGTTATGAAGCGTTTTGTGTGCTTGAAAGAGGGACATAACAAGAAGAAGCCTGTCGAGCCCAGCAACAAGAAAAAGCGGAAGCGCCTCTCTATACGGGATGGGTGCCCAGCGATGATGGAGGTGGTGCGTAGGGGCCCAAATAAGTGGGTTATCACAAAGTTGGTGCTGGAGCACACCCATGTTATTATTAGTGCAGACCGGGCACGGGAGGTCCAACTCCGCCGTCTCTCTGGGAAATTTCAGGAGCATGAGAACCAATTGCAGGAGGTGCGAAGGAATGTATTTGGAGATACAGATGCTCAGGGGCTGTTTGATTACTTCAAAAAAATGCAGTCAGAGAACTGTGGTTTTTTCTGTTCTATACAAGTGGACAGTAAGAACTGTGTAAGCAATGCAGTTTGGGTTGATTCAAGAGCTAGAATGGCCTACACATACTTTGGGGATGCTGTTTCATTCGACACTACTTATAGTCAAAATGAGAATATGCTGCCCTTTGCAGCTTTTACAGGCGTGAATCATCATGGTGACACTGTTGTTTTTGGTTGTGCCTTAATTTTGGACAGGACAGAATCTTCTTATGGTTGGATTTTTGAGACATGGTTGGCAGCAATGGATAAACAGTTGCCATTTTCCATCACTACCGATGAAGGTAAGGGAATGACAGCTGCAGTTGCGAAAGTGTTTCCTCAATGTTTCCATCGTCTTTGCAGATGGCGAATCTTGTCTAGATGCAAGAAGAAACTGACTGATGTATACAGGCGATTTCCTGAATTCCATGATGAGCTAAAGAGATGTATCAACGGGTGTGATACTGTGCCTGTTTTTGACTTGTTCTGGGGTTCCATTCTTGACAAGTATGGCCTGAGAGATGATACTTGGTTGCAATCACTGTATGAGATAAGGCACAAATGGGTTCCTGCGTACCTAACCAGCTCCTTCTTCGCTGAGTTGTCATTAACTCATAGAGTAGAAACAGTCAGCAGGTTTCATAGGAATAACTTCAGTGCAAGAGTTTCTTTGAGTACTTTTATCACTAGATTTGATCAGTACATGGATGGTCTGTATGCAAGTGAAGCCCGGAAGGACATCAATTCATTGCCTCCTGAACATCTTCTGAAAACCAGCACGGTATTGGAAAAACAAGCGGCAAGCATCTACACCAGAGCTGCATTTGAAACCTTCCAGATGGAATTGATTGAAGCATTGCAGCATTATGCTGTCAAAGTTCAGGACGGACCATACATGAAGTACTACGTTGAAAGAGATGGTAATCCTCCTACTAGGCATACTGTTTTCTACAACATCGACGAGAAGAAGGCCTGGTGTGATTGTTGCCGGTTTGCCTTCTCAGGGATACTTTGCAGGCATGTGCTTGGAGTGTTCATCTTAGCTGGCGTCATCATGCTTCCAGAGCCATGCATCACGAAACGATGGACAAAGAAGGCCAAGATGGGGCAGGAACTGATCAGGCTTAATGTTGAAAATGAAAGTGGCAGTGCAGATTCTGTGGCTTCAAGGTATAATGATCTTGTCCGTGACGCGATGAAGTGTGCAGAGAAGGGAGCTGTATCAGCCGGATCCTTCAGAGTTGCGAAGGAAGTGCTGTGCAAAGCATTCATGGAGATCAAGGGTCTCAGGAGAAACTGAACAAGGACGATGTGCACTCTACAGCAAGTAGATAGCAGATAGCAGCGATTTGATGTCCTGGGAGCGCGTTTGAGAGATTGATTTGGGCATCTTTTAAGAAGAATTTGTGGTGCCACCATGAGGATGAGCGTTACCTGCTTGCAACAATGACCTATCGACATGTCAGATTGTTGCCAAGAAAATCCAATCTCGCTGAGTGGGCTGTATATGTCAATGCTATAGTGCATCCTTCCATGACTTTTGTGGCAATCAGCTAGTAATTTCAGGCGTCCTGCCTGCTGCTCATGACTCACAAATCACAGCTGCTGATATACTGGAACGGCCATGTTTGTAGGATCTTTCCTTGTAGAAGTTATCTATTTTTTTGGAAAAAGATTCTGACGGTGTGCTAGCTCTTGTACAGTTTATGCTTGTTTTTTGTTCAGCTGTTCCCTTTTTAAAGGGAATTTTTTTCACCTATTCATGCTTTGCAAACTGTGAGGCCTAAAGAGTGTGCTGGGTTTTATTTATTTATTTATTTTTGAGGGGGGAGTGTGCTGAGCCAGTGAGCTTCCCTCGTTCACTCCGGGCCTGTGGCCAGGAATTAGGCAAGGGGCCAAGGGCCCACCAGTAATCTCCTGGCCCAAATTTTAACACGCGCGCAAAAACTGAAGGGAGGAAATTTGCAAAAGAAAAAAGAGTAAGAAAAAGCAAAGCGAGATAAGCTCCAACACAAACGAAATCAAAATCAAACGGCAGCAATGGCCACCACCACATCCCTCCGCTCCCGCCTCCTCATCCTCCCACCGCCGCCGGCGTCCCCCGCCGCCGTATCCCTCCGCCTCCGCCCACGCGCCGCCGCACTCCCCTCATCTTCCCGGAGGAGGAACCTCCGCCTCACCGCACGGGCGGCACCGCCCGGCGGCGCGGTGGCCCCCGCGTCGTCGGCTCCGGCGGCGGAGGAGGAAGAGAAGGAGGAGAAGGTAGGGTTCGGGGGCCTGTTGGCAGCCGATGCTGAGAGGCTTTGCGAGTTCCTCCGCGCCGACCTGCCGCACCTGTTCGACGACGTGGGCATCGACCGCTCCGCCTACGACGACCGCGTGCGGTTCCGCGACCCCATCACCCGCCACGACACCATCGACGGCTACCTCTTCAACATCCGCCTCCTCAAGCAGCTCTTCCGCCCCGACTTCTACCTCCACGCCGTCAAGCAGGTTTGGCGCGCTCGGCTCTGGCGAGGACGCGGCCGTGCGAAATTTTTGCAGCTGTGGCAGCTGTTGACTGTGGTGAATTTTGTTTCTAGACAGGGCCGTACGAGCTCACCACGAGGTGGACCATGGTGATGAAGTTTATGCTCCTGCCGTGGAAGCCGGAGCTGGTCTTCACTGGGCTGTCGATCATGGGCGTCAACCCGCAGAACCTCAAGTTCAACAGCCATGTGGTAAGCCAAAGCCGAGGGATATCATCTCTCCATGTGGTCAAGTTTTGTTTCTAGTTTATTTACCCTCTGGTGAAGTTCTACACTAGCTGTTTAGCTTCCATACTTGACCAAGGAAAAATATCCAGTACATATTAGGCTTTTGCTGAGATATGGCGTATATGATTCTTTCTTTCTTTCTTCCTTTTCTCCCATGGCCACGGGTGCATTTGGGTAAACCTTAATTGTAGGTTGGCTATACTTGCTCATCATGGCACCATTTATAAGACCATACAGTTTGATCGAGAAATATGGGTATGGCATCACAAGAGGAGCAGCCATGTAACAGAAGAAGTTCCTTTCTATCAGTTTTATTTTCTTTATTTTTTTTATGTTTGCTCACCATCCAGGTGGTTTATAATGGTCCTCCTGCAGCCTGCTATATGGGCTACAGTTTATTTTTTAAAAAAAGGCTACAGTAGTTTTTGTCTTTTTGCTGGCAAGTCTCCATTTTTTTTATCTGCAAAATACAGGAGGGTTTCATTAATAAAAAGGGAATAGAAGTATAAACATACATTCGCACCTTTATAAGGAAGTTACAATGGCACCACTCACAACAAATTAAAAGACCAGAGCACCTATTTGGACTAAGAATCCAGGTAAGGAACATTAACAGTACAAGAGCTCCAGCTGAGCACCAGAGAATGCCCTCATCGGCTACTGATTGCAGGACCATAGTGACACTAGTATTAACGCCATTGAAGACACACTCATTCCGATATTTTTGGGAGGCAAACACCACCAGCTAAAAAAAACAGAGTCTCCTTGATTTAGATTGTAATGATCAGTAATGCAGTGGTTTTCATTTAATGGTACTATAGTTTTCTGATATGCTGTAGTGCAGGATCTTTGGGATTCAATACAGAATAATGAGTACTTCTCCTTCGAAGGATTATGGGATGTTTTCAAGCAGGTAATCATCGATCAGTCTATTGTTTTTCTTTTCGCACGTCAAAAGGTGTTAAGATACTCTGGTTTTTGACATTTTGCACAGCTACGGATTTACAAAACTCCGGACATAGAAACACCAAAGTACCTTATTCTGATGAGGACTGCACATTATGAGGTATTGATGTATGATCTATACTGATTGTCAATGTGATTTTTGCTTGATCTGCAACTTCTGTTTACTCAGAGCAATCTAATGCATCATCTATACTGATTCACTATTTCCTTGATCTACAATTGTCATGTACTTAGAGTAATCTAATGCATCATCTATACTGACTCACTATATGCTTGATCTACAATTTTGATTACTCAGAGTAATTTAATGCATCATCTATACTGATTGACAATTTGCTTTATCGACAACTTTTGTGTACTCAGAGCAACCTAAGCCTCAGATTGTTGACATCAATGGCCCATATTCGTTTGGTGCTTATCAGTAATTGGTTTATATTTCAGATACCACCTAAAACCTCATCTGCTAATTATTATGTCTAATAAAACCACTTCCAGTTCTTTCAGTGATGAATAACGTTATTAGCATTATATTTGCCAAAACTTTGTTTCCATGTACATGTTGATGTTGATACACAATTATACAGCAAACTTGGCATGCCCTCATAATTCACCCTATGATCTTTCACTTGAAGAGTAATAGTCAGAAAAAATAACTATAAATTCTAATTCTTCAGGATGCTTTTGCAAGAGGTGAAATTTATGAACATCAATATTTCAGGTTAGAAGTTATGCACCATTCTTAATAGTTGAAGCAAAAGGAGACAAGCTGACAGGATCTTCAGGCTTCAATAATGTAACTGGGTGAGTTATTCTATACATTAGAGTGGTCAGTAAATATGTCAAACAGATTCTTGAAACTCCATGTATCACAATACTGAACGGACTTATATATGTAGATATATATTTGGCAAAAATGCTTCATCTGAAAAGATTCCGATGACCACACCTGTCTTCACTCAAGCTTCTGATGACACGCTTTCAGATGTATCCATCCAGATAGTTCTGCCGATGAACAAAGACTTGAACAGGTATATCCAGGATTCAGATCTCAGCTCCAGGCCTCCTTGGTGTTTTGCCATTTACCATTTTTCTTATGAAATTTATGTTTTTATGCTGTGATTTTATACAGCCATGATAAGGTAAATGAAGGGGATGTTTTCAATAATCTGTATGGTTCTACTTTTGTAGCTAATGGCATTTTCTATATCAGTTTACCAGCTCCAAATACAGAAGCGGTTACTTTGCGGAAGGTAGAAGGAGGCATTGCTGCAGTGAAAAAATTCAGTGGACGACCAAAGGAAGAAATTGTGCTCCAGAAGGAGAAGGATCTACGCTCCCAGTTACTCAAAGATGGATTGAAGCCTCAACAAGGCTGTTTGCTTGCACGTTACAATGATCCCAGGACAAAGAGCTTCTTAATGGTATATTTCCTTATATTCCATTTTAGTTTAAATTAATATATGATACAATTAATGCATTTATGTGCCTTCCATGTTGATGGATGAAATTCTAGATGAATTTCCTACTCTTAATTTTTGGAAAATTAAATGAATTTCCTGAGTCATGTTCTAGGGTATTGAATGTATAATGTTGTCGTACTCTTATCCATCTCTGCTCACAGTTCCAAAATGCCACTTTGATCTAACATTGTGTTCTCTATCTTTTTTTTTTTTTTTTTTACTGATGAAATTCTGTTCTTCCTGTTCCTGCTCCAAAGAGGAACGAGGTGCTGATACAGCTAAATGACTTTGCACTGGAGTTGTAATCATCACTGTCGGCAACAGATTTATGAAACACTAGGCATAGGGTTTGGAGATTTTGGAGCATCATTAGAAAGGTAGATATGGTATTTTATTTGTGAATATTACCTACACAGAAGTCGTGAATGCTACTTATCATGTTTACTTGAATCAATTTTACATGTTAAATTCGGAATGCTTCATCATTCTTACTGCTGCATTTTCAGTCTGTCTGACCCTGAGCTGCATTTGGTTTTGGTTTCTGTGCAGGACAAATCATGTAGATGGGCGGATGTGCTTTATGTAAATGTAAATTTTGAAAGGTAATAAGCCACGTTATAAAGCTTGATCATTCTATCTTGTTTATACACCAAATTTTGAATTGACAAAAAAATGTATTAGAATAAAAATACACAAGAAATGCTCTAAACATGGGCCTTAACTTCTTGTGCTTTTATAATAAGATTGGACTGTCATATCGTGGGTACAATGATCTGTTTTGGGCCAACTTTGCTGATGACAATCTAATGCTGAACATTGATTCAGCTGAACTAGGACAATGACTATGAAAATTTAGCCGTCACTGTACTCAAGTATACTAGAATTCAGTGCTTGTCCATAGGTTTCACGTGCTAACTATGATTATACACTTGCCATGCAGAGTCAGAAAGCACAAAGCAGACACAATAAATAGGCCATTTCGGTGGCAAGACGGAAATACAGGCTGTCTAATTATGAAATGCAGTTGCCTCCTTTTAGTTCTGACTGATCACCAAACCCATCATCCAAATCAGTTTTCAGCACTATCTTAACTATGTCCTGATCAGAGAGCGATTGTTGCATTGCATGTTTTCTAGCCCCACGAGTGCATGCAAATCCAGTCTGTGCCCATAGATGCTGAAGGCTGGTACGTCTGTATGACTGTATCCTTGTCAAGCTGTTCTGCCCCTCCAGGCATGCAGTCCGTACTCCTAGTAGTAGGTGAGAACTAAGAACTGCTGATGTCTCTAGAACCATTCATCCTCTTTTCATTTGCAACGTAGGTAACCGAAGAGTTTTAAGAAACCCTGGAAGGTAACATTTCGAATGTAGCAGCCCCAAGATCGATAAGGATGATGACGTTACCTATTTCGTCTACTTAATCAAAGTAAAGCCGCAATAGAGAATTTCAAGAAGATGTGACAAGATGGTTGAGGAAACTAAAATTGATTGTAACATTGGTTTATTAGCATTATTTTACAAAATAAGTCACTTTGGCATTCTTATGGTGCTCTGAGGTATCTGAGTATCTCTGGGTTTATTAATAGATATGTATAAAGATAAAAGGGTGCAGAACTAGGGGAGGAAACAGGCAGTCTTCAGAACTATACATTGTAAATGTAATTGATAACTAACTTAGATCATATGATTTGTGCGTCTGTTCTCATCCATCTTTGGCCCATGTGTTAAGCCAACGGGCAGGTTCCTTCATGCATGACGGCATGGTGTTGAGTGAACCAGCGTTTCATGAGGCGTGGGTGGCATGAATACAACTGGCTACCCTGCAATATTAGTGTACTATGAATATTTTTGTGTGAGGCATTCTCCTTTGTGGAACAAAAGTCCGTAACCAGTACGAAAGCTTACACAAGGTGTATGGAAAAGGAAATTCCTATACAGCCTTACCCTTGCATTCTTTTTAAAATTCTGCAATGAGACTGGTTCGAACCAGGACTTACAGGCTAGAGATTGTGGAACTAAACTCTTTCAAAAACTTAGAAAAAGTCTGTGCTCTCGAAGTGATGGTTTCATTTCCTCTCCCGAAATCTGAATATCGCCTTAAAGTGTCCTTGTATCTTGTGTTACACATAAAGAAAAGGAACTGCACATGGAGAACTAATACAGTTTCGCTTGAATATCAAGAAACTTATCTGAAAGAAATTGGCAAGAAATTGCACATGGTGCATGGTGAATACATAAATAATAATAGTTGTCTGACTTCATGTAATCCAGTGCAATTTTACGCTAAAATATGTCAAATCTTAGCTATCTGGTCTTGCTCCATGAATGGCTGAATGATCACATGAAAGCTAATGCTTATCAGGTGAGAGTGAGATCACTACTTGGAAAACAAAGCCAAGGAACATGACATCAGAGATACAGATACCTTTTATAAAAGTACCCCCAAGTTACAACTTGGTTGCTTTTCATACATAAAAACCAAAATTATGCCTGAGAGTTCTTTGTTATGATTAGTCAATGGTTGCGGTGGATAAAATTAGGCGCGCATTATTATATTATGCATGTGGTTTTGTCATGCTGCTTTTGTCAAAACTCAGAAGTATGAAAATCAAGTCAAGTCTGTTGCTTGGTTGGTTTAGCCTGTGCATTTTCCGGGAAGGTTGATAGATTGAAGTCTAGGTGTTGAAACATGAAACCTATCCATTTCACAATGTCAAGTACAAAACCCCAAAGATAAAAATGGTGCAGGGCTTTACATTGCAAACAAAAAAGGCAACAGTAAAACTCTGAAAGCTGACTACCATGTCCCTTCTTATGGAGTATTTCTTAATTTTTTTTGTTGGCCTAAGAACTTAAGAAGCTGTGTCAAGACTGAGAATACACTTACATTGTATTAATTACAACGTGTGATGTGCTAACTATCCAAGCAGTACGGAGGTCGTGATTATTAGTGGCAGCAATGTGACGGATGAGACATGGTATGACAGTTGATGACGACGTGGCGGTGGTTCAGCGCCATCAGTGTGGAAAGCAGCTCTTCGATAAATAGGCTTCAAATTCTTCCGTGGCATGCGCACGTATGTACAACTAGAAATAGAAATAGAAAGACTGCGCGCTAATTAACGCCACGCCTGTTATAGATTCTCCATATTAGGTGGTTTAGATTCTCTATATTATTTAGCTTTGTTGATCATCTACAACATAAATGAAATAACCTCAGCCTACTTAATGCAGTAGCTAATGTGCACATAAGGTAGGCATAGAATAGCGATCATGGATAGTGATGGTTCATTCTGGTATGGCCCCTCGACAAGTTCAGCTGGCGGCAACGCAGATGTTCTCGACCATAGAGAGTGTGGTCATATTGACACAAAGTGCGCACCTATGAGTGCCTTCTTCTATTGTTGCACTAGAGTTTCTAGGAACTGAGGACCGGAGCGACGCGTTGTGACATTGGTGGCCTGCTAGCCGGCGACAACAAAGAAAACGGAGAGGACAACCTGAGAAGAGGAGCTATGGTGTTGCGAACGCATCCTCGAAAAAACGGTGGCAGTGGGCTTCACACGTGAAGTTGATGAGCACGAGAAGGGTGGTGCATCCTTTCACGCCAACGACACCACCTCTGATCCGAGCAGGGGCTCGAGCGGAGGATAGAGAAGGCGAGTTGACACGTGAGGGAGAAATTAGGTGAGTAGCTGAGGAGCGCAATGTTTGTGTCTTGTTCTCAACTTCGTGGGGGAGGCAATGATGGCTCTCTGATGCGCAAGGGGCACCACGATTTCATTTGCCAATGATACAAAATATTAATACACGGCGAACAAACAATTGCGTAATAGCGCAACGCTAGAAGCCTGAAATAACGTGTCAAGCGAGGGTGCACCAACTCTTAGTGCACTCACTTTCTTTCGGTGACATGGATGCACATATTTCTTTTGAAGACCATCACGCGTGATGCTCGTATGCAAAGCGCAATGTTGAAAGTCTGAAACCATGTGGTAACTGATGACGCACTGACTCTAGGTGAGCACACTTTCTTAGTGCACTCGCTTTCTTTCGGCGACATGTATGTACATATTTTTTTAAGACCATCACGGGCGACGCTCGTATGCAAGCAACGTTGAAAGTCTGAAACCGTGTGGCAAGTGAAAATGCACCGACTCTAACTGAGCACGCTTTCTTTTAGTGAAATAGATGTACTTATCTTTTTTTAGACAAAATCAAAATAGTGTTCGTATCTAAAAAATCCTGTAGTGCCATAGCTCTACTTATTTTTCTACAGACAAAATTGAAATAGTGCTCGTGTAAAAAAATAATAAAAAATAAAATAAAAAAATGCTACAGTACTCGCCTAGCCGGGAGGGCGCCAATCCTCCCGGCGTTATAGAGTTACTTATGATCTTCATTAGCTACCAAACACTTAGTGTTTTTTTTCATTTTTGTTTGTATAAGGACCTACCAAACTCACAAGTACACAAGAAAACCTTGATGGTCTTATTAGCACCTTGTCTTGGCTCCTCGGCGCTTGATAAATCTGCACCAGATCGCATCTGAATTTCTCCTAACAACAATAATACACTCACACTTTTTTATGTGGTTTCCCATGAACCACCTCACAATATGGTGGTAAATGTTAAATGTAAAATAGAACGGACAAATGGAATGACGAATGAACCATTGAACTTTTCATTAATTATTTGAGTATTATATATATACATGGAACTGTCGCATAGGATGTCCATGTAGGCAACCGTCTGTGGTTCGCGAACTCTATCACACGGGATGCGGGGCAGCTACAGTGTACTACCTCCATCTTTTTTTATTTGACGTCCAGACCAACTGTTTTGGTTGAGCTAAGTGTGTACTACTGGCCCCCGCGTCGTCCCCGCGTGGGCGACACGGGCGGACCCCCTCTCCCGCCGCCGTCAGCTCTCCCTCCCGCTCCTCTCCGCCGTGCCGCCGCCCGAGCCGGCCGCCGGAAGCACGCGTGGCTAGCAAGGACGGCGGCGGCGGGGCGGCACCTTCTCCTTCGACCCCTGGTGAGCGCGGGCGCCAAGTAGTCGAAGTGAGGCGGCGGCCGGCGGCCGGCAACTGCAGCGGGGCCGGCGAGGCCAGATCCGGTGGTGACACCTCCGGATCCGGAGCCCCCGACGGCGGATCCATCGATTGCGGCGGCGACGGCGACCTCTCCCGGCGTCGGCGCGGCGGCGGCCAGGCATGGAGACGGCCGGCGGCGCTGCTGGGCGTGTTCGGCGGGGCGGCTCCGGCGCCTCCAGGGCTTGCCCTGCGCAGCCTCGGCGGCGGCGGGCCGCTGGAGGGCGTCCCACAGCGTCGCAGGCGGGGGCCGCGGCGGCGTCTTGGGGGCCTAGAGGCCGGGTCTGGCTCCCCCTGGGCCACACGTGTGAGGAGGCGCGGGCGTCCGCCGCTGGGCATGGACAGGGTGCGCCGCCGGGCTGTGCTGTCATGCTCGACTTGTTGATGCGGCGCAGTGGAGATGGTTGTGCAAGGCGGCGGCGGATTCAACAACCGGAGATTTTCGATGCGCGGCAGGAGGCACGGCTGCTGCGGCGCAGCCCCTGTGTAGGCTCCCGTGGTTCTCGGGAATGTCTGGCTGAGTAGGTGCATTGGTTAGGGAAGATGCTCCGGGCGAAAGCTTTTGCCGGCATTCTTGCTGGTATCGATGGCGGCGGCGCCTTAGGGCGTCGCTATCCCCGCTGGGGGCGTCATCTTTGGAGCTCCCCCTCTGTGGCACGAGGTTTTCTGGGTGAAAACCCTGTCCAGACTCTGGACGAGCGACGGCGGCACCTCTAGTGTCGTTCCCTCCTTGGAGGCGTTGTCTCTTGAGACCTCAACTCGGCCTTTAGCTTTCTGGGAATGACCATGGAGGCTATTACCAGTGGCAGCGCTAGGCGGCACAGTGCAGGACGGCGAGCTTCACGGGGGTTGCTAAGCTCACATGGTGGCGATCATGACGTTGATGGAGGCCAGGGGTTGTTGCTTCTTGTCGGAGTGGCTGCTCGCAGCGGACTACGGCGTCTGGCATCGCATGGCGACTGTCAGCGCGACGTGGTACAACGTCGAAAGACGGCGCTTGCGGCGACGACAGTTGGGGACAACTAGGCTTGCAGCGGACCGCGGCGGGTAGCACAGCCTCGCTAGGCTACTCCGGTGCGGTACATCGTCGGAAGACGGCGCAAGCGACTACCTTGGCTTGCTCACACGACGGTGGAAGCCCGTGCGTGGGTGGAGCAACGGGGCGATGTCAATCTTCAGTGGTGGTCTGGCTGTTGATGGAGTCCATAGGAAGCAGGGCAACACCACACACCGTTCTGATGGCGACCTTAGAAACAGATCTGTGACGTGGAGTGCTGAGGCGGACGTGGCGTGGCCCCCGCGTGCGGTGTTCTTCGAGGCGACGAGAGTGAGGAGTCCAGCGACGGGTGAGGCGTGGCCCCCGTGCGTTTGTGTTGTCGTGGTGGAGACTGCGAGGCAGCCTGCGAGAGGTCCGGGTCTGGTGTTATCATCCTGTCAGGTGGAGTGTGGTGTTGCAACGGTACCACGGCGACGAGCCCTGCATGGCGGCGACTTTCTTGGTGTGGTGCGGTCTGCTTTCCCTCTGGCCTTGTCGGCACGGGGCCAAGACGGGAGGTTCGGTGATTGATTGAGAGGGGGTACGTTGGTGGGCGCTGCATTTGAGTCTTCAAGCCGGTTTCTTTTTGCTGCTTTGCAGAGTGGAGGTTTGCGGCCGTGTTGATGTCTCAATCCAACCAGTGGGTGTGTATAGTTACCCGTGTTGATGCCCCAATCCAACCGGGCGAGGTTTAGTTTTTAGGTTTCTTTTATTTTCCTGCCTATGGCCTCCCAGGGTCGTAGTCTTGTATTTTTTTCTGCTATATCAATGAAACACGCACTATCTTGTGCGGTTCGTTCAAAAAAAAAAGACCAACTGTTTTAGGCTATTTTCAATAGGAAAAGGCCAAATTATTCCCCTCAAATATAAGCAAAGTCTGGATAACCTACTAAAGTATGTTTTGGTTCAGTTTACCCCTAAACTATGACATTTGGTTCAAATTACCTCCTAATACAATTTGTCTTTTTTTTCTCCATACTTAAATGAAATCTTGAGTTCAAAATTTATAGTATGGTAGTTGACATCGCAATGTATGTCAAAAAAAAATATTATAATTTTTGTCATTATTTTTACATAATTTTGTATCTCAATAATTAATTTATTATCAAATATCCTACCATATGAAACTAATGACAACAATTTCATTACATGTTTTTTTAATATGTGTTATGATGTCTATTATCATCTCACAAAATTTGAATTCAAAATTGCACTTATACATGGAGAAACAAAAAAGACAAATTGTATTAAGGGGTAAGTTGAACCAAATGTCATAGTTTAGAGGGGTAAACTGAACCAAAACATACTTTAGGAAGTTATCCGGAGTTTGCTTATACTTGAGGGGAGTAATTTGAATTTTTTCCTTTTCAATACTACTTGCTGTCATAAACGTCAGCTATATGCAATAAGAAGGTAGTACATGAGATCATTGAATGTACCACCTCTCCGTATCAAAATATTTGTTGTTGTTGACTTTTGATCATGACGTTTGACCATTCGTCTCCTTCAAAAAATTATGCAGGTATCATTTATTTTGTTTGTAATTTACTTTATCACAACGACACATATGTCGATACGGAGAGAAAACTTTATATTTGTAAAGCAAACCGTGAGGTTCAGTTCCACCGATCAAATTCAAATCTTAGTAGCCATGAATTACAATATCTTTTAAAGTGGCTTTATCTATAATCGTGTGATAGAAGCTGCGCTATTCGTCACGACGTAAATGTGATACTGCGCATTAAAAAAAAGTAAAGTCGCTTGGTATGCTACACATAGAGTACAATCTATATCGGTGGGAGGTTTGACGCCCTCTCAGCGATCGTGCTACTGTAGTTTTTCCAATTTTTTTATGTTTTGTTTTTTCAATATAAGAACTATTTCAATTTTGTCTTAAAAAATAAGTACATCTATATCATAAAAAGGGCATACCCACTTAGAGTCGGTGCATCCTCATTTGCCACGTCGCTCCAGACTTTCGACATTGCGCTTTGTATACGAGTGTCACGCGTGCTGATATTTCGGCATTGTCTTCAGAAGACAGGTACATCTATGTCACCGAAAGAAAGCGAGCCCACTGAGAGTCACTGTGTCCTCGCTTGCCACGTTGTTCCAGACTTCTAGTGTTGTGCTATTACGCATGCTCGGTCGCCACTTATTAATATTTTGTATTGTTGGCAAATAAAATCGTGGTGCCCCTTGCGCATAAGAGAGCCGTCAATATCGCTGGGAGGTTTGGCACCCTCCCAGCGATCATGCTACTGTAGTTTTTTTTGTTTTTTTCTATACCAGCACTATTTCAATTTTGTTTTAAAAAAATAAGTACATCTATATCATAAAAAAAGCATACCTGCTTAGAGTCGGTGCATCCTCGTTTGCCACGTCGCTCCAGACTTTCGACATTGCGCTTTGTATACGAGTGTCACGCGTGCTGGTATTTCGGCATTGTCTTCAGAAGACATAGGTACATCTATGTCACCGAAAGAAAGCGAGCCCACCGAGAGTCGGTGTGTCCTCGCTTGCCACGTTGTTCCAGACTTCTAGTGTTGTGCTATTACACAATTATTCAGTCGCCACGTATTAATATTTTGTATTGTTGGCAAATGAAATCGTGGTGCTCCTTGGTCCTTGCGCATAAGAGAGTCGTCATTGCCTCCCCCACGAAGTTGAAAACAGGACACAAACATTGCGTTCATCAGCTACTCACTCAAATTCTTCCTCATGTGTCAACTCGCATTCTCTATCCGCCGCTCGAGCCCCTGCTCGAATCAGAGTGGTATCGTTGCCGTGGAAAGAGGCACCATCCTTGTCGTGCTCATTAACTTCACGTGTGAAGCCTACTGCCGTCGTTTTTAGGAAGGATTTGTTCGCAAGACAGGCCGTAGTTTGGTAGTTCCTACTCTCAGGTTATCCTTTCCGTTCTCTTTGTTGTCGCTGGCTAACAAGCCATCAATGTCACAACGCGTCGTTTCGGTCCACTATTTCTAGGAACACTAGCGCAGCAGTAGAAGAAGGCCCTGATAGGTGCGCACTTTCTGTCAACACGGCCACACTGTTTATGATCGAGAACATCTGCGTTGCCGCCATGTGAACTTGCCGAGGGGTCATGCCAGAACGAACCATCACTATCCATGATCGCTATTCTGTGCCTGCCTTATGTGCACATTACCTATATGTAGTCTGAGGTTATTTCATGTATGTTGCAGCTGATTTGCAAAACTAAATAATACAGACAACTCAGATCCACTCATATAATGACAAGTGATTATATATAATCCATAACAGGTGCGGCGTTAGGCCGCAATCCTACCTAAGTAGAATAGGGTACCAGCGTGCGTGCGTGCACCGATAGTAATAACTCCTGTGGTTGGTTGGGTGGTTGTTCAAAAAAAATGGTTGGGCTGGGCACCACGCCATGCCTGCCTGGTGCTGCAGCGAGACATACCCAGCTGCACAGTGGTTTATAATTTGATGTCCAGCAGCAGAAGGGACCAACTTATATATGTCTTTTACGCAAGGTATGCGTATTTATGACACCGTACATAAAAGGACCCTCCAAGTATACTACAGTCTACAGGACGGATCTCGAAAGAAAAATTATTGACTGCCCGCAGTGTCGTCGTGGCTCAATTCAAGATGGGCCTCCCGCCCTCAGCACATGCAAACGCAGAGTGCAACTGTACTACCTTCCCTTTTGCCCATGAGATGACCACTGCGTTAGATTTTGATCAGATCTTTCTCACTGATTGCCTATGTAATTACATTCTTTACTGTCTTTTCAGCTGCACTACCTTATGGTCATGAATCAAACTTGGCCGTGTTTAGTTCCATGACAAAGGATATAAAGAATGAAAAATTCTATGTATTAGGTCGCGTGTACAAAGAAAAGAAAGAAAAGAAATAAGCTGACACAGTTCTTTAGCTAAAAACTTTTTGTGTTTTGTGAACTAAAGGCCAAAATGCTCGATTGCCAACCGGTGAAAAAACAGCCCACCAAGGCATTTTCTTTGTTCGAGATTGGTGACTCGTCACACGTACATAAGACGTTCTCACGGTCATAGTCTCATGGACTAGAGACTACGGTTGAAGTTAACACATGCCGTAGCGGATTGATCTTGGCCGGCCATCATGTCCAATTGTCCATGGTTCAGCTTGAAGAGAGGGGAACGGAAATGAGAGAAGATGCTAGAGAAGGGGATTGCTGCCGGGGACGACAGGCAGAGGGTCACATACTAACATGGTGGTTTTTTCACCCATGTGCCAGCCAGTTCACGATTGCGGTGCCGCATGCCCGCGGTGGCCCGTGGCCGGCCGGTGCGCATTTACATGAGCTACCGGGGCATGCGGTGCCGATATTCACAAGGAACAAACCGCCAACTCACGGCCGATTGATCGTTGGCAGCACAACACGGTTGTTGCCTAATGTGTAGAGACTTAAGATTTGATCAAATATTTAGTTTCACTAGCAGAAAGGTCAAATATTTAACTTCACTAGCAGAAGGGCACGTGCCTTAAGCACATATTTTGAAAAAAAAATTACTAACACTACTACACAACCTCCATCACAACCGGTTTTTAACCCCTATCACAACCGGTTTTGGGGGACAGATGAGATAAAACGGCTGTGATAGTCCCCCTATCACAGCCGGTTTTCAAAAACCGGCTATGATGACTCCATCACAGCCGGTTTTTGTCTAAATCCAAATAAATAGCAAAACATTTATTTAATTGGGGAATGATCCCATCAGCCACGCAGAAAATTCGCGTGCTACGCGGCTGTCAGGATTCGAACCTGCGCCCTCTCCTTCGCACGATATTTAACTTCACTAGCAGAAGGGCACGTGCCTTAAGCACATATTTTGAAAAAAAAATTACTAACACTACTACACAACCCCCATCACAACCGGTTTTGGAGGGCGGATGAGATAAAACGGTTGTGACAGTCTGTTTTCAAAAATTGGGGGAATGGCCCCATCAGCCACGCAGAAAATTCACGTGCTACGCGGCTGTCAGGATTCGAACCTGCGCTCTCTCCTTCGCGCGATAGCCCCCTCTACCACTGCACCACTAGAGTCTTTGTGTCTGTATACCATTTTGATTCCCCACATATTAATATTTTCCGAGTGTAAATTGCTTATTTGAGGCTCTAAATGACATCAAATAAAAAAGTGGTCAACTACAATGTTTCATAACTTTTCAAGATCTAGAACTTTCATATTGGTCAAAAGTTCATCCGAGATCGTTTACAAAATTTGAATTTTCAAATTTGAAAAATTCAAACTTAGATTTGGTTAACAAGATGACTTCAAATAAAAAAGTGGTGAACTACAATGTTTCATAACTTTTCAAGATCTACAACTTTTATTTTTGTCAAAAGTTCATCCGAGATCGTTTACAAAATTTGATTTTGTTAAGGGCTTCAAAAATGTGTTTGAGTAAAGAACCGTTTGTAATGCTTACCATCACAAACGGTTTTACATCACAAACGGTTTTTGTTAGAAACCAAAACCGTTTATGATACCCCATCACAAACGGTTTTAGCAAAACTGTTTGTGATGATGGTGTTTCTGATGCCACTTTCTGCAGTAGTGTAATTTAGAAATGTATGGAGTAGTCTACATTAACTATTTAGATTAATCCGAAGCGTTTAATAATCATAAAATCTGACGGTGTAGCTAGGCTCAAAGGTGAGATGTAGTCAATATAAACTCTTTAAATTAATCTACAGTGTTCGATCATCATAAAATCGGACGGTGTAGGCTAATTTTGACGAAGGATGAAATAAAATTTTGTTGTCCTTTATAATATAGATTAGAGAAGTAGGGAAAGGGAAATAATCTTATGCGAACATCATATTCTGAGATGATACGAAGTCTTAAAATGTACTCCCGACATCTGCACATACAGTGGGGTGCACATGTTGGGGACCGCTAAAACGGAGCCCACCTCGAGCCCCTCTGGAAGGCCCGGCGACGCCCTAAGGGCGTTCCCCACGAGAAGCGTGGAGCCCCTGACGGTGGCTCCGCGGTGGCTAACCCGTTTTTCCTTTCAGGCACCGAAGCCCCAGGACGGCCGCAGCCTGGAGGCACGGCTCCGGCCGAGCTCCCAGCAAAGCCCGGCAGGCGACCAGGGCCGCGGACCACTTACCATGTTTTTATTTCAGGTATCGAAACCTGGGATGGCCGCAGCCCGAGAGCGGGGCTCCGACCAGGGCCCCAGCGAAGCCCGGCGGACGGCCGGGGCTGCGGGTCTCCAGAAGAAGGCTCCGGGGGGCGACCGGCCAGGGACCCCAGATCGGGGCTGCGGCTGTCGACCGGAACGAAGGCTAGGCGCCTCGCCAGAGCCGCTCCCGGAGACGTGAGGCGGACGGCGTCGGAGGCAGGTTTTCGAGAAGGCGCCTTAGGTAGGCTGACCAGACACAGCGGCGCTGTAGGTGTACAAGTTGGATTTGCCGGGGTGGCTGAACCCGGCGGTGAATGTACGGGGGTAGGCTTGCATGCCTATGAAGTTGTAATGTAGACCAGGGGCATAATCGTCCTTCCAGGGCGGAGCGGAGGGGGTATAAAAGGCGCCCTCCACCGCGTGTAAAAGGGTTGGCATTTTTGGACGAATACAAGGACCGTTAGGCCTCTTGCTTTGTTCACGGCTTTCCGTATTGTCTGGACTCCTAGGGGGCCCACGGAACCCTAGGCCCAACAGCACACAACCTATAAAAGAAATAAAAAATCTCAAATAATCTAATGACAAGCAATCCCTAGACTAGATCATCACACATGTGTCTGGTCAAAAATTCTAGGCCATCCGCGTCAATTGTAGTAATACCACATCAACCATATCATATCACTTGTGAAGCTGGATTCTGTAAGATAGCTCATGTACGAAGCCTATGTATAGTTTAGAAATAATCTGCAATGTTGATGAGTTATATTTATTTTATCAAACACTATATTATTTTTACATAGCCATAGCGACCAACATGTAGCAGACGCTCCCTGTGCGGGTGAAGTCATACTTGTTTCATAGTGGACATGGCCACATGGGCGCCTGTGGCATGAGTACTGGTCATTTAGGTTTATCGTTTTTCTATGCACTTAACTATAAGTGTATATCAAAATGCATAATGAAATTATAGATTAAAAAATTCAAAATAATTTATAATTTGACACCTAGTGGGCATTAAAAACCAGCCTAGCGTTTATGCTTTCAGTGGTAGGCAACGATTTCATCAATCTTGAAGATGTATGTATGGCCTAGTCTTTAAAGATACTAATAGGGATATGGTTTGTGTATGGGCATTCATAGAGGCGAGTATGTGTTGTTATTAGCGACAGCGAATAAACGATGAAAGTAAACGATCAAAACAGTAAAGAAACACCAGATTTAACGTGGAAAACCCTTCCAATGTGAGAGGGAAAAACCACGGGCACCAGCCAGTAAGAACTTCACTATGTCGAGGAGTATGGTACGGGTCATATATATATATCCCGTTAGGGTTTTCCCTTTGACATTTAGGGTTTTCTTCAATGTATTGATGTCTTTTCTGCTTTTGGCAGCAATCAACGTATCATCAACATATGTGCCTCCGGCCCAAGCCTCCAACAACGGGCCTCCGGTTCGCTCCGTCAGAAGCCGACCTTTCATGCGTACTAATTTGGATCATAACTTAACCTGTGTATGTTCGTGGCACACACTAGCCAATTATGACTTCACCGCGAGGACCTGGCCGGAAAAATCGGACACCTCCTTACCTTCGGGGCGAGGTAAATGTCTAGTCCGTGCAAGACTGCATGGACGGGGCATTGCAGTGGCCAGTAGGAACCACTGCACGGATCCGCCGTGGCGTGATCAACTGATTTTTGTACTACGTGTGCACACCTTCAGGTTCACGGGCTCATCAACGCCGCGCCCCTTGCGCGCGGGCGCGTGCTGAGACGTGGAGCGCACGCCTGCATTTTGTTCCCGGTCGATCCGTTCAATTCAAAGTCTCCTGATCCGGACGCAACTACACCAACCCGTCGTGGATGCGATGCGATGCGAGTCGACTGGTCAAGTTCCTGTCGACGAGCAGTCGTGGTTTCAATGGTTTGGAGACGGTGATGGGTGTAGACTTGTCTCGAGAGCTTTTCATCGGCACGGAAGCAACCGGAACCGCAACCGCCGCGTCCACTTGTACTTGGGTTCCGTCTTCACTGCTTGATGTGTCCTTGCGTGTGGCTTACTGGAAATGTTTGACGGGAGAACGCATCACCTAACACAAATAAATTAATCTAGCTCGTTTACTTTGGTTCGGAAATTTTGCATCCACAGCCGGTGATATGGACACAAATTTCCACACTTGATTCACATCTGCTTTTTACATGTGGTTGTTTTAGATATTGGTACGGTCTCAAACACGTCAATATACTACGATTGTAAGATATATCAATGAAGTGTAGCATGATTGTAAGTTCTAGTATATATCTATTGTGTTCTCTCTTCCTTTCAGAAAAAAAAACATTGCTGATTTTTGCTTAAATTATAGTCTCAAACTCAGCAAAGATGCTCCTATTTTAGGAAATTTATTGTAAGTGTGGCCAATTTAGTGATATGGACATGCTCATCGATAGCAAGACTCATGTGATTACTTTATCAACTCCAATGCGGCGATTAGTCTCCCGTTGAAATTCATAGCCGTACATGTATACCTTCATAGGAGTGAGGCGCAGTGCATGCGAGTTGTTGTGAAATAGA
This sequence comes from Urochloa ruziziensis, assembly GCA_015476505.1. NCBI lineage: Eukaryota > Viridiplantae > Streptophyta > Magnoliopsida > Poales > Poaceae > Urochloa > Urochloa ruziziensis. Next base: position 9,718,606 of record CM027126.1, on the reverse strand, counting down.
AGTGAGAAACAAATGGAACGAAATGGAAGGGATGTTCTCATTGATGGGACTGTTTACATATATACAGGATGAAGGGATATTTGGCCCTTTGGAGGCACCCCTTGGGAAGGATGCCCTTGAGGCACCCCCACGTGAGGGGGTTTTCCCTCTTTCTCTTTAATGATTAACTAATTACATAATTAACTAATTAATTACACCAATTGATCACTAATTAATTTCTTAACACTCCCCCTTGATCAATTGCTTCTTGAGATCTTGTAAACAGTCCATGAGTGATTCCTTCGATCTTCAGGAATTGTATAGGAAAAACTCCTCCAAAAACCCTATGGGAAAAATTGAGGAGAAACCTAGCTGTATGTGTTTATGCCATTAAAACTCCTTTAAAACCCGATGAAAAAATATAAGGAGAAAATGATATGGCATATGTGATTATTGTCTCATTGTAAACTCATATGAGAAATGAAAGGAAAAAGTCATAAGAAAGTTTGAGATCAATAGTATGATCTGTGGATCATATTTGAATAATCTCCCCCAAAACCCAATGGAAAAATATGAGGAGAAATGATATGTCTTTGAGACCTTCTTAGAAACTCTTGTAGAGAAAACAGAAGATATGACATGGAATATGTCTTGAATATCATCATTTAAAAACCTCGGTGGGAAAAATAAGTGATATGACATATATTCTTGTATTGATATTGACTCATTAAAACCTTTATGAGAAACCTTGTGAGGAAAAACTCATATAGAAAAAAGAGTATAATATGATGTTTGAACAGATTAAATTTTAGGAGAGTCTCCCCCTGAGCCTTGCAAAATTGTTACTTTCCACTGTGGTGGACAAGAACTTTATAAATAAATCTGTGAGGTTCTCACATATTTGATTTGCAAGATGTTTATTTCTCTAATGTGTGATAAATGAGAATAAACATGCTAGGCAATACAGATGTTGATATTGCTCTATGAAATCTGTTATATTTATGTAATACAAGCAACATTATCTATGTAGATAAGTTCATGATTCAGAAGAATCTAATTTAATCTTCAACACATAAGTGGTGTTTAAGAATGATAGATGTAAGTAGTTACTTGAGTCTAATTTTGATGACTTCATTAGAACTATACCATCATGATACCAGTTTATGATCTAGGATCATATAGCTAGTAACTTTGAATTACTATGGTTATAACTTATAAGTTGATTGAATAAATCAATCTCTCTGGTGCCATAATATATCTGTAGATATACAATTTGTCTCCTGCCAAATGGCTTGATGGAGTTGCGCATTTTAAGCCATAGCAAATTATCTGCAATTGCAATGTTTGGCCATTTTGCAATTTGTAAGATTTGAGCACTTGCATAGCACTATAATTGTCATCCCAGGGTCTAGATGATTATTGATCCATCTTTAGGGATTGAACGACCATACGTGGTGATGGATATGATTATCCAATATTATCTGATATTGATGAACAATATCTGTGAACTGATATATGTGCTTAAGTTGTAAACTTAAGTATAATTTGGTTTTAACCAAATATGTCATCTCAAATTCTGTCTTAAAATGATTGCTTGTTTGTTTGTGCGCTGAGATGATGGAAAATCCCAGTTTGGATTATTTGTGAACACACATATGCAATCATAGTGATTGGAGTAATTCTTCTGTGGAAGAGACTCACTTAGTCAATTGTACCACAATCAATTTGACTATTTCAAGTCATGGAGTGACTTGAGTTTATACACAATGTATGTTGTGGTTTGTACTACAATTAAAATATAAAGTCTAATGATGACTTCATATGACTGAATTTATCCAATTTATTTAATTTTGCCAATGATCGAATGAAGAAACATAATGTTTTCACATGTACCTTGAGAGGCATTGCTTGGTTTTTGCGTGAAACCATGTGCTACAAGCTCTTGTTATTTCATCACCTTGCTTTTGCAAAGAATGCAATGTTAGAAGAAGATATTACTGTGGTAAATACTTCTCACTAATGAACAAGAGCAATTCTCCTTTATTGTCACCTTTTAATATGACCCAATTTGAGTGTTAAGACACTCTGCCTAGGACTTTTGGTCTGGATCCAGTTAAAGGTGTATGGCAAATTTGAGAAGGAGTACATGTCGACAATTTGTAGTCTTAGAATGATTGATTAATGAAATCGATATAGCATGTGAAAATAATAACCTTTAGAATTAATGACTTGATAGTCAAATTTTATACAATTGTTATTGCATATAATATTTTGGATACATACTTTGAAGGTAATCATCATAAGATGTAGACCTCTCAGCGATGGGCAAAGAAATTGCTGCCTAAAAGCCTGGTCTCAGGGCAAATAAATTCTTATAGAACTTGATACAATTCTATAGAATGTATTGCAGCCAGTGCCTAGGTCTCCATCATTTTGTATAGATTTTTTTGATATACATTTTGTAGGTAATCATCATGAGATGTAGACCTCTCAGTGATGGGCAAGTGATTTGCTGCCTAAAAAGACTGGTCTCAGGGCAAATAAATTGTTATAGAACTTGTTACAATTCTATATAATTTATTGCAGCCAGTGCCTAGGTCTCCATCACCTTGTGTTATTCCAAAAATTTAGATTTATATACCTTAATTTTATATTTTTCTTGGTACTACTTGATGTAGTGTAATGTTTAAGTGTCACGTAGTAAATATATAAAATGACACATGAAAGAGATTGTTCTAAGTAATATTTGCATAACCATATGAATCTACGGATCGCATAATGTATAATTACTGTGGTAATTATAGTACATTGGTACTAAACTTGATAGTCTAGATAGCTATTTACAGCAAATATTACAGAGTCTGAGGACTTAAATTGAACAATTTAGGGACTTATTTGCGAACATGTAAAACTGAAAGTTCTAAACATGTAAATATGGCTAAGTCCGAGGGCCTTATTGCAAATTGGCGAGGGAGGAGCCCCTATTGGGCCGGCCGGCACGCGGCCCAGCTTTGCTTGCGGCTGGGCTTGGCTTTGCGGCCCGGTTCGGCTGGTGGAGGCTTGGCCTGCTGGCGGCCCGGTCTGTTGGCCTGGTGGACCGCGTCGCGGGCTGTGGGCCGCGCGACGCATTTGGCCCAACACGGGGTCGGCCCGAATAAGACGGTGAGGGAGGGGCGGTTAGGGTTTCTCCCTATCCCACCGCCTGCCCCCCAGAACCGTCGCTTGCTGCTGCTTGATGCCGTCGCCGCCTGTAGGCGCCGGCGCCGGTGGGTGTCTCCGCCTGGAGTGCGCCGCCGCCGTTGGCGTGCCGCCTCACCGCCCCTGCCGTTGCTAGAGCGCTGCTCCGCCGTAGATCCACTTTTAGCGTCGCCGCCTCTCCTTCTTTCTCCCCCTATTCGTGTCCCGCTCTCGCTGCGTCAGCGTGCGCCGGCTTCCGGCCGACCTTCAGTTGGGTGGAGGAGAAGCCCAGCGATGCTGGGCTCCAAGTCCCGACGCGGCGAAGACGGCGGGCAAAGAGCAGACGCTCCTCCTCGGGTGCCGAGGGTGCCGCTACCGGAATTGGCGAGAAGGTCGCTGGGGACGAGGCCACCATTGATGGCCCCCCACCGGTGAAGACGATGTGCCAGTGGAGAGCCACGGATGCGGATGCGTCCACCACAGGCTTGAGGTCCAATGCTGGCGATGCTGGTTGAGTTTTGAGGAAGCACCAGAGATGCTCGTGGATGTCGCCGGCGTCAATGGACCAGGCCGTTGGCCTTGGTTCAGTGGTGGAGCGTGCTCGTTCATGGCGTAAAAAGAAATTTGCTTGGATGGGTTACAAGATGATGTTCAGTACACCATCACCGGCTACAGGACGATGTCCAGTATACCATCGTCGGCCACCATTACAAGCAAAAATGTCGTCCATTGTAAAGAATTGTAAGTCAATGTTCATTCTTACTCGGTGAGTTGATGATTCTGTTCATGGTGTCCAGAATCGGAGAGTATGCCGTCAGGGGCGGAGCCAGGAATCGGATATAGGGGGGGCCAAACGATTCAAATACATATAGTATAATTAGAACTTCCAGTTCTTATAGGTATTAGCCATATATCACAAGAAAAAAAATTCACTGAGTTTGCATTCATATAAATCGAAGTCTAACAATTTTGCAACATATAGAGTCTTGTGGCTAAAAGAACTAACTTGTTTCACTGGAATGCGACCCTGCGGGTCTGAATTGCATCAAAGTCATCAATAAGTTCATCTGTTGTAAACCTCATTGCAATCTCCTTCTCGATGTAAATTAGTAAGCAATTTCTTAAGAACTCATCTTCCATCTTACTGCGAAGCCTTGTCTTACAAAGTTTCATTATAGAAAAGGCACGCTCTGTTGTTGCTGTTGAAACGGGTAGAGTTAGAACAAGCCGAATCAACCTGCAAGGAAACATATGATTAGCATATACTATAATAGTTAAAACAAAGTAATCAACCAAAGAAAGAGTTGAAATGTTATATAACCTATCAATCAAATAGTAGTCATCTGATTTCCCAGTTTGCGCTAAACAGCGACAAAGATCAGCAATGGTCGACAAATTCTGAAACTTAGAATTTGTAGGCACATCAAGTGCATAATGTTGTAACTGAAGCCTCAAGGTACTCATTTCTTTCTCTGGAAAATCAGCAGGGTAGAACTTTGAAGCTAGAGAGCACACATCATCGATATTTAATGAGCTGAATGAATCCTTAGGATCCAAAGAAGTACATAATCTCAAAAGTTCTGTAGTTTGTTCACTGAACCTGTGATTCAACTCTTGTGCTTGCTGATCAACTGCAACTGTGAAAATATCATATCTATAATGATGCTCAACTGTGATCTCATTCTCTGCACGAGATCGAATATAGTCTGCATAGAAATCACTCATATTTGGCACTGTGATTCCTTGTTTGTTGCAAAACAATCTCACCTCACTGATAAGCTTATCCCAACCATGGTCTCTTAGGTTCTGAATCAATTTTTTGGTAGTGGCAACATCATCCATAGCATTCACAATGTCCTGAGATTTGTGCTGTAACTTTTTGCAAAGTAGGTTTGTAACTCCCATGAGTTCTTTCACAACATGCATAATAAATACAAACTCAAATGACATCATCAGTTTAACAGCACCTGCAGCCTTTGCACGCCCTGAAGCTGATGTTCCTGAACCTTTAGCGGTAGCTATTTCTTTTAGCACTAAGAAAGTAGGCTTGTAAAGATTTGTAAGGCTGCAAATCGAATTATAATGAGAGCTCCACCTAGTATCACCAGGGCGCTGTAGAGTTCCAATTTGATTAGCACCTCTTCCAGTATCAAGCTCACTAAGCTCAATGAGGTGCTCCATTTCAGCAACTTGATTTGCACGTAGATCATCATTCCTCTTACTAGAAGACACAACTGTGTTGACAATGAGAGCAAGATGTTCAAAAAAATTATGAACCTCGGTTACCTCTTTAGATGCAGCTACAAGAGCTAGCTGTAACTGATGAGCAAAGCAGTGAATATAATATGCATAAGGACACTCATCTATGAACTTTGCCTGTAATCCATTCCACTCTCCACGCATATTGCTAGCACCATCATATCCTTGTCCACGCATATTTTGAACATCTAATTTATGGTCTGATAAAACGTAGCCTATTTCTTCTTTAAGAGTGGCAGATGATGTATCATGAACATGAACAAGATCAAGAAAACGTTCTCGAATAAAGCCACCTTTGTCAACAAACCGAATAACAATTGCCATCTGTTCTCTTCTTGACTCATCTCTTGATTCATCAACAATCAAGCAAAACTTAGCATCTCCAATTTCACTGCGAATTTTTTCTTGCACATTACAAGCTATAAGATCCAATATTTCTTTCTGAATCTGAGGTGACGTATACTTTGCATTCTGTGGAGCATTACTTAGTACAACAGCCTTGACCTCCTCATCATATGAAGCTATCAGCTTTACCATCTCAAGAAAATTACCTTGGTTCAATGACTTTGCAGATTCATCATGTCCACGAAAGGGGCAAGCTTGAAATGCTAACCATCGAACAACATCAATTGTTGTTCTAAGACGCAGCCTATTGCCCACGACTTGTTCATTTGTTTGCTTCTCCATAACTGGTTCAATATGGCACAATCGATTCTTCAAGTTGTCATAGCATTTAACAGAGTACTGATGAGCTGAACCACTCTCTCCCATATGAGTTTTGAAAGAACAGTCTTTCCCATTTTTAACCTTCTTCCAATTCTTAAAACCTTTCTCCGTAAATACTTCAGATCCTGCTTTCCCTACCGGCTTCTTAGCAAACAAAAGCAAGGGAAGCAAAAGGCTGCATCTAATGTTGGTGAGTATTCTAACCAAGGGAAAGAACTGAACCACTGTGAACGAAACCTTCGTGGGTGTTTCTCTGAACCTGAAGAAGGGTATACATCCTTAAGAAAATGGTATGGACCATGTTTCATGTATGCTCTGATAACTTGTTCTTGCTTATCAGGGGGATAAGTACGAATTTGGCAACGTAAACCTGGATCTCGTTCTACAATCAACACACTAGTGTCTGCAAAATTAACTCGTTGAACCTTGGGTATTGGTTGTTCTGGAGCTTCCTCTTCTTGTTCATCCTCTTGGTATTCAGCAAGCCAATCAGCAATTTCTTCTAACACAGAATCAGAGCAAGGGACGGCCGGATCAATCTGTAGAGGGTCCTCATGTAAATCATCCACAATAGGCGCCTTCTTGAAAAAAGAATCAATTGTCCTCTTTCTAAGTATCATGATTATCCTTCAAAAATCAATTGTCAAATTAGCATCTAGAAGACTAGAACCAGACTATGTATCTATGTACTACCGGCTGAACAAAATGATTTTACAAAAGCAATTCACCTTGCGACTTGTGTCCTTGCCTAGATGGGTTGATTGCTGATTGCCTGACCAGGGCCTGACGGAGTGACGGATAGGAGATCTAACAGAGAGGCGAGGGGGCAGGCGGGCAGCGCAGGACGGCAGGAGGCACGATGCATCGGGCAGAAGGCAAAGCGGCGTCGCAAGCCACGAACTGAATCGATGGAGTCGAGGGCCAGAGGGTGGCCTCGTGGAGGAAAAACAAAAGGGTTAAAATTTAGCCCAGCAGCCCAATGGGCAATGGCCCATATGGCCATGTACTCACGCAGTCATGTTAATCTGGCCAAGGGTTAACAAGGGGGTTTAAATTTTTTTGCCACGTTGGGGGGGGCCATGGCCCCCGCTGGCCCCCCCTTAGCTCCGCCCCTGTATGCCGTGGTCCTGAGTGCTTCAGGACTGTTTTCTTCCATGTGCCTATGCCCTATAGTCTCGAGGCCTCTGTCTTGTCTCTTGTTGTGCCCAGTAGAGAGCAAAGTACCGATACATGTTGTGAAATAAAAGTGACAGAAACAAATGGAATGAAATGGAAGGGATGTTCTCATTGATGTGGACTGTTTACATATATACAGGATGAAGCTGACATTTGGCCCTTTGGAGGCACCCCTTGGGAAGGATGCCCTTTGGAGGCACCTCCACGTGAGGAGGTTTTTCCTCCTTCTTTAAAGATTAACTAATTACATAATTAACTAATTAATTACACCAATTGATCACTAACTAATTTCTTAACACGAGTAAGCATGCACATACAATATTTTTCTTTAAATAACAAATTTAGCACCCAAAATAAGTTACTATTTGATTCACTATCCACTATATTTTTTTGGAAAAAATATGTAGATTTGATTACATCTCTACGGTCAGGACGAAACCGTCTTTTAGGTTCAACCCCCCTCCCCCAAAAAAAAAATGTTGCCCTCATTTTTTGTCCTTTATTTGATGAGGTGTGTGTATCCTTGAAAAACTAGTTGTCAACAATAAACTTTTGATTGAAATGAATTGGTGCGAAAATTCCATGTGAAAAATACCTTAGAGTTACCTTTCTAGAAATTTGTTGTCGAAGAGGCATGTCTCTGTATTTTTTAAATTAAGTTTTTCTTGTTTTTCAGATAACACTCTCTCTTCTTGGCCGCGGTGTTTAGTTCCAAAATGAAATTTTCCACGCATCACATCTCAAAAGAGAATTTTTTAGATGCGTGGAGTATTAAATGTAGATGAAAAAGTTGAAAAGTTATATGAATAGCTGTAAATCGCGAGACGAATCTAATGAGCCTACTTAATCCATGATTTGCAACATCATCCGTTAATATGGACTAATTACCCTTTAATTATCATCATTAGATTCGTCTCGAGATTTTCAAACGAGATCCATAATTAATTTTATTATTAATCTACGTTTACTTACTTTTAAATGGATAAAATCCTTTCCTAAATTTTTTTGCCAAAATCTTTTCGTTAATATTTTTTGAATTTTTTTCGGAACTAAACTCGGCCCTTGGCACAGGCAGGCTAGTCCAGCCAGAGGTGGGCCCCGCTCGTTCTGGTGGCCCAGTTGTCCAGAACGGCTTCCACGGACAAAACAATGTGGGCCCTATATGCACGTGCGAATGAAAAGGCTACGGGTATCTGGAAAAGGGTGGACGGGCACTATTGGAACGGTATACGCGCAACGTGGGCGCCTGTTACTGTCTGGGCCCGATCGAGCCGTCCGTATCAACACCATGTTGCCCTGGCAGCCGTTGATTCTTATACGCGCAGAATTTGTTCGCCTTATTTTTTTTCGAAAGAAAGAACGAGCAGAATTTGTACAGTGCAGGCATGATTGCATAAACCGTTCCGTAAAGGATTGTCGCTTCGCACTTTAGCACCCACTTCTGCAGAAAATTCTACGGTACATTACTAAACAGTAAACAGGGAGCAACACGCTTTCGTGAAACTCGTGGGAATCTATAGGTTCAAGGCCCATGTTTTTTTACTATATATTTTTGCGTTTAAGTTTTAAAAATAAAAAAGTGAAATTTGATTTATTAGAGTTGAAGTGCCCACGTTGCTATTGTTGTTTTTAATGGAACCACAAATTGCCCTAAACTTCAAAGTCAAGACTATGGCACATTTGCCCGGTAGCCTAGTCTAGCGGTAGCGGTCAACCATTGTTGAGGTGACGAGAGCAGACTACCGGGGGTGTTTAGTTCGCCAAAAGTTAAAAAAAAAAAAGAAGAAGAAGAAGATTGAAGTGCGTATAAAAAAGAAGAAATAAACTGACACGGTTCTCTAGATGGAAACTTTTTTGATTTCGAATAAAACTAAACACCCCTACAAAAGAATGGTTACATTTGATAACTTAATTTCTTGAAATCTTTTAAAAATTAGACAAAGAAAGAATCACTCTTAGGAAGTCAAGAACACAAAAGACCCTGGAATCTGGATCAAAACTTTTGCAGTCAAAGCGCTTTACCAAAATGAACAAGATTGCAAATAATCAAGATTTGGTCTATTTATTCCCGTGAATATGAGGTGCCCGCCTCCTATAAAAGTAGAAAAAGATTCCACGTATCGCCTTGGTAAAAGAAGGTGGTAATTATTTTCAGCTGTCAACTCAGGAATTACTTCCAAAGAAATACAGTACTGTTCCTTTTGGATTGAGATTCAAATAGTGAAATTAGTAGAGGGGCCGAAGACAAATTTTCCTCTTCTCCGGCCTTGTCTTCTCCGTTTGTTCATTTCGCGTGGCCTCCCTTTGCCCCCCTATTAAACCACCGAGCTGGGCGCCCTCCCCGTGGCGCTCGCGGCCGCATTGGCGCGGAGATCGAGAGACAATAGAGGGAAGCGCGGGGGCTTGCCGGCTGAAGCCTTCTCCTCTCCCCTCCGCAGCCTCCTCCCTCCCTGCTCCTCCTCCGGAAACCAATCCTTCCTCCAGGTACGCGTGAAAACCTCCCCTCTTTCTCCTGATTAGCCGCCCGCGTTAGATTCAGATTCTCCGGGGGCGTTCCAATCTGAAGCCTCGACTCAAAGATCCAGAAGTTCTTGCCCGAGATCCTGGCATTTGGGATTTTCTGACGGAAATCTTTATATTCTTTTTTTTTCAGTATGGGGACATCGGCTGCGGAGCCCAATGCTACGCCCGCGCCGCCGGCGCCGGAGCCGGCGCAGCCGCGGCGGAAGCTGCCGGATTTCCAGCAGTCGGTCCGGCTCAAGTACGTGAAGCTGGGGTACCACTACCTCATCTCCCACGGCATGTACCTGCTGCTGTCGCCGCTCATGGCGCTCGTCGCCGTGCAGCTCTCCACCGTCTCCCCGCGCGACCTCGCCGACCTGTGGGAGCAGCTCCGTTACAACCTCCTCTCCGTCGTGGCGTGCTCCACCCTGCTCGTCTTCCTCTCCACCGCCTACTTCCTCACCCGCCCGCGTCCCGTGTACCTGCTCGACTTCGCCTGCTACAAGCCGGAGCCGGAGCGCAAGTGCACGCGCGAGACCTTCATGCGCTGCTCAAAACTCACGGGATCCTTCACCGACGAGAACCTCGAGTTCCAGCGCAAGATCCTCGAGCGCTCTGGCCTCGGCGAGGACACCTACCTTCCCCCTGCCGTGCTCCAGGTGCCCCCCAACCCGTGCATGGACGAGGCCAGGAAGGAGGCGCGCGCCGTCATGTTCGGCGCCATCGACCAGCTGCTCGAGAAGACCGGGGTCAGGCCCAAGGACATTGGCGTCCTTGTGGTCAACTGCAGCCTGTTCAACCCGACGCCGTCGCTGTCAGCCATGGTGGTGAACCATTACAAGCTGAGGGGGAACATTGTCAGCTACAACCTCGGCGGTATGGGCTGCAGTGCTGGGCTGCTGTCCATCGACCTTGCCAAGGATCTGCTGCAGGTTCATCCCAATTCGTACGCTTTGGTGATCAGCATGGAGAACATCACCTTGAATTGGTACTTTGGGAACAATCGGTCCATGCTCGTGTCAAATTGCCTGTTCCGGATGGGTGGTGCTGCCATCCTGCTCTCGAACAAGAGGTCCGACAGGCGGAGATCCAAGTATGAGCTGGTGCACACTGTGCGCACGCACAAGGGCGCCGACGACAAGTGCTTTGGTTGTGTGATGCAGGAGGAGGACGAGATTGGCAAGATCGGAGTGTCGCTGTCCAAGGACCTCATGGCGGTCGCCGGCGATGCCCTCAAGACCAACATCACCACTCTGGGGCCGCTGGTGCTCCCATTGTCGGAGCAGCTTCTCTTCATGGCGACATTGGTTGCCAAGAAAGTGCTCAAGATGAAGATCAAGCCATACATCCCTGACTTCAAGCTGGCCTTTGAGCATTTCTGCATCCATGCCGGTGGCCGTGCCGTGCTGGATGAGCTGGAGAAGAACTTGGAACTCACCGACTGGCACATGGAGCCATCGAGGATGACCCTGTACAGGTTTGGCAACACGTCGAGCAGCTCGCTCTGGTATGAGCTGGCATATTCCGAGGCGAAGGGGAGGATCAGGAAGCGCGACAGGATCTGGCAGATCGCGTTCGGGTCGGGGTTCAAGTGCAACAGCGCCGTCTGGAAAGCACTCCGGACCGTGAACCCGGCCAAGGAGAAGAACCCCTGGATGGATGAGATCGACAACTTCCCGGTGGACGTTCCAAAGATCTCAAAGGTCGGCAACACATGAAGATAATGGTTGTTTCCAGGTGGCAAGTGGAGTCGGGTCATTGTCGGGGGCTGGGCAGAGGTTTATGCTTATGATCCCATCGTTTGCGCCGTCAGTTCTTGTTTTCAGATGTAGCATGGCATCTATGAGGGAATTTGGAGTAGATGATTTGATTAGGTAGAAAGGGTGTGATTTCTTCGCTAGGGCTGCCTGAATGGCTTTAATGTCTGATATGTCCAATTTATTCAGATTGGGGGGAATCATTTGATTTTCGTTCGGTGTCGCATTCTTTGCTGCCTGATTGAGACGTCTCAATTGCAGCCCAACTGAAACTTGAATTGCCCTATTCGATTGATCGGTTCTGTCCTAGTATCATCTAGATCATCAGTGTTTTGGATTGGTATATGTTGTTATGGGGAGGCACTGATGTCTGAATTGCAGCCCAACTGAGGCTTGAATTCCCCTGTCCAATTGATCGGTTCTGTCCTAGTATCTTCCAGATCATCAGTGTTTTGGATTGGTAGCAGCCTAGCAGGTTGTTTACATGGGGAGGTACTGAATGTGATGTGACCCCCAGCAGCTGTCTCTGATGTGGATCTGAGCTTGCTTCGATGGTTTAGGTGGAAGCGGCTGTCAATTATGCATTCATACTTGTAATCAATGCCCAACCTGTCAATTAGTGCGTGATAGCAGTCTGTAGCCTGTCTCAGCATTATTTTGAAAGTTGACCACGTGATCTTGGGCATCAAGGGATTCGTCGAAGAAGAATACATATTTATACTACAAGGTATTTGTGCTTTGCCAAAAGGCGACGCATTTGCTAGTAGTAGAATAAAGAAATGCGCATGATGACACTGGAATTTGGCCATGAACACGCCCATCAATCCAGCCTGCAGCCATGCCAAGTGTGCAATGGGAAGGGGTCAGGGCCTCAGGGGGTGAGGTCCCCGTTCTCTGAATCCGGGCAATTTGTAGCTGCCTGCCGCGCACCTGCATTTGTGGCTGCAGAGGCGCAAGAGCTCAGTCCCAATTGCAAAACCATATCCTGACATCCTGAAACGCTCCTGCCTCCTCTTGTGCCGTGCTGATGCTGTGCAGGCGCGCCGAAAACGGACGGCGTTTCCCGTTTCCTGTTGCAGGGAGCTATGCAGAAGCCTACAACGTCCTGTGACACTGACAACACGCGAGGCCGATACACAGGACGAAGCACCGATACAAGATCAGAATTGCAAGATTGTCCGTTGCAGAACGCTTTTTCTTTTTTTTTCTTTCAGAAACCATTTGCAGTGTGCGTGTAGTTGGATACTCGGATCTGAAGCTCTGAAACATATATGGTCCATTAAGACAGCAGTTTTGGTAGTACAAAACTCAGCTTCTTTGCCGGCGACTTGGCGATAATAATAGCACCAGGCTATAACAACTGGTGCCAATCATATGGGATGGGAAATGGCCACGAACAGCCGATTCCACATGCACGCCGCAAGCCGGAAACGGGCGCGGGAAAAGGCACCATCAGGTACACGCAGCTGGGTCGGCTCACATGGCGGGGCATGTGACGCGATTCCCTGTTGCGAACACAGCGACGAGGACGGAGTGCTTCATGTCTAGCACAACATGCGCCAGTCAGTCCTATGTATCCCAGATGACCCCCCGGAATAGGGTCTTTATACGATACGAGAGCCAATTATGAGCTTTAGGTTCGAGAGAAAAAAAAAAACAAGCAAACACTATTTCAGGTTTTTCGGGGCCACTGCACGTTCTGGGCCAACCATAGCAAGATCATGTCACGCATGGATAAGCCATGCCACCCAAACATAAGGAATCTGTCCCTTCATGCGCATGAAGCTGTTTAGCTACTTCAGAAATCAGCATTCAATCTTTCAAAAAAGAAATCAGCATTCAAGAGACCATTCGTAACTTCGCAATCGGCATTCAAACTTGGAACAAAGCCAGCCACAAAATATACATGTCAGTGAAGCCCTCATGCATTGTACGGGTTGGAAAAACGGCGAGCCAAAAAAACGGGTCAACAATCTCAATTACCAGCGGCGATACAAAATACTCCACATTTCTGAACGCAGGTACGGTACCTAAACTACCCAAACAATTTGCTTTTTTTTTCCTCATGGTTTATTTTCTAACGCTACAGGCGCTATGTTGATATTGTTCTACCAAAGCGAGGGCCCCAATACAAAAACCCACCACCATTTGCTTACGAAGGGATATGGATTTTTCCCCAGCGCTGTGATGATGATGACTCAAGAAGCCAGGCTACCCTTGATAGCAAACAGCCGTTGATGGTGACTTGGAGAAATTGAATGACCACGGCAGCTCTGATGGCAATCTCCCAATACGAACCAAGCACCGCTAAAAAGCACGCCAGAGATGCGATGCAGTCCTAACCCTCGGTCTGCCCCTCCTTGGGGATGTGGAAACCTTCAATCTTGGTTGTAACCTCATTCAACCCAGCAGTTGGCTTGCCATTGGCCGCTTCATTGTCATCAGCATTAGGAGGGCTAAGCTGCCAAATCCGGATGGTGCCATCTTCTGAACCTGATGCATATGATTCACCACCAGGTGCGAACCGGACGCAGTGAACTGGACCATGATGTCCTTTGTTACAAGCTGCATGTTAGAATAACAGTCAGTCATTTCATTAGAAAAGTGCAGTGGAATAAACCATAAAAAAGGGGGCATCTCCCTTATAGAAATACCAAAGACAAGAACCAATTCTACAAGCTTTGCAACTTAAGAAAAATATAAAATAGAACACATGTCATCAATCAACAAACCAAAACTAAACCTAATTATCAAGTGAATATCGTCAAAAAACAATATAACTGATAATGTTGCTACATAACAGTGAAAGAGAGCAGAACACAACTGAGAACAGAACACTGAAAGTCCAACAAACATGCATGTGCTGATCTTTCTATTTGTATAGGCAAAGCCGGGACAGGGGTTAGCTGCACAACTTGTGTATGATTTAGAACAGAAAAACTTACTTATTTCTTCACCAGTGAAGAAATCAAATAAATGAACCCACAAATCTTCTCCTCCAGCTACAAATTTACTCCCAGACTTTGGTTCAAGTGAAGCTGACTCCACATTGCATGGCATATCATAGCTTTTAACAAGCCCAAAGCTGATGAAATATAAAAAAAAATCTTGTTAGAAAGGGACCAATCAATTTAGTTCTGAAGAAAAATGATGATATAAGAAACTTACTGATTTGCATCCCAAAATTTTACACTTGAGCCATCAGCTGTAGTGATGAACCTGCCATCCTGGCTTACTTCTGCACTAGTGACAGAAGCCTTGGTTTCAAGAGTTTGGACAATTTTTCCAGTTCTCACATCCCATAGCCTGCACAGTGCCATACAAATTAATCAAGGGTGCTGTATAATTAAATAGCCAACCAGTTTACAAGTTTATTATTATTAGAGGCATTTCTTTCGTGCACAAACCTTACTCCACCCATATCAGTGCAGGAACTTAATATAGTTTGGTCACTATGAAGCCAGGCAGCAGTTCGGACAGAACCAGGTGATTTGTCAAGCTCTCTTGGCGCTGCATCAGGACGATTCATGTCATACACACGCAGTGTCTTCTCCATGCCTCCAGTGAGTAACAGGTGGGTATCCTGCAGTGTCATTGACAAATGAAATCAGGTTGGAAGTGACCCACAACCACAAAGGACAGCACCAATTAGGAATGGCAATGGGGACCCGCCACCCGTTTACCCGCGGGTAAAAACCCTATTAGGATGCGGGTGTGGGGAATTTTGCCCCCCACGGGTTTGTTAGTGGGTGATTTCCTCACCCATCGGGTGAAGCGGGTGTGAGTGCGTTCTTGTGTACCCCATACCCATTACCCGATGGGTGACCGGTTTGTATATGAAATGTAGGTCCATTCACAAAGTATTGCATGATCATTTTGAATTTTTGATGATATTAGCTTTGTCATGAATTATTAGTTATGAACTTATGATCTTGTTTACCGTTATGTTATGACTTACGGACTTGTGTTGCTAAATGATGGTGATGTATTGTTTGTATTTGTATCATTAAGTGGGGGTGGGTCACCCGATGGGTACCCGTTACCCACATGGGTGGCGGGTGTGGGGGGAATTTTGGACCCGTGACGGGTGGTGGGGCGGGTGATGGGGGGTTTCTACCCTAATGGGGGCGGGTGTGTTCTCTTGCCCCCAACAATTGTGTAGAAGAGCATGTAAAAAAGAGAGCAAGGCACAAAAGCAGTTGACCCAAGTCCAAAACATATGATTTCATCAATTGATTTTAGTTTGGTGTCAACAGAAAGAAACTGTAGCAAATTCCCCCATGCTTTCTTATAGGCAGCGGTGTCAGATATATGGAAATACATTTACAGTTGTATAGGCGATAAGGCATCCTGCAGTGCCTTGGGTACACCTTATCATCTAGGCGACGCTCTAAGAACAGAATTGTTTTCAAAGTGAAATGTTGCTCCTAAGAAAACTTGTAAAAATAATCTCAGTAACACTGCCGCATATGATATTTTCTAAAACCGCTAAATGAGTTTGCGACCACTATATTCCGTTTAAGGCGATTGTGTAGTGCAGGTGCATCCGTTAAATCATTTAGCCCACAATTTTAAACACTGATAGTAAAATGTGGACAAGATACCTCAGAGAAGGCACATGTCCGGACTATATGCTTGTGTTCAAATGAATGTAGCTCATCACCAGTTAGGGCATCCCATACTTTACTGGAAAAAGAAAGCATAAATGTTAGTTACCAACAGAGAGAACTGAAATCAGGAATGAACCAAGAACAGCTCTTGTAGTGGATATGTTAAATAGCCGAAACCTGCCAACTGATACACTATCATGCAAGCCTTCCAATTATCCAGTTATCCTTTGCATGCAATTGTGTATTACACTAACTAAGAAAACCTACTTAAAAGCAACATACTCTCTATCCTGAATTTGTGTAGGATCCACATTGTTCCTAAAAAGATTATGGCAACAACAACAATAGCCCACTAACCTCTGAATCTTAGGAAAAGATTGCACCCAAAGTTTTTAACAGTCTTAATTTGGTATAACCCTTTCCCAAATTCTTAAACCCCAAATGGTGCTCGTAAGTTTTTAAAGTTTGCTCATCCAAGTGTCATGAGTTCAAACCAAAAACTTAAGGAACTAGTATTCCTGATCCTATAGGATGCAAAACAAGAACAAAATAATTTTGGATGAAGTTTCCCAGGTCAGCATAATAGTTATATTAGGTAAAAGGGGAATATGCTAAGTGCGACAAATATATGAACAATCACTTCTGTCATAAACCAACACATTTG
This sequence comes from Urochloa ruziziensis, assembly GCA_015476505.1. Classification (NCBI taxonomy): domain Eukaryota; kingdom Viridiplantae; phylum Streptophyta; class Magnoliopsida; order Poales; family Poaceae; genus Urochloa; species Urochloa ruziziensis. The sequence goes on along the minus strand of CM027126.1, from coordinate 9,701,756 downwards.
AGTACAGATATGTATACTGTATAAATATGATTGCGTTCAAAGTTACTGCATCTAAATTCATGCATAAATACATGACTCAGGAAGCAAATCAAGGGTGCGTTTGTAGAAGTTATCCATCAAACAAACATAATTTGGTACAATCAATCAAGATACATCCAATTTTGCCTAAAACAGAAAAATCAAATTAACACCAATACCGACTGGAACTTTAAAGGGCAAGGAAACCATACGCTGAGAAGTCAGCAGAAGCAGATGCAGCACGCAGAGCATTTTTGTCAAGGCAACAGCTCCAAACAGCTCCTTTATGACCTTGAAAAGTGCCAATCCAGTCGCCAGTCTCACCATTACGAAGCATTGGATTTGTATCTGCAGAAAAAAACAAATTATGGAAGAGTCATTCAAATAGCTAGTAATAACATAACTAAACACAAATATGCTTCAGCAGCAAATTTTACTAGTATGCAAGCAATGTAAAACCATTCCAAGCTGGCTGACGCAGGACGGACATGTGTCCAACACTCCAACTTAACAAAAATCACTTCAACGCTTATCACCCTTTAGTGGGGCGTTATTAAAAAAACCTCCCATGTCCATCAACTCCCTCACAACACACAGGTCTCCTTTTGGAATGTCACTTGGTACCAAGAGCTAGCCTAACACCTACCTATTCACTTATGCATAATATCCAGGTGACCCTCAGTGCTATAATCCTTAGTTGCTGACAACAAAGTTTGCTAACTGTTCTTGCTTTGTCTAAGATACCTTTCAATATTCATTACAAATTCATTCCAATGCCTACTACAGAGAGTTAATGTAAGGAAACTCGAATATAGATTATAGAACGAAAAGTGCAATTCTATCCACAGATTAGGAATGTGTTTAGATATCCCAAGAAAAAGACTATGGGCCAGGTTTTGTTTACCCTCAGCTTATAGGTGTGAAAGAATAAAAAATTTGGTCCAGGGAAAGGATTATATATAAGCTGGGAGGGCCTAGATTTTATAAGCTAAATTATTTGCTGACCACATGGGCTTATGAAGTTAAAATGATACAACATGACACTATATGAAAGGATATAGTCTGGCAAAGGTTGGTATGCAATCTGTTTTCTACTTGCATAGCATTTGGATAAAGATGTTCTTTGGTAATCCACGTTATCCACAAACAAGATGCCTGCACATGCCCATACATGTTTCTGTTTGTTTTTGTGTCCAACCATTGTAACTGTAACTCTGGCATTCAAAACAATAAGCTATATAGGTTCCCATTTTAACTGACATTGTATTGATTTAATAATTTCCATTTGAACTGACATAAATTGACTTATGTAAATATCGAGTGTCCAGATTCCAGACAACTTATATCAATGCAGTAATACAAGCTAAGGAACTGAGCAGCTGACCGTCCAAACTGGGAAAGACGCTCCAAAAAGGAACCCATACGGTACAAAATGAAACATTGCTCTAACAATTACCATAACATAGAAGTTGCCAGCAATAGGACTTCTATAAGGACATTGCAATATCTTGTATAAACTTTGTTCACAATGACATCTTCATCCTCCAAATAGGTTTGATATCGTAAACTTCAGATAAATTGCACCATGCCAACCGCAAATAACTTTCATGATAGTGTCTATCTAAAGCGCATGAACATAAAGTTTCCAAATGCATATAGTCACCAGCAACACAATTCAATATCAACACCCTCGTAGCCATAACCGTTGGATGGAGGTTATGTGAGAAAAAGAATGGAAGCAGCAAGTGGAAGTTCGATCTACAGACATAAAGTAGAGTATAGGGACAGATGGAGCAGGAAAATCAAAATGAAAAAAAAATCAAGAAATTTGTAATGGGTTTCTCTTGCCCAAAGGATTGAATCAGGGAGTGGGACTGACAACAATAACGGTTAAATTTTGTTTTCTCCAGAAATCAACCAAGTCTCCCTAGCCGTTATGGTCCGCCAAGCCAAGCGCCTAATAAATATCTTCTGCCTAACCGATAAAAGTGCCGCAGGTTCAAATAATCAGCGGTTAGGCACTACATGCCAATATGATTCCTGCCTAGCGCTTTAAATCATGCCTAGAAACAGAAAAATGCTCGGAAATTTCTAAATTGGCAATCAGTTTAAATCATCAGGAAACTATCATGGCACAAACTGCACTACAGCTAATTATCCATCCAGCTAAAACTAAAGAGAAATCAGAACGAACGCCCAAACACATTCAGCCCAGCCGACACCTCGCAACCGCATAGAGCTAAAGCAGGTTATCGCGTCACAATCATTAATCTGATCCGAACCTATCACAAAACCAAAATGAAAAGCACCGTTCGGGAGCGGAGTGGATGTGGGGGGTTGACTTACCCTTGCTGGCGCTGATGAGGAAGTAGCCGTCGGGCGTGACGGGGCTGTAGAAGAGGTCCACCACGGGCCGCGAGTGGCCGTGGCACACGAGCGGGATCGCCACCTTCTTCTTCTCCATCGCTTCGGTTCGCTCCCGTTCCCGCGGTAAGAAAGCACCCTAGCCCTGGAATGCGCCGCCCCTTCGCGCGCCCAAACCCTAGCACACTCCGTTCGGAGAAGGGAGGAAAACCCACACAAAATAACTCGGGGGCAAAAAATCGGAGGAAATTGGAATCAAATCGCGCGGATCGGCGCGGGGTAGGGGCGATCCGGATCCGTAGGGTTGGATCTGTACAGGCGCTTTATTGGGTGGATGGATCGGCGGGGGCGGGCGGGAGAGGGAGGGTGAGGCGAGGCCGGCCTCCTTGGGCGAAGGGTGGGGAAGGGGGCAGGAAGCCGGACGCTCTGCTTATATAGGAGACGGGACGAAGCGAGGCGGCACGCGGTTGCAGGGAGGAGAGGGAAGCTGTCGCGTTGTCTGTTGGGGTCGTTGTGGGCCGTTGGATCTTCAGCTGACGGTTTGGATTTTTAAGTGAGCGGTTTGAGGTATGGGCCGAGATGAACTGTCATTTTTTATGGGCCTTCTGCTTTGGAGAGAATGGGCCACGTAATCTCACTGGATCTTTTCCCTTAAAGAAGATAAGCTGGGCCTTTTCCCTCTTTTCCTCTGCTCGATGGCATCAGAGTTCATGGTTGATCACACTGGAGGCAGAGCTTCGTTAACAAAAGCAAATCTGTTACATATTAAAATTAGAAAAGGGCCTTGTGTGGAGGAGTTGAAGCGTGATAGTTGAAAGAAAATTTAGAACGGTAGGGTCGGTAGGACTCTAGCATAGTAGCATGCTCTAGTAGTAGAGTTGATGACACGACGACGATGAGCAGGGCCACTGATGCTCTGCCTCCTTGGACCCTGCGGCGAATTGCTCTGGCGGCTCAAAGCCCACCAAGCAAGTAGACGCGGAGCGCCGTCGCGATGCTGGCACCGGCGGCGGTGAGCCTTGGGAACTGCCGGGCAACGAGCGACAGCGTCGTGAGCGCCGCGCCGAGCAGCCAGACGACGAGGCCGAGGGCCAGGTGCTCGGCGTTGCGGGACGCCGGCGCGCTCCTGCTCAGCTGGTGCGTGAGTGTGATGGCGCCGAGCAACATCATGGCACGGCCGGAGTCGGCGAGCAGCTGGTGGCGGCGGCCGATCGCCGGGGCGGCGTCGCCGCCCATCGCGGCATTCGCCGTGAGACGTCGGAGGTAGCGGGCGAGCGGTCCTGCCATTTTTGCCGGCTTGCGCTGAATCTTGCTTTGGCTGTGAGCGTGATGAGGACCGAGTGAATGTGTGTTCTGCTGTACTCCGAGAGAGGGCTATATATTTGCATCAATGGGGCTTTTGACAATTTACTCTTTAATCTATGGCCCTATTATATGGAATGCACCCTCCTTTACGACAGAGTGAAAGGCATGTGTGGTTACTTTTTGGATGGGCCGTATATTTGCATGGGCTTTTGACAATTGGCACCTTAATCTATGGCACTACCATGGAATGCAGTCAACGCACCCTCCTTTATGACAGAGTTATCGGCATTGTAGACATGTAGTTACTTTTTGAATCAAGAACATGTTCCATAATTGCTAAAGTGGGTGCTGGGATGCTATACGATTCGAGAAGGCGAGCTGATTTTGTAGTTCCACTGGAAGGGTTTGCAAGATCAGTTTGTACCAGGTTTTTCTTTCATCGAACTTGCTGATCCTATCAAAATTTTCAATAGCTGCTCTGACATAACTCAAGTGTCTTTCCGTGTTTAGATAGGTGAGATTTTTTTTGAAATGTCACATTAAAAGAGATTAAAAGAAATGTAGCAAACGTAGTAGGCTACTAATAAAACAAATTACATATCTAGACAGTAAATTGCGAGACGAATCTAATGCTAGGTAACTAGAGGGTAATTAATTAATAATTAGCAGACGGTTACCGTAGCACTACTTGATAGAGCTGGATGCCCGATCTTTCGGTGAGTGGAGGATAATTTTGATTTGGTGGAAGTCGACCCTCACGATCCGACTACGACGAGCGAACCCGAAGCGCCAATGCAATCGCTGAACCAACTCCCTGTGGTTACCGACCCTGTTGCAATCAAGATCAGAACTTCCTGTACGCAATCAAAGAACGAACAAGAAAAAGAAGGCGAGCAATCTTAATATCACTCGAAGGTGGAGTTCTGAATCACACGAGGACAGCACGTATTTGTGCGTGTTCGGTGTAGCTAAAGCTAGATGTAAAACAAAACTCAAGTGTTCTTGGCGGCGGCTAGGGGGTATATGATAGGGGGAGGACGTCCACAGAGGTGCTGGGGTCGTGCTCCAACCCTAGGACGCGTCCCTAATGGACCCAACTTGATACACGGCCCGTGGGCCAAAATAAGGTGTCGCAGCACCTGGACAGAAAAACCTTCGGTCAATGATTTCACGATTGCGGCCGCCTCGGGACAGATATGGACATGAGTCCGGATCCATATGAAAGTAGACTTCATAAGCTTTCCATCAAGTACTTGAACGCCCCAAACGGAGTCCGGATGAAGTCGTGGCGGCCGTTGAAAGTCAGGACTTTCCTGCAGTCCGAATCCAGCGTTTCCAAAACGTGTTGGATTCAATCTCTTTATTTCCTTAGACCAAAAGTGACGTGATAGCCTGGTGTAAAACGTGGAAATACTTTAACTTGGTCCCCAATCGACCTCTTTGGTCCTCCATGCCTTCCATGTGTGTTTAACACGCTTCATGTATTTCATGTCCTCATCATCCTCCCCTTCTTGACGAAAAGCCGTCCTCGGCGTCAATTGTACTTGAAACTGATCCTGCACAACGCAAAGGAGAACGGGGTTGCGAAAACAAAAGAAACCAAATGTATTGGGAGGAGAAGGGTCACCATGCTTCGAATTGTCAAATGTGTCATCTCGCATAGACATTTCAGCAGGAATATAGACTTCTGGATCGGACGACACAATATGGTTGTCAACATGATCCTGCACAAGATTAGTACCAACAAAAGACAAAGCAGGCATAGGGAGCAACCAGCAAGGCTCCCCTTCTTTATAGTAAACTTGTTTCATGAAAATAGAACTAGAGGAATGTAAATTAGGATGTGTAGTATGGCTGTCCTCTAATTGATCATAATCTGTCACAACAAAAGGAGTACTCATATCGCAACCAATGTAGAATCTTTGTATCATATACTGTCCTTTGTTGTCATATTTGCCAATAACATGATAAGTGTGTTTAGCAAACCAAGGCAAATCAGCATTGTGAAAAAGTCTCTCTTGCAAACAATCTAGATTACACAAATCATCAAATTCAATGTAACCCAAAGTATGTAAAGAAGTCAACAATCTTAGTTCATCATTTGCGCTAGCAATATGCATAACATGTTTATTTTCAGTACAAATGGTTGGTTCCAAAACATATAGAACTGAAGCATGATCAACCAATTCATCTTTATCACAAGGAACAACAAGCTCATCATCATGTGACAAAGATTCGTCAAGAGATGGTTCCACTAACAATTGCTCTATAATAGCATGAGGTGTGGAAAAATTCAGCACAGGAGAAGTGGTCTCACCATCCGTGAGTGGAGCACCTGTGATCGTGGGCGCTGTAGGTGTGACCGTCCTCTCGCACGGTGTAGTGCTAGGCGTGGATGGCGCAGGGAGAGCAAGATCTATACTGGATGCCGGGCTTCGTCCTGCAAAAGAGTTAGTATATGTCGTCGAGCGGCGTCCCTGCACTTCATGTTCAGCTTTGCAAGCATATTCAAGCAATGTGGGCATATCAACACAATCTTTATAATCAAGTATGTCCTGAATTTCGCGGTTCAAACCACCCCGGAAACGTGCCATAGCAGCGTCATCCGTCTCAAACAAACCACAACGAATCATACCTTTTTGTAGCTCCTGGTAATAGTCCTCAACAGATTGTTGACCTTGCTGAAATTGCTGCATTTGTTTAAGCAAATCTCGGGCATAATATGAAGGTACAAAGCGATGTCGCATAGCAGTTTTTAATTGAGCCCAAGTGGTTGGAATAGCAGTGGGATGTCGTTGTTTATAATCACGCCACCACATTAAAGCAAAAAGTGTAAATGCACTAATAGCAGCTTTAACTTGTGCGCTAGCAGGAATATCATGGCATGAAAAATTCTGTTCAACCTCTAATTCCCAATCAAGATATGCAGCAGGATCATATTTGCCATTATAAGAGGGTATATTAAATTGAATCGTAGCAAATGAGTCAATGTGTGGAGGACATACCACACGGCGGGCACAACCGTGGCGATCTCCATCGTCTAGCTCCATGTCACTGTCATAGTCCTTGTGCAACGCCGTGACCGACGTGGACCACGCATCGAATCGTGTCACGATGCCGTTGACGTCTCCTGACATGATTAGCGCAAAGACAAAAACAAAAATCCTAGGACAGCAAAGGTGTGTATGTGTGTGTATGAGATGCTCACAAAGATGCTGCGATCAAATTCTTATCCGTTCTTACCAAGCAACAGGGGCGACCTGCAAGCAACAAGTAGCACCTGCGAAAGATTGGAGCAGCGATTGCCTGGAGAAACAAAGTCGGCTCGTCGTAGGAATATGTGTAGTTCTGGGTAGGCTGCACTCAAGTCAAGGATTAGCACAATCAAACAATAATGCAAAGCTGAATTATAGTGCTAAACACGTAACAAAGCTGCTGGAAACAAGGGCAACGCGCTATGGAGCAAGCAAAGGGAACAAGGAAGTGGGTATGCAGAAACGGAAAATCTTTCGGGCCACGTTACGCTGTCTAAACGGCGTTTTTTGGCCTCAAAACTGACCGCACCCGGCACTGAAATTTCGTAAGGTTTTCAGGAAAAAAAAGAACGCTGAAATCGGAGATCCGAGCGAAAAGTTATGGCCGTTTTCGTGAAGGTGTTCGAAACTGCCAAAAAGAAACTTCCAAACGAAAACCGAACTGCTGATTCCTTTTTTTTATTCTTTCCTTTTTCTTTCTTTTCAAAACTTTCTTTTTTTTTATTTCCTTTTTTTCTTTCCTGTTTCTTTTTCTTTCCTTTTTCTTTTCTATCTCTTTCCAAACTGCGAACATGCGGCGGCCGAACCGAGTAGGACTCGGATGAGCGGCGTGGGGTTGTAGGGTTTGTGGTGAAGATGTAGAGCGGCGGCGGCGGCGTGTGGTGGTGGCAGCGGCGGCGGGTGGTGGTGGCGGCGGCGGCGGAAACACAAAGTAACCAGCAACAATTGAACGCGAAGCACACAAATTCAACAACGCAAATTATTGAAAGAAAGTGCAAGGCGAAGAATGGTGTTGGGACAATGATCTAACCTGAATTTTTTTTGGTTTTTGTGGACTGTAGGTAATGGAACAACACTCGATAAAACTCACCGATCAACCTGGACTTTTGATACCACTTGATAGAGCTGGATGCCCGATCTTTCGGTGAGTGGAGGATAATTTTGATTTGGTGGAAGTCGACCCTCACGATCCGACTACGACGAGCGAACCCGAAGCGCCAATGCAATCGCTGAACCAACTCCCTGTGGTTACCGACCCTGTTGCAATCAAGATCAGAACTTCCTGTACGCAATCAAAGAACGAACAAGAAAAAGAAGGCGAGCAATCTTAATATCACTCGAAGGTGGAGTTCTGAATCACACGAGGACAGCACGTATTTGTGCGTGTTCGGTGTAGCTAAAGCTAGATGTAAAACAAAACTCAAGTGTTCTTGGCGGCGGCTAGGGGGTATATGATAGGGGGAGGACGTCCACAGAGGTGCTGGGGTCGTGCTCCAACCCTAGGACGCGTCCCTAATGGACCCAACTTGATACACGGCCCGTGGGCCAAAATAAGGTGTCGCAGCACCTGGACAGAAAAACCTTCGGTCAATGATTTCACGATTGCGGCCGCCTCGGGACAGATATGGACATGAGTCCGGATCCATATGAAAGTAGACTTCATAAGCTTTCCATCAAGTACTTGAACGCCCCAAACGGAGTCCGGATGAAGTCGTGGCGGCCGTTGAAAGTCAGGACTTTCCTGCAGTCCGAATCCAGCGTTTCCAAAACGTGTTGGATTCAATCTCTTTATTTCCTTAGACCAAAAGTGACGTGATAGCCTGGTGTAAAACGTGGAAATACTTTAACTTGGTCCCCAATCGACCTCTTTGGTCCTCCATGCCTTCCATGTGTGTTTAACACGCTTCATGTATTTCATGTCCTCATCACTACTGTTGCAAATTATGGATTAAATAGGCTCATTAGATTCGTCTCACCACATACACTACATCCAGTTAATGGGTTATTTTTTCGTCTATATTTAGTACCTAATGCATGTAAGATTTTTCTTGATGTGATGGGTGAAAATTTTTTTAGGGGCAACTAAACACCGGATAGTAAAGTTGGCTGGTGTCATTAATACTTTCATCAGTTCACCCAAACAAACCTTTTCTAAAGCATTTTACAGTTGACAACTCTGTTGGGTTTTGCTAAGCTACTCTCAAATCTAACTCCGATGCAATTAGATCAAACTCCCTCCCTTTTCTCTCTCAACAAAATAGAAAAACATGCCGGTGCATTTTTTTTACGCCAACGTGTTGGTGCATCTTCTACATTTTTTCCCTCTTTGTACAACAACATAGCCTTTTGTCCCAAGCAAGTTGGAGTAGGTTAGAGATGATACCCAAAAGAAATAAGGATAAGAAAAACATAAAACGGCACGAGACCAAAGATAAAGTTAGGGGGTAAACAAGAGAAGAAACAAAGATCACGGTTCAGACACATTGATTGCTAGTCTTCAAGCGCTTCTATCTATGGCTAATTCCTTGGAGACATTCCATTCTCTAAGATCCCTCTTGACCGACTCGTCCCAAGTCAGTTTAGGTCGACCTCTACATCTCTTTACATTATCTACTCTTCCTAAAACCCTACTCCCTCCATCCCCTTATGATAGGACTATACCAAGGGAAAGAACACTGTTTATCCCTCATTTAAACATGTCACCACAAATTTTAATGAAAACTCCTCGGTGCCAACGACATTAACACCATGACCCACATTAAAAATTGTTTCAACCAATCTCATTTCTTCCCTCCATTCTTGTTTTTCCGTGCGTGTAAGTGGTGGAGTAATTGGGAGTAAGACTAAACATTGTTGTGCATCATACCCGAGACAATGGCCAAATAGTCCTATCATATAGGGATTTTTAAGATTTGGAAATAGTCGCATCATAAGGGGATGGAGGGAGTACTACGCACTGGCCTCAGGGGGCCTCCTTTGTACATGTCCAAACCATCTCAACCGATGTTGCGTTAGTTTCTTCTCAATTGATGCTACGCCGACTCTATCCCGAATATCTTCGTTCCGAACTCTATCATTTTTCGTGTGCCTCACAAGAAAGGAACACTGCTAATTCTTCGTTTTGTTTCATGGCTGTGACGTGATTAAGGCCGGCCATTCGTTTTAAAAATTACAGAGAGAGAAGAACATGACATCCCTATTCAAAATAAATGTGTTGGACGAATAATTAATATTTTGTCATTTCTAAGCTACTTAACGTGACATGCAACGTGATATAGACGGCTTTTAACATTATATTTTTTTCTGAAACATGGCATAGGTGGGTTGTAATATTTATTTGCTAGTGTAACGTGGTAAGCTTTGCCCTCTTAACATGCGGCGTTATGACATATACAACATTGAATAATCACCACGACATGACTTCAGAGTAGTACTGGTGTCCCTCTGTGCATTGTGATGACGAACGATGCAGCGCGTTTTTTGGCCGCTGGCGAAATCCTTTCTAATAACAATTTTCCATTTATTATTTTATAAATTAATTTGTCTAGGTTTCTTATTTTATTGTTATTTTAATTCACTTATTCCTCGAAATTCAATGGTTCATATTGTTTTGAACTCTTACCTAGAGGTAAATGGAGTATTTAAGCAAAGTCCAACTCTGTTTCAAATTGGTACAAATGATGCAGCTGGAATATTGAGTTTTGCATGACCATAATCATGAATCCTAATGTCTGTGATAAGGGGAAAGACACCTGACATGTAGGGCTTATGCCACGTCTGCCTAAACAGGCGAGGGGGGTAAAATGGATGTTTTCGGTAGTTTAAAGAAGTTGGATATCTTGTTTTAGAGAAAACCAGACCACTTGAGGGGATCAAATGGACTCTTTCCTTCTTTAAAAAAGAAAAGCTGGGCCATTCCCCCTCCCTTTCGATAATCAGTGTTCATAGCTCGTCATACTGGAGGCAGAGTCTCGTTAATAAAAGCAAATCTGTTACATATTAAAATTAAAAAACGCCTGTGTGGAAGAGTTAAAACGTGATAGTCGAAAGAAATTGCAGAACGGTAGGCCGGTAGCACACTAGCGTGCGGTAATAATAGGATTAGAATGGATGACGCAATGATGGACATGACACTGATGCTCTGCCTCCTTGACCCTGCGGAGAATTTGCTCTGGCGAATCAAAGCCCGCCGAGCAAGTAGATGCGGAGCGCCGTCGCGATACTGGCACCGGCCGCGGCGAGCCTTGGGAACTGCCGAGCAACGAGCGACAGCATGGCGAGCGCCGCGCCGAGCAGCCAGAGAATGAGGCCGATGACCAAGTGCTCGGCATTGTCAGACGCCGGCGCGCTCCTGCCGAGCTGGTGCGTGAGGGTGATGGCGCCGAGAAGCATCATGACACGGCCGGATTCGGCGAGCAGCTGCCGATGCCCGCCGATCGGGACGCGGCCGCCCATCGCGGCATGCGCCGTGAGACGTCGGAGGTAGAGGGCGAGCGCTCCTGCCATTTTGCCGGCTTGCCGCCGTATCTGGACTCGAGAGCTTTTATAGACAGGTGGGAATGCGTGCTTATGCACGAGCTTATCTCTTTCGACTACATGCGTGTTTAGTTTAAAGAGAGAGTAAATAATGAAGAAAACTTATGAATTGAGAGGTGTACATTGTAAAGGGACACGGGAATCGAGAGAGAAAAATTTTACAAAATGAAGGAACTAAACAAGGCCTACATATAAGATATAAGGATTGTCTGTAGAAACGACTTCTATGGGAACCAGTGTACAGTGATATGATCAAATGAGTTAAAAAAATTGATTTTACCGTCCGCTCGTGTTTTTGTGGCTTCACCTCCGAAACCATGTATCGACAAAATACCGTCACTTGTCTACGATTGTGTTTTAATGCTGTATGACCGGTGGCGAACCTAGGATTTAGCAAAGGTATGCCGCAACAATATTTTTATACACAATTCGGTATAATCCATATAGAAAAACGGTAAATTTCGTATGCAATTCGGTAAACGAATGCAAATAGTGGCAAACCTACCCGGTCATTCAACAATTAAGTGCAAAAGTCGCATAAATTACAATACCAATAGTTCAACCATATGATGTCCAAAATATGCATAAAAGAAGATTACACACCAATTTGCTTCTTTTCTGGCCTACGCTTTCTAAGGGTCATGAAAGTCTTAATTATGTCTTCTTCATCCACTTCAAAGAAAATACCCCGTTCAATGAATGTTACTAGACAATCATCCAAAAGATTATCACCCAACTTATTTCTCTCCTTAGTTTTGACTGAAACCAATGCAGAAAATACCCTTTCCACACTAGCCGTAGCCACTGGTAGAAGCAATACCAATTTGAGAAGATAGTAAACCATATCATGCACTTTATGCCTTTTTGTTGCAACTAGCTTAACTGAGAGGTCAACAAGACTCACTAGGTCTTTGAAGCTGTCATCTTGTCTCACATCATCAATATAATTATTGAGTTGCAATTCAAGTTTCAGCAAATTAGATCCTTTAATATCATCAGGGTAGAACTCAGCTAGTCTACGTAGCTTCTGTGCATCAAAAGAAGCAAAGGAGTCAGATGGATTGAAGGCTGACATACAAGAACGCAACTCCATATTTATCTCATCAAACCGATAATCAAGCTCTTGGCTAATTTGATCAATGACACCAATATATACTTCTCTTCTGAAGTGGTCATCATTTGTTTGGTTCCGAGCATACCGTGCTGATTTTCCATACGGCACATAATTATCCTCCATAGCAGGAACATGGACAACATGTTTGTTGCAGAACAAAGTGACCCTTTCAAGGAACTCATCAAAACCATTAGACTTCAATTCCTGCATTCTATTCTTTGCTACTTTCACGAGCAAGATTGCATTAAGAATATCTTGCTCCCTTCTTTGCAAACACTCAGACAAATCATTTGTGTATCCAAGAATAAGAAACATCAATTGTGCAATCAAAACAAACTCAAAGGACTCAAATGCTCCAACCATAAAATGTATCTTTGTCCAGTCAGCCCTATGTGTTGTATCATCTCCAAGAGTGATAAGTACGTCACGAATTGAAGGATGCATCACTAAAGGATACTCAATACGATTCAGGGCTCTAACAGCTTCGTGTTGATTTGTGGCCACTGAGGACAGGTCCAGGAAGAGAACGGCGGAAGGCTTGGCACGCGGACTCCATCCAGGGCGTCAAAACTTCAAGACAGCTCAGCACGCACGACGACGAATACAAATCGGAATTGGCCTTCTCATGTAAAATTCCATTTGTATCCAATAAAGTAGAATATTCTCGGAACAATTAGGGCAGGTAGGGGTAAAAAGGGGATGAATGACCGAGTAGATGACCCTTCGCCTCCCTATAAAAGGAGAAGGCATACCTCTTTGTAAGGGTTCCAATTTTGATCAATTTTACCACAGTGAATGCTTTTCCTCTTCCCTCGCGTTATTGTCGTTCGCTTTATTTTCGTGCTTGGTTTTTGAGCTCGCTCCTGAACCAACAGGGACCTTTAAGAACATATGCTCGTCTAATTGCATCTTGATCATTAGCAGGATAACTTGCAATTGGCAACTTTTCACCTGGATCATATGGAAGACGATTTATATCATAAACTGGCAGTGATGCTGGTGGTGACGGTTGTGTTGGCAAGACATCTTCAACTTCAATTGCTTCAGAAAGTACAGAATGCACAGGGCTAGGATTCACAATTTCTTCGGTTCCTCCGTCTTGTTCTTCAGCTTCCTCTTCCACCACTGTTGCGGCCGGAGCCGGTGAAGGAGATGTAACAGCAGCCTTCTTTGCTACTGCTCTTTGAAAAAGAACTGCGATATCCCCTTTCCTCTTCATAGTTCAATAATTCTACACACAAATATGCAAATGAATCAACAATCAATCAACTAGTGAAGCCACAATTCTTCATAGGTCTACAAAGAAATTAATGGCAGTCCATAGCACAAGCACAACTAGGGTTTGGCAACTGAAATTTGAGCTTTTCATACCTTGAATCTCAGATTCGCGGTCGTGGTCGCATCAATGGCAGAGTAGAATAGGGGCCGGAGCGAGACAGCAGGCTGACGGCGAGATCGACGCGGCTTGCGGCCGTGCAAGGCAAAGAGGACGCCGAGGCGGATGGGCGTGGAGGCAGAGCTGCGGAAGGAGGACCGGAGGAGCCGTTGCGGAGCGGCGGAGGCGGGAGGCCGGACGTCCGAACTGGCGAAGGGGCGGACCGGCGCCCGGCGGAGGCGCGGAGTAGAGACTGGAGGGCGGACCGACGGAGGCGGCGGCGCCTCTCGCCCTAGACCCTCGGCAGTCGGTTCGTGGACTCGTGCTCGATTTTTCCGTAGCTCTGTACGTGCGCCAAAGGGAAAGGGAGAGGAGTTGCAGACCTTGGGCTGTTGGGCTACTCGCTGTTGGGCTGTGGAATCCTATGGTTATTGGACTTGGGCCAAAAATTTACGTATGCCAAGGCATACCTGGACCACCTCGTAGGCCCGCCACTGTGTATGACACCGCAACGTAGTTAGGGTCACAGAGATGTGAGCACAATGGATTGACTGTAATTTTACCTGCCGCGTTTAGGGTGTATTGGTCCTCAGTCCATGATATGATACTCCGTATGTCATTTGTTCTTTTCCGTCCTGTCGCGGTCATGGTCGTGACTCGTGAGTCCATAATGCGTAACAGAAAGGGGCTTGTTCCGAAGACTTTCCAGAGACGTCATGGAAACTGGGCGAGCTGCGACTTGCACGGGCCGAGGAGCAATTTCGGCCCATGAAAGCGCTGTAAGTAGCCCATGTGAAGGAAGTTGTGAGCCTTAGCCCACGGGAACACGATAAGCAGTTAGTTAAGCTGTTGGGCCTTTCCATTATCATCATGGAATATCATCATCTTTCTCCCTCCGGGCCGCGCGCGGACGGTCTCACGGCCCACTACGCCCATTATCAGAAGCTTATTTGAATATATTCCCGGTTTCTCAAAAAAAAAAAAGAGTACTCCTCTCCTATGATGATGGTTCAAATACTTCATGACTCACTAGCATCATGCCCTTGCGTTGCTACGGGATAATAAAACTTTATACTAAAGATACACAAATCGCATAATAAAATACAATACTGTAAAAATAAGTACTAATATTAAAGTGATTTAATAAAAAATAAAGTTTCTGAAATTAACTTGCATTCTTGAGTTCGGACATGTATATTAGGAACAAAGTATTTCTGATATGTTCTTGGCATTGACGCATTTCGTCAAATAGTTAGTGGCCACAAACTGCATCCAGAATTCCTACATTACAAGAGTACGGTCATGTATTGTACTAACACAGAAGGATCAAATGGTGGAAGAGTTGGACCAAAGGACTCAGGCATGGGACTTTTCATGGATCTCAGGAACTCCCCTTTTGCCTGCACTCTACGTATCAAGGCAAAAGTACGAGTTTCTTCAGTGCTATTGGGTGAATTGGAGGCCATTGCTTTGTATCAAGTCAGCATGCCATCTCGGAGCCAAGATCTCAGAACTTCAGAGCCTACAACAGCAAGCTCTTTTTCAGCTGACAAAGGTTTCTAGGCAACAGAATCAGGTTGCCCACTGCTTAGCTACTCAAGCTAAAGCTAAAGCTTGCTCTTCTTCCCCGGTTTGTTTTTGCTACTTCACATGCAGCTAGCTGTCCAGTTGTAGATGCTATTGTAAATGTACTCCAGGAGTGTGAACTCCTGTCTATCTGTTGTTCTAGTTAATATATATGCAAGTTTCCTTTAAAAAAAATATCTCAGGGCAAAATAGTGACCATTAGCGCTAAAATAGTCTAGCAGATGGTGTTCATTGGCGCTAAATGTTGTGGTCTTATTGGGCTTAAGGCCCAGCGCGGTATGGGTGGTGGACCGAATGGGAGCTGAATATGGAGACCACGAGTGCAGACTGCAGTCGACAGACGAGCTGAATCACCACCATCACATCACCCCCACTGCATCAGGCGGCCGCATCCTTATCCACATATCCCGTTCCCTCCGCCTGACTGCGAGCACGGCTTAGCTCCAGGCCACCACCGGCTGTGCACGTGAGGCGAGCGCAGCGCTCCGATGGCCCAACGATGCGCAAGGCAAGCACGGGCTCCAGCGGCCGCGCGTGCGGGGCGAGCTGCGGCTCCGGCCGCGCATGCAGGGTGAGCTGCGTCCGGCGGGCTGGGGCCATCTGCGAGCTCCAGCAGCCGCGCGTGCGGGGCCATCTGCGGCTCCGGTGGCGCGCCTGCAGGGCGAAGTGCAGCAGGCGGGGCGGGGCCATCCGCGAGCTCCGGTGGCCGGCACGGGGGCGAGGTGTGGCTCCAGCTGCCGTCAAGGCGGGCGGGCGAGCTGCGGCTACAGCTCCCGTGGTGGCCGAATCGACCTCCCCTCCGCTCGAATCGACCTGCGGACTCCAGCTCCTCTCCAACCCGTCAGGGTTGAGCACTCTTGCTTGGCTCCTCTTCACCCATGAGAGTTTGAGGTATTAGTATTGCAACTCATGTAGAAAAATAAATATTTGTTGTTGATGTGCAATCTAAGAAAGAATGGAGCGAATGAGCATTGGTTCTGAACTTCTGGATACAAGAGGTCAAGAGCAACTTAAATTTTGTTTATGATAATTATACACTATCACAATTTGTTTGCTAATAAAAAAAATTCAAAATCCACACTTCCAAAGCCATCTCACTCATCAGTGAAAAGGTGATTACTTGAAATTTATCTCTCATTTTGGTTGCAGTAATAGGCATGGTGATGGTTTCACTGAGAAAAGGGAAACTTGAACTGATAGTGATGCATGCTGCAAACTGAATCTTTTTAAATTGGATATGCCCATTTTCTTAATCGTATATTCATTGTAATAAATTGTTTGGCAATATCTTAATTAATCAAAATTCAAAGCCATCTCTGTAACTTTGTGCTTGTGGTCTTTAGTTTTATAAAACCTTCTGAAATAAAAGTTTCCATTATAAACTAAATGGTAGAGCATAAGATACTTTATGAGAGAATTCCTTATTTGACACTAAAAGATAGACTAATGCCTTATTTGACCTTCAAAATTTCAAAGTTCCTTATTTGACATCGAGTTCAGTTTTTGCTTCCTTATTTGACACTCCGTTCGATTTTCCATCCAACCACCGTTAACTGCACTGTCAAAAGACCATTTTGCCCCCTCCATAGACGTGGGCCCCACCGCTTTCTCCTTCCTCTCCCCTCTTTTTCTCAAATCGATCGGTTGACTTTTTTTGGGGGGACTTTTAACTGTCAAAGAAGATGGACATTGGATTTCAGATTTTGTTGTCGGTCAAAGCTTGATTTCTCTCAAATTGTTGATCTTTTGATATGGCACCAAAAACAAAAGTTTGAGTCCTATGTTCCAGCTACAAGTGTGGTTAAACAAGTTCAAGAAGTCTATGCACGAAATTTGGAGAAAGAGTAAAGGGAATGCAGCAGGTTTGAAAGGAAAGAAGGGAGCAGAACAGAGCATCGCCGGCAGCTGCCTGCCTGCCCGTCGCCGGCGAGGAAAGGCGGGTTCGACCGCTAATCGCGTTGAATCCCCGTGAAAACAACGCAAACTGAGCAAGCAGGAGGTGACGCAGCTAATGGCGGTAACAATTGGGTTAAATAGTGCCTCTGCCGGCCGTGCTCATCCTTTTCCCCACCGCCGCCACCTCGTCGTCATCCTCGGGCCGCCGTCGAAATCCGCCATCTCCAACCAATCCCCTCCGCCCAAACATGCACCACGAGCCCAGCTACCACCTCCACACCTCCTCATGTCACCCCATCCACCACAGGCAGGCAACGCCGCCATCTTCCCCACCTCTGACGCCAGCACCGCCTCCCGCCAAGGTAGCTGCTCGGGGAGCTCGATGTTCCCCAGCCTCGACTCGGCGCGACGGATCCTCCCCGGTGCTCCCTTAGTGGGTCCGGGGTGCGAATCGCGCGGCCGGTGGCGCTTGGCCGTGATGGCGGGGCCACGGATCCTGCGTATAGCCGGGGCGGCGACGCCGGGCGAAGCTCGGCCGGAGTAGGTTCGGCGCGGCGACTGTCGGAAGGGGGCGCCTGGGACCGGTCGGCCGGCGGCGGCGGAGCAAGGTGCCCGACCGGCAGGAACAAGCGGGGAGAGAGAAAAGGAGGGGAGAGGAAGAAGAAAGCGGTGGGGCCCACATCTATGGAGGGGGCAAAATGGTCTTTTGACAGCGCAGTTAACGGTGGTTGGATGGAAAATCGAACGGAGTGTAAGATAAGGAACCAAAAATTGAACTCGATGTCAAATAAGGAACTTTGAAATTTTGAGGGTCAAATAAGGCATTAGTCTATCTTCTAGTGTCAAATAAGGAATTCTCTCATACTTTATACTCTGAACAATTTTTTGTTCCCCCATGTTGGTTTTTAAGCTCAACTTCCTAATTATCTCTTTATGGCACACAGAGGACAGAGCCCATGCTTCAACAGAGGGAGTTACCAAGTATTTGAAGCCTGCTGTTGCTGGCTTCCTCATGCAGAAGGTATTTGTTAGAGTTAAATTAGAACATGTCTTGTTGCTTCTTGATCTCAGTATACTCTATAGTAGACAATCAGTACACTTTTTACACTTTTTCCTCTTTCAACTGGCAATACATCTGGTAGGGAATCACCATGTTTGATTTTGATTTCTCATCTTCTAATGCAGACACGTTTAGAATTTTAGAATATTTCTAATGTAGACAGTGCATTAATGGGCTGATCCTAATTAAATAATCATCTTCTTTCAAACAGCTCAGGTTGATGTCTTAGCGCTTCCTTTATCTATCTAGACATTGCATTGAGGTGATTGTCGATAATGTAAAGTTGATATACTGTACTACTCTCCAAGTGCTTATTCGTAGAATCTCATTTTTATTCTAACATGTAGTATTGTGCCACTATATTTGGACTGCAAACATTCAGTCAAAAGGACTAAAATGGAGATGGCTAGATAGATAGGAATGAGAGGAATTTATGAATAAGAACCAGCATTAAGAAAATGACACCTTAGAACTATGAGAATTGTAAACTTAAATTGTTTGCGCTCTTTTCATTTAGACTATATAAAATAAAACACCAAGGAACCCTGAATTTCACTACTCGGAGGCCATGGGTGTGGTCAGATACATGCTCAGTGTGACATTTTCACTTGCTGATATAGATTTCCATTCAGAATGATGCCTTTATCTGATGCCATAGTTCTCCATTGGTTGAGCACACCAAAAGCAGGCCTTTTGCCTCAGGCGTTCTTACTCGACTTGATGGGAACCGTACTCGGTCAATATATTAGTTGTTACTGCCCTTGCTGTCTATCTTATTTATTCGATAAAACTCACTATGCCTAAGGCTATAGCCCGGATGGCTTTGTAATCGGTACAATTTAATGCATATGTGATATCTAGTGCATGTTGCTTCTAGTGTCTAGTCTTATTGGATTAAAAATGTTTCAAAGACCACCTTTTTTCCTTATCTTGGACTTTCTTTTGCGTGCATTTGATTATGATCATTAAGGAGGCAAGAAGAGCTGCATTATGAGTTCATGCCATCTGCATGTCAACAGGCATGTGTTTAGCACATTATCTAGCCATTTATTTGAGCTCCAATCCTACATGCTTCATTGCATATAACATGTGGATTAATTGGACAATTGGATAAACCTCAAATCCTATGAATGACTGATCAATAAAAATTCAAAAAATATATTGAAACCTGAAATAGCTATTCTGAGAAAAAAATACAAATTAGATAAATCTATAGATAATCCTTAGGTTGGAACAATCCTGTGCATTTACCTTTGATGTTTGATTAATGTCCCTGGCTTAATTGTAATGGTCAATCTCAAGTAGAGAGGTTTCTTTTTCAGATTGAAATCACTAATGTGGTCAGCTTGCAGTTCTAAAAACATTTTGTCACCTA
This sequence comes from Urochloa ruziziensis, assembly GCA_015476505.1. Lineage (NCBI taxonomy): Eukaryota > Viridiplantae > Streptophyta > Magnoliopsida > Poales > Poaceae > Urochloa > Urochloa ruziziensis. The sequence continues at coordinate 9,682,091 of CM027126.1, read as the reverse complement.
ATGAGCTATTGCATGAAAACTTCATGATGTATGTACCAACATAGGGACATAGATCATGCAGCCCTGCCCATCCTACAACCAACACAAAACGCATATATGTACCATCAGTTATCATGTTATTTGCAAAATAGGCTGCATCTGCATGATTAACTTCAAAGTTAGGAGGGTATTAACGTCAACATCTTACCTTGCAACGGTCGCATAACTTCACAGCTTCAAATGTTAGGTTGTTTATCTTTAAAGTTTTCCACAGATCCTCTGCATATGGATGACATCCATCAACTAAAATAGTGTAAAAGAAAAAACAGCTTAGTAAGAAGATCAGTCCACAATTACTAACCAGATAGCTATCGACCGCAACAACATGACCCAAACAAATATCTGATCCTAATCATTTTTTCACAGGTCATGGAGGCTGACATTGAAGAATCTGAAGCTAAACATAAACGCTCAGATTTTGAGATTCTGAGTAAATGGATGTGAAGTTTATACAAAATATAAGGTCATCAGATCATGTATACCTTCTGGTGAGATTTTGTTCTTCCTCCCTTTCCAATCAATATGTTGCCTTCAACCATGGTTGCCGATGACCAATGTGTTCCCCTGATTTTAGTTGACTTTAGTGCATTACATAATGATTTTTAATCGACACAAAGTTTGTTACGATCTCTAATTCAGTTTATGACATGCTCTCTGAAAAATGGATACATTTGCTTTTGCTGTTTGAGGTAGCAGACAGTTCCCTAGAGATGATCAGCCTCAAGACCATTCCCACCTCAAAACTATTTGTAGTCCCATACTCAGAATCTTAGACTATAGTGCCATGCTCCTTAACAGCCCATCTTTGAAACAACAGAGGAGCGAGCAGTTATCTCGTATTTGAAAAGTCCAGGCAGTTGAGTTAACTCAAGAAGGCTATACACTCCCAATTCTAGAGCCATAATCTGGAAGCACGTGATCAAACCAATTTATTACAAGCACATGCACAAAATAAATCTTTGAGGATGTTATATGATTTTAACAAAGCCTAACAGTTTTAAAGAAAACTTTTAGATTAGACAAATTAAACTCCATATTTGCAACATGAAAACCATCATCTACTTAAAGTTCACAAATAAAATTAGCCAACCATACTACAGCCTACAGACAGGCAGATAAAATTTCCTGATAGGATAAGTATTTAACAGATCATATAGACATAAAAAGATATTAGTACAAGACTATCACAGATAAGTAGTTTAACGTCAGAGCATAAAGCAAGCTTGTCGGACCACTGATCCCCCCACCCCCCCACCCCACCCCCACCCACCCACACACACACACACATCTGATCCTAGTCCACAATTACTAAGAACATCAGTCCACAATTACTAACCAGATAGCTATCGACCGCAACAAGATGACCCAAACAAATATCTGATCCTAGTCATCAAATATGCGTCTCCTTATGACATAAAAGAACGGCACCCTCAAACAACAATATTTACTTTCGTAAATAAAAATGATGATTGGCAATAAACATTTGCAGGTTATAATGATTGCACAACCTGCTAACTCTAGAGAGGAGATGAAATTGCACTGCTACCTCTAGAGAGGAAAAACTATAGGCCTATAGAGGCGTTAAGATACTTGATCTTTGGCTTACTTTCTCCACGATCTGGCATTAGGCATTTGTAGGTATTTGTGAGATTGTAATGAAATAATAAGGTGCTTTGTGTAATGGTACATGTGGCCATGTGGGCATCTAATATGTATGTTCATGCGCCATCACCATACCTCATGTTGAACTCTTTGCAGGAAACAAAGGGCGACGGCGAAGGCTACAACGATGGGGACGGCGGGTCGGTTTTGGACGATGCAGCAAAGACAGGGCGCAACTTTGCACTACCGTCGTTGTTGTAGGCGGCGAGGGTGGCTTCCCTGGAGATCTTGGGGACAGCAGGTACTTCGTGGATGCAGATGAGTTGGAGATGCAGACCGGCGGCATGGTCGCGTGGATGGGGTGGGACTTGGGTGTTGGGTGCAGCGGCCGGCTGGCATGGATGCAGGTAGGGGGCGGCGTCCTGGGAGGATGAGGCGGCGTCGGTTTGGGGGCGCGAGTTCCGCATGGATGGCCGAGCGGTTGTTGGGGCGCGATGAGGGCGGGCGAGGCTCGCCTTTGAGCGCGATGATCCGATGGACGAGACGCATCCGTTAGAGTCTCGGGACGGCTGAAAATCAGTATGCAGGGGGCTTGGGTGTGGCGGACGGGGGCAGAGACGCACGGCGATCGTGCGGTGGATCGCAAAAACGGGCAACGGATGGAAAGCTCACATATCGCAGCGGCGGGACGACGCACCGTCGGGTGAATGTCGCACCATGCGGCGTTCCCCTTTTCTTTCTTTTTAGTTGTGAGATTTTGTTGGCAAAACCAAAATCATACAAAAAAAAAAAACACAAAGCATCACCGATTTAGAATTTATATTATTTTTTGCCCGAAAAATTTATATTATTAGTTAAACAGCTATAATTAGAGAAGTTCAAACGCGACGGGTGAACCGGTGAAAGATAATGCATCATTGCATGTGCTACGCGCAGGTGTACAACTGCAGAACGACGCAAACGGTGACTGGTGAACACAATCCAGTGGTAGACCCGGTGCTCTGCCACCTTTGCCCTGTGGACCGCCATGGTGGCTCAGAGACCGCCGAGCAAGTAGTTGCGCAGCGCTCTCGCGAGAGTGGCGCCGGAGGCCGCCAGCCCGGGGAACCGCCGGGCGACGACGGACAGCATGGCGAACGCCGTGCCGATCAGCCAGAGGATGAAAGCGAGGAGCACGTACTCGGCGTTGCTGGACGCGTCTTCCCTCACCAGGGCCAGCTGGTGCGTGATGACGATGGTGCCGATTAGCATGAGGACACGGCCAGAGTCGATGAGCAGCTGCTGGTGGCGATGGACACGGCCGTACGTCCATCACAGGTCTGCGCCGTGCAGTGAGACGCCGGAGGTAGCGGGCTGTACGCCTGTACAACCGGGTTACTGCTTTGCTTCTGGTGAGCGTTGGTTGAGAAATGGAAAAGGAAACTTATCATAGGGTAAAATGGACTAATTAATATAGCTGTGGAAGAAAATTGGACCAAAAATGGTTTAAGGGATATCCATACTTAGCTATACTTGAGGGTGTAGTTTGGAATTTTTTTCCCAAAATGTATGTGCAGACTGCTTGTTGCGCGACCTCGAGCATGTTATTTTTTATCAACAACACATTGGTGTTATTATTCTTAAAGGAAAAAAATAAGTTACGCGTTGTAGAATCCAAAAACTAAAATATCTTCATAACAATTTCATCAGGTTACCTTGACTAAAAAATCTCGTGGGGATCACATTTTTTTTAATGTTTTAGAAAGAACTGATTCCATAAAACAGAGTAGGGTAATAATAAAGGTAGGGCATCCTACAAGTGAGAAAAAAATCATATGGTAAAGATCTGTTGTAAAAGACATTTGTCGATGTTACAACTATTGTTACTACATGTTTCGCCGTGGATGTTGCATGAAATATAAGGGCATGTTGCGGTGAAAATTTCTCTATCATTAAATGATAGCTGAGTCATTTTTATACATGTTTTTTTTTAACGTTATAAGAGAATTTCTGATGTTGCCGTAGTTAACTTTTAATGTTTCAAGAAAAAAAAACCAAATTTCATTTCGAAGGCAAAGTACAAGCTACAAGTGATGCCAAATGGTAGCCGTAGCTCAGCTCAGTTCAGATTTGAGAATTGAGATAGCGCCTAGGGTAGGAGAGAGAAGGATTGTCGCCTTGTCGGGCTGGAGTTTTGTGGGTCCGTCGCTAGATCGTCGGCTGACGGTTTGGATTTTCCCGTGAGCGTTTTGGTGGGACTTGGTCTGGGCCAAGATGTACTGCCATTTTTTATGGGCCTTTTGTATGAATTAGGTAATAGCCCGTGCATTGCAATGGGCATGCAAAATTAAATAAAATAATAACTATTATAAAAATTATCATGCCTGTAGGATCGAAGCCCTCTAACATAGTTATCAGAGGCGGGGTGAATGATAGCACAAACCGCAGCGGACAAGTTTTCACCCTAAAAACAGATTCTGCTCGCTCCACTAAATCGTGTGCCGCTCTTAAACCGTAACCCCTAAATTCGTGATATTTTGCCAGAAAATAACTTATCAAATTATGAAGCTAAAGCAATTGGAATCACATCTATCGGAGGTCTACAGCTTGATATATAAATAAAAAAAGCAGACTGTGTCAGATGGTGTCGCAAAATAGCCTAGCCCTAATTTCGAGATTAGACAAAATATATTTAGGACTAACCAACCAAACTTTTCAGATCAACAACTTGATGCCCTAGCACGGTTTTGGATGGACGAAAATAAGTATAAACACGATGATTAACAAATCAATCTAAAACAAAAACCGTAGACATGAAAATGCATGCAAAGCAATGATCGGAGAGGGAAGCAAGATTGCCAACACATCACCTGTACGAAACTTGATCTTTATTTTATCAAAGATGTGTTTAAAAGATGCCTATACAAGCATCCAGACAAAGATCTCTGCGAGATCCAAAACCACTCCTCTAGGAAAAACAGAGGTCGTCGTCTGCTGTCTCTATCTCGCGCAGTTACCCTCGGTCCAGCGTGAGTGCGTGACCTCCTTTTATTTCCCAAGTCCGACACCTGAACTTGTCTCCTACTCGGTCACGGCACAGCACCCGCACCAGGCACCTGACCAGCTGGTCCCTTCTTTAACGCGGCAACAATATGCAGCTCGAGTCCAACACGGACTCCACCCAGCCGCACACATGCCCCTCACGCACGATAATACCATGCATTGCCGGCTCCCATGCAACATGCATACCAACACATGCACGTGCGCAACTCTCCGCTAATTAATTTAGCAAGCCAAGCTAATTAATTAGCAAACCACACATGCGTACATGCACGCCACCGGTTTGCATCACGCAGGCCCGATCCACCTCCGCATGCTGCCGCCACGCGCCATGCCGTCGTAGCTAGACACCGCTAGGCTCTTCTCCGATCAGAACGTTGGCAGTCCCGTTCCAATCAACATCATCCGTCGACACCGAGACACACTATGTTACCCGGATACGTGAAGGATGCTGCCGTACCCGTATCGGATATGTATCCGATATGGATACGCTAGGGATACGGCAAAAATACGTATCTAGACGTATCTGGAATAAAATTTATCTGGAATAAAATTAAATATGAGAAAATCTGATACGGTTGTGGGTACGTATTACAGTGGATTTGAGATACGGCCCAGCCCAATAGACAACGATAGCCTTATACTCCCGAGTCCCCCCGACGCAGGCACGCACAGGCATCGCTTTGCCGCCGCCGCCGCTTGTGCTCCTGCCCGCACGAGCGTCGCCGGCGATGAATCCTCCGCCGGCGACGAGTCTTCGTGGCCTCCGGTGAGTTTTTCTTCCCGTTCAGCTTGTCCGGCGACCGGCAGCCCTTCCCTTTCTCGATCTGCTCTCTTCAGTTCTGGAATCTGGACTTCTTGCTGTTCAATTTTTCCAATCCCCTTCGTGATGCAGATGTCATCAACAAAATCCAGCAGTGCTGGTGCTAGTGCAAGTTCTGTGCCAACGCACTTTTTCTTTGCCTACTGCTCCATCTAAGAACAAGGGAAGACCTGGTGTACCACTTGAGAAAGCTTGGGCATCGTAAGACTGCAATCACTCGTATGTTTCGATTGTTAGAGCTATTTACTCGAGAGGACATGTTTCAATTTTATTATTTGTTAACTTCTAATTATATTTTTTAAAAAAATTGAAACGTATCAGCGTACCAGGTTTTTTCTTAAAATGACGTATCCCCGTATCCGTATCCGCCCGATACTATACACGTATCCGTATCCATGTAGCACAGGAGACACATGCTCGCGCATCGACAAGTCCTCACATGCACGAGTGTATCCAATCAAACATGCTATCACAGGCATACCAAAATACGCTACCACGGACGCAACACATTAGCAAATATGCATATCACCCTATGCCATTATGTTAATCACTTTACAATGCCAATTTCAATATAAACCAAATTTTCATCACACATGATCTCACAATCTCCCCCTTGATGAAAACATTGGCAACACCATGTAAACATTGAACATCGGCATTCACTTCCATAACTATTATTTTTTCAATGAAAAGCAAAGTGACAAGATCATCACAAAAGATCCAAATAAATTTCTCCCCCTTTCTTCAAAAGCAAAATCCCCCCCCCCGGCGTGAGAAACCAAAAAAGAAAGCAAAAGAAAATATTCAATATGAACGTTCAATGTGCAAAACTCTCCCCCTTTGACAATGGATTCATCAAGAACACAAAGAGAAGAGAACAATTTTTTTACATTCAGTTTTATCATTTTTTACCATGAGCATCATAAATCATCCATGTATGTAGCAAATACTCATCCAAGCCATGCTAGAAAATACTTACACCTTCACATCCATACATATACAACATAATTCAAGCACGACTAAAATATCAAGTGCAATTAACAATTTATTTGCATGACATGATCTCCCTTTCTCAACTACTTCAACACTTGAAAAGTTTGTACAGTTTACTGATGCTTACAAAACTGATTTGTTCTATTGATTGCAACAAAAATTGCAAGGAATTATATGCACCATCAGCCTTACTTTTCAACCTAGTCAACCCTATGTCATTTGACAATCAAAAGCTTAAGAACAAGGTTTCGGTCATACACAACTTCTCACAAGTTCATATCAAAGTGCAATGATAAGCTCTCTCGTATAGAAGAAGTGCGACAATGCACATTTCCTTGATCTTTCTCATATTTTTTTCACCATATATAACTATCATAATTCAGAATTAGCACTTTTAAAAACAAGATCAAAGTAGACAAGAAAGTTCAGTCATGACACCATATAATTCAAGTTATCATTCCATTTAGAAAGTCATACCAAAACTACACGATACATGCACATATATGAAAGGCATAATTACATTATAGCATAAACATGGTTTCAAAAGTCATATATGAACAAAATATAATGCTCATTTTTTTTTCTCAGTTTTCTGATTTTGTATTTTTCAGAGACTGAAACTCACAAAAGAAAACTAAAAATGATCACAAAGGGTTCCAAAACTCCCCTCAAAACAACCATGTCAAAAATCTCATTTTCGAATGTTTCATGCAACAAATAAGCCAATATCTCCCGCTCAAATGAATATCCAATGAAATCAAGAGAGATAAAGTGAGACACATGTGTTTTGAGTTAACTTGGTACATGTTCAGTTAAGTACAAGCATAAATCATGATGTTGCACATACCAAGCATGAAAAGACATTGTATAAGATATATCATGATCGAACAAGCCGGGGATAAAAATATGAGCATATCAACAATCTCATCTCATACCACAAATAAATATATATGTGAATGCAAAAGGTATGAGTGTAAATAGCTCACATAGTGTTGCTACACATGTCTCATAAAGTCCATCTCAAAGGTGTAGAGAACCATAAAATTTTTTATCACATCACATCAAAAAGACCAAGATCCATCATGTCCATGTTCTCCAACCTGCATCTCAAAAACCTACATAGCACTAGAAGATGTCGAGACCTTTGTACTGGGGTTAGTGATAAAGCATTTAGGAATCCAGTACTGAGACACACGATGAAAGCCCGTAGGCACAACACAAGTATTTTTATGATAAAAGTCAGATATGCTTTTACTTGTATTTCTACTAACAACAGGTGTTTGCTTCACCCTATGCACAAAATGAGGTGCCACAAATTCATGAGGGACAAAATGTGCACTTCTTAAATTAGACATAGCCTTAGCCCTTTCTTTTCTTTATTGTTTAGCTAGTCTAAAGCAAAATTCTTTCTTATGTCCATCTCTACCACAATGAGTGCAAGTGTACCTGACTTTATATTTAACTTGAGAAGTAGAAGCAACATTTGCATCAACTGTGCTAGTAGATGACATACCTCCAGCAGATTTAAAAACCACCTTTTTAGGCTCAACACGAGTTTCAAATTTATCACTACCAAGATATTTAATAATAGTGGGAGCATTATTCTTGGAGTGAGCATAAGGATCATAGCCTAAACCAATTTTATATTTTTGTGAGCTAGTCTTTTGTTCCAAAATCTGATTCAAACTTTTAGTTCCCATCTTATTTTGCAAGTATTCAATACGTTTTAAAAAGGTGGAACAATTATCACAAGAACTAGACATGGATTTCTTTTGTTTAGAACAGTTAGAGCAAGAAAGAACCTCATGTATATAAAAATCATGTTTCAACTGATCAACTCTAGCATTTGGATCTTTTAACTTTAGTTCAAGAACACTGCAATTATCACTAGGAGTTGGTTCATCAGTTATACAGACATGATTCTCATTTTTCTCCTTTTCTAGCTTAAGTTGCTCTACCGTAGAAGCATGCACATCCCTTAGAGAAGTAAATTCAGCATACATAGAGTCACATGATTTGCATGAATCATCAATAGGAATTAAAGTTTTAAGCCTATCAATTTTAGCATGTAAAGATTCAATCAAAGCATCATGTTTCTTAATTTTTTATTTCTTTTCTCTAATAATGTGCCAAGTTTTGCAACCGCATGAGCTAAATCATCATAGGAAGGTTGTACCTCATTATCACTATCGATGTCGATGTCGGTGAAGCTCTTGTTGCTTGCCCTGAGACATAAGCTTGTCAAATTACGGACCTTCCCTTTAGATGTTTTCTCTTCATCGCTGCTGTCCGGATCAACATCGCTCAAGTTGAGTTGCTCAAGTGCTGAAAGAACTTGCTGCACCACTTTGCTGTTCAAGTAGCTCTTCTTGTTCTTTTTAGATTTGTGCCTCTTCTTGTCATCTTCATTCTCTTCTTCAGAATCCTCATCATCCCTTGAAATCTGTGCTAGAAATTTTGGACACTTAGTGTTAAATTGTGTTGTAGATGGTTTGGGCTGGAGCCTAAACCTCCAGCGCCCAGTCACGTCAAGGCCCAGTCTGGGCGCCCCTCCCATGATTCTGTTTCCATAAGTCAAGGAGAGGGTTGCCTTAGGTTAGCTGGCCTATATATGTAATTGGTATTCCATCAATTCCAATATCGATTACGCGTGATTATTTTCCGCTATCATGGTATCACGAGACTATCAGTCTGTGACCTAATCGCTTCCGCATCTACAAAGCCGCCGCCGCCGCTTTTCCATCGCTGCAACAATGGCACCCGGGGCTCCCAAGGATGGCGCCACGCCGTCGCAGACCGAGGAAGAGCGCGTCGCCGCCGAGGCCGCCCAGGCCCAGCGCGATGCCCTCCTATCTGCCGCTGACGACGCCACCAAGGCCGCCTCTGCTGCGCAGGATCGCGTCTGTGCCGCCGCTGAAGCCCTGGAGACCGAGCGCGCCGCCGCGGTTGAACTGCAACGCAAAGCGGCTGCAGCGCGCGCTCTCCTCCAGCCTACACCGAAGGACGACGGCGCCAAGGATGATGGCGCACCGGACGGCGACGACGACATCCCTGACGGTGCTGCTGCCTACGAAGCCGCCTCCATCGCTCATCTTCACGCCCAGGCTGCCAGGGTTCAGAACATCCGTTCCCTTGTGAACGTGGTTCTGGATCCCCTCTCTACCAACTACAACCGCTGGGGCGATCTGGTGCTCCTCACGCTCGAGCGCTACGCCCTCGCCAACCATGTCCTCTCTGACGCGGCGTACCCTGGGCTCCCTGCCTGGCGCTGCATGGACGTCATCATGCTCTCCTGGATTTTCGGCTCCGTCACCGTCGAGCTCACGGACAGCGTGCGCGAACGTGACGGCACGGCGCGCGACGCGTGGCTCGCCATCGAGGATCACTTCCTCGGCAACCAGGAGGCGCGGGCTCTCCATCTTGACGCTGAGTTCCGCACCTTCGTCCAGAGGGACCTCTCCGTCCATGACTACTGCCGCAAGATGAAGGCAATGGCCGACGCCCTCGGCGACCTCGGCGAGGTCATCCTGGATCGTACCCTCGTCCTCAATGTACTTCGAGGGCTCGAGGCTTGAACGAAAAGTACGCTCACCTGAGGATCCACCTTCGTCGCGGCACCCGTTCCCCACCTTTCAAAAGGTCAGGAACGAGCTCCTCCTGGAAGAGATCACCGCCAGCGAGTCCTTCAAGCCGTCCACCGCACTCATCAATGCCGATCGGGTTCTTCAACCCGCTGTTCCACCCTCGGCTCCCTCCGGCGGCTCCGGCTCCACTGCGCGCGCCCTCCTACCCCGACGACTGCATCCAGCTCCTCCAGTCGTCTGCGCCGTCGCAAGGGCGGCAAGGGTGGCAATGGCGCTCCCTGGCCGTCCCTGTACAATCTGTGGACTGGCCAGATCACCATGTGGCCCGGTCCGCAACAGCAGGGCTCCCGCGGCCACACTTCGCAGCCTCAAGCCCACTTTGGCACCACGCAGCAGCAGCAGCAAACCGCTCAGCAGCAGCTCGCCCTCCAGCAGCAGCAGGCCGCCCAACAGCAAGCCATGATCATGGCCATGGCCCCCTATGGCGTTCCTATCCAGCAGCAGCAGGTGCCTCCCTCGACGTTCCCGAGCGTCCCCCTCCAGCAGCAGCTCCAAGCGCAGCAGCCTCCCACGCAGCCGCCCTGGACGCCGTGGGCGGGCGGCTCTTGGGACCAGCAGTCGCTGGCGAGTTTGTTCAGCACCATGTCCCTGAACCCGCCGGCCTCCACCGAGTGGGTTGTGGACTCCGGCACCTCCAGTCACATGACGCCTAACTCGGGTAACATCTCACTGTTCTGCCCTCCTCGTTCACATCCTTCCTCAATTTTGGTTGGCAATGGGTCCACTCTTCCAGTTGCTTCTTCTGGTCATACTGTCCTGCCAGGTCCTTTTTTTCTTAATAATGTTCTTGTTGCTCCTGCCATTATTAAGAACCTCATCTCTGTCCGACAGTTCACCATTGACAACAACTGTTCCATTGAGTTTGATCCTTTTGGCCTTTCTGTGAAGGATCTGCGTTCCAGGAGAACTCTCGCCAGGTGCAATAGTCCAGGGCCGCTCTACTCCTTGCATCTTCCGGCTCCAGCTTCAGTGCCATGCGCCCACCTTGCAGCTGCTTCATCCTCCTTGTGGCATCGTCGCCTCGGGCATCCAGGACATGAGGCTCTGTCCAAGCTCAGTAGTTCCTCCGTCATTAGTTGTAACCATCTTGCTAGTGAAAGTATCTGTCATGCTTGTCAACTTGGTCGGCACACTCGTTTGCCTTTCAGTACTTCGTCATCTAGAGCTCTTAAGAATTCGATTTAATCCATTGTGATTTGTGGACCTCTCCTGTTGAGTGTGTCTGGCTACAAATATTATCTTGTTATTCTTGATGATTGCTCTCATTTTACGTGGACGTTTCCTTTGAGGCTTAAATCAGAAACGTTCTCTACTTTGGCAAATTTTTTCTCTTACGTGAAGACCCAGTTTGGCTGCACCATCAAAGCTGTCCAGTGTGACAATGGCCGGGAGTTTGACAACTCCTCCTCTCGGTCCTTCTTTCTGACACAGGGCACACTGCTGAGGATGTCATGTCCTTATACTTCACAACAAAATGGCAAGGCCGAGCGCATGTTGCGTTCCTTGAACAATATAGTACGCTCCTTGCTTTTCCAAGCCGCCATGCCTGCCTCCTTTTGGGTTGAAGGGTTGATGACAGCAACTTACTTGCTTAATCGCCTCCCATCCAAAACCCTTGCTTTTGCCACGCCGCATTTTTCTCTGTTTGGGCAGCACCCCTCGTATGACCACCTTCGTGTTTTCGGGTGTGCCTGCTACCCCAACACGACGGCAACAACACCTCATAAGCTTTCCCCCCGCTCGTCTCGCTGTGTCCTTCTCGGCTACTCTGCACATCATAAGGGGTACCGGTGCTTGGATCTCTCGTCCAACCATGTGATCATCTCTCGTCACGTGGTGTTCGATGAAACTTCCTTCCCCTTCTCCACTGCACGGACGCCCTCTCCCTCTGACTTTGATTTTCTGGATGAGTCTGAGGTCACGGTCCTCCCGATAGGGCCTCCTCCTCCACTTGCAGGTTTGCGTCGCCAGGACTTGCAGGGTGCCCCGCCACACGTCGCTGCTGTGCCGCCAGGTACGCCCGTGCCGGCCGCGCCCTTGCCTCCGGTGCCCCCTGCGCCCCGTACGCCCTCGTCGCCCGGAGTCACCGCGCCACGCGCGGCCCTATCGCATGGAGCAGCCGCGCCACGCGCGGCCCCCTCGTCGCCCGGAGTCAGTGCGCCACGTGCGGCCCCGTTGCCCGGAGCAGCCGTGCCACGCGTGGCCCCCTCGTCGCCCGCAGCAGCCGCGCCACGCGCGGCGTCGTCACTTGGAGCAGTCGCGCCACGCGCGACCCCGTCGTCTGGAATCACCACGCCACGCGCGACCTCGTTACCTGGAGCCGTGCCCCAAGTGGGGCCATTTCAGGGATGCGTCTACAGCCGCCGTCCTCCTCCAGCAGCGGCACCTTCGCCCGCCACTCCACCGCCCAGTCGCCTGCCGAAGGGGGCTGTTCCCATCGCCCCCGTCGTCAACCAGCACACTATGGCGACCCGGGGCAAGCTAGGGTTCAAACAGCCTGCGTCTTTCCACACCGTCAGCGTCTCGCCCGTCCCGAAGACGTATCGCGCTGCCCTCACCGATCCTAATTGGCGTGCAGCCATGGTAGAAGAGTATGCTGCTTTGTTGTCTAACAACACCTGGCAGTTGGTTCCTCGTCCTCCAGGCGCCAATGTCGTCACTAGCAAGTGGATTTTTCGGGTGAAGTACCATGCTGATGGCTCCCTTGATCGCTACAAGGCTCGATGGGTCCTCTGTGGTTTCACACAGCGTCCCGGTGTTGATTATGATGAGACTTTCAGCCCAGTGGTGAAGCCGGCAACCGTTCGTACCGTCTTGTCTTTGGCCTTGTCTCGGGATTGGCCTGTTCATCAGTTGGACGTCAAGAACGCTTTTCTTTATGGCACGCTCTCTGAGACGGTATACTGCTGCCAGCCAACTGGTTTTGCTGATCCTACTGCTCCTGATCTTGTTTGTCGTCTTAACAAGTCCCTCTACGGGTTGAAGCAAGCACCCTGCGCCTGGTACAGCCGGTTTGCTATGCATCTCCTCTCCCTGGGATTATTTTCCGCTATCACTTAGGATGAATATGTTTGAGCGAGCCACACTCAAAACATCGAGGACTAGAATTTGCTCTCTTCCTTGATCTCACATTTTGCAAAGCTTTAGTAAAGCGAGTGGAGAGGAGATCCAATTCATCTTCCGGAAGTTGTTCTAGCTGCTCATTGGTTAGTGAAGACAAACAAGACAAAGCATAGCTAGTAGAAGAATTATCATCATAGAATTTGCTAGACTGAGAAGCTAAAGCAATAGACTTGGAACCATGTTTCCTAGAAAAAAACATCTAATTCATGAGTTTTCAATTTAGAATAAAGCACATCTAATGTAAGAGTACTCATGACAGTAGATTCTCTAATTGATGTAACTTTCATCTCCCAAATAGACATGTCTAAAGCTCCAAGTAATTGTCGTGCATTTTTAGCATCAGTGAAAGTAACATTAACAGCACGTAAATTGCTAAGAATCTTATTAAAGCGAGCAAATAAGTCATCAAGTAATTCACCAGGTTTCATCTCAAAACGCATGTACTCTTTTTTAAACATATCTTGGCGTACCTCTTTAATAGTAGATGAACCTTCATGATACTCACAAAGTGTTTTCCATACTTCATGTGCAGACTTGTGATGAACCACACGATCGAAGTCACTCCTTCCTAGCCCTTGAATGATTAAATTCCTTGCCTTGTTGTTGTTCTCCACATTTGCTCGATTGTCGCTGTTGACTTGATCAGGCACGGCAAAAGGGATAATCACCTTCTCCCAAATCAGCGAGCCTTGTGCCTGAATGTATGCCTCCATCTTCGCTTTCCAAAACTGAAAATCAACACCATCGAAAACACACGGTTTTGTGGAATACCTATCCATAGCTAATAATTCTAATCACCGGTTAAGATCAATTAGAAAAATAAACTAGCTCTGATACCACTTGTAGGATCGAAGCCCTCTAACATAGCTATCAGAGGGGGGTGAATGATAGCACAAACCGCAGCGGAAAAGTTTTCACCCTAAAAACAGATTCTGCTCGCTCCACTAAATCGTGTGCCGCTCTTAAATCGTAACCCCTAAATTCGTGATATTTTGCCAGAAAATAAAAGCTAACGCAATTGGAATCACATCGATCAGAGGTCTACAGCTTGATATATAAATAAAAAAAGCAGACTGTGTCAGATGGTGTCGCGAAATAGCCTAGCCCTAATTTCGAGATTAGACAAAATATATTTAGATCTAACCAACTAAACTTTTCAGATCAACAACTTGATGCCCTAGCACGGTTTTGGATGGACGAAAATAAGTATAAACACGATGATTAACAAATCAATCTAAAACCAAAACCGTAGACATGAAAATGCATTGCAAAGCAATGATCGGAGAGGGACGCAAGATTGCCAACACATCACTTACGAAACTTGATCTTTATTTCATCAAAGATGTGTTTAAAAGATGGCTACACAAGCACTTATACAAAGATCTCTGCGAAATCCAAAACCACTCTTAAGGAAAAACAGAAGTCGCCGCCTCCCTGCGTCGTCGTCTGCCGTCTCTATCTCGCGCAGTTACCCTAGGTCCAGCGTGGCCTCCTTTTATTTCCCAAGTCCGACACCTGAACTGGTCTCCTACTCGGTCACGGCACGGCGCCCGCACCAGGCACCTGACCGGTCCCTTCTTTAACGCGGCAACAATATGCAGCTCGAGTCCAACACGGACTCCACCCAGCCGCACACATGCCCCTCACGCACGATAATACCATGCATTGCCGGCTCCCATGCAACATGCATACCAACACATGCACGTGCGCAACTCTCCGCTAATTAATTTAGCAAGCCAAGCTAATTAATTAGCAAACCACACATGCGTACATGCACACCACCGGTTTGCATCACGCAGGCCCGATTCACCTCCGCATGCTGCCGCCACGCGACATGCCGTCGTAGCTAGACACCGCTAGGCTCTTCTCCGATCAGAATGTTGGCATCAGAACGTTGGCAGTCCCGTTCCAATCAACATCATCCGTCGATACCGAGACACATGCTCGCGCATCGACAAGTCCTCACATGCACCGTTCTCTAGCTCGAACGTCTTGCGTGACATCCTTGACCAATAGGACCTCAATTCCTCCCTAAACTTAGTCCCAAAACCTCAGTTCCTCGTGAACCTAGTTCCAGTCCGTCACCGACCACGCTCCGCCTCAAGCAACACCTGCACATGAACAAACACGCAACCGCGCATGAGCACAAGTCCATGACTTGACTCAAGATCAGTCCATGCAACCCCACTCACACTAGTGTGTCACATCAATATCAAAACCACCTACACTACCACGAGTGTATCCAATCAAACATGCTATCACAGGCATACCAAAATACGCTACCACGGACGCAACACATTAGCAAATATGCATACCACCCTATGCCATTATGTTAATCACTTTACAATGCCAATTTCAATATAAACTAATTTTTCATCACACACGATCTCACAATGCCAGACACCTAACGATGAAGTCATAGATACAGATGCGAAAAAAGAGATAAGCTAGCCAACAAGGCTAAAACTACGCTAAGCAAACCACAATAATTCTCACCGCGCCTTTGATCAATATAAAGTGAATTCAGAACCATCTAAATCATTCACGATAATTCATTCATGCATAATTTATTTCCAAGCCATTTAAGGCAACAATATGTTGGTTCAAATGGTATAAAAGACCAAAACCATCTAAATCATTTACAAAGAAAATAATGCAGGTCGTTTGATGTAGATCTAAGTAGTGGGACAAAATCATCACAAAATGCCGACTCCTTTCAGGTAAATGGGTGTGGAGTTGTAGCTCGCTGTTAGCCTTCAGTCTTGATCAAATAAAATTGGTGGCAGGATACAACACCTGAAATTAACTTTTGGGAACAGACCACTAATGAAAATAAATTTGTTACACAAATAAAAAGGAATCATATGGCACAATATGGTGCATTGCAGGGAAGAAATTAACTGTTCATTGCTACACAATATGGTACAGTCCTCTTGCCAACTATCTCTTAATTGTTCATTGCTACACAGTAGAGTTTGCATACACCAACCATCAGGTACCAACTATTTAAATTAAATTGTAAAAAATAGACGACCGAAAACAGATTGCATCGGTCAAACATATACCTGCTGAACCAATTAACAATTGGATCACTGATCATCTCGATCAGTACAATGCATAGATATTAAAAGCATTGCCAGCTGACCTCATGTTTTTACTTTTTAGCTGACGAAGAACAGGCAAAAGAGTACCATGACTATGTACAGATTGAGATATTTGACTAAAATTAAGATAGTAGCCACTATGTTGCTAGCAACGACGTCCAGATTCTACAATGATCATTGCTTGGTAAGTTATTAGGTTTTCAGTACCCAGACAATTTGGTACAGATGCAGAACCAACAGCATGTCCTCTGCTGCTAGCTGGTACTCTGTTGATTACTCTCAACAGACTACAGGAACAGGCAAAGATAAAGGGGATGAAAGGGATGATCATCATATCCAATAGAACTACTTGCCTATTCTCTTCCAGGAGCAAAAAACCAAACACAGAGCATTTACTTTTCAGTTAGTTCAACGAAAATGACTCATGCGGCCAATCCGACTGCCATGGTGGTCCATGCAAGTCCAGCGAAAATTTCTAAGGGGAAAGCATGATGCACAAAGGAGCCACTCTCAGTATCTACAATGATCATTCCTGTCGGTAAATGCATGGACCACCGCATGAATCATAGCTGAAGTCTTTGACAAGTGTTTAAATCTATTGCGTGGACTAAAACTCCAACAAGCAGAGAACATACCTGGGCAATTATCAAGTACCAATGCAATCAAGGAGGTCCTTGAATTAACAACGAAAATATTGGGACATGATGCAAATATCCTTCTCAAATAGCTTCAAATCTAATGCGTTGACTGAAACTCCAATGAGCAGAGCACATACGTACGCATCAAACCAGAACCAGCAGTACGGAAGGAGGCAACAGTTCCCTCCCTGCTCACTGTTCTCTCAGTTCCAGGGGTCAATGGCTCCAGATCACGGCGGACCATGGCGTGAAGGGGCTCCCACGAATAACGGCTTGAACTTCCCCAGGCACGGCAGCGGTCTACTCCCGGAACAGAGGCGCCAGCAGTAGCTCCCCCTCCCGCACAGCTAGAGAGGAGGCACGGGCAGCAGCCAGCAGGTCACGATGAGGTGGATCCCGATGGTTGCCGCGGCAGCGGCACCTGGTGCCTGCCCCTAGCGGCCTAGCGTATGGTGGCTGCTCGGGCATGCCACAGAAGCTCCCCCTCTCACTCCGGCAAGCCGCCAATAGGATCTCCTCCTGTTGCCCTCCGTGGGCACCGTCGGGAATGTTGAGGGCGTCGTCGATCCGTTTGCCGGAAAATCGGAGATGGTCCGCGTGGTGGATCCGGAGGCTGGGGATCAATGGAGCGAGGGTAGTCAGGAGGCTGCTCATGTTTCTGGCGGCTGCGATGTGAAGGGAGGCACTGGCAGCGTAAGAGAAGGAAGGGGTCGGCGACGGCGAGGGGGATGCCGCGGCGGATGCGTGGGGCCCGCGGCACGGCAGAGTTGCAACAGAGTCTGCAGGCCGAAGCGAAACAGCATGGCCCACCTGTCGCATCCTCTATTTTACTAAGTCTACCAATCTTAGCATATGGAGAAAGTTAACATACGACCCACCTCCACTGTCGCCTCCCCGGTTCCAACGGCCCCCGGCCACCTCCGCCGCCGCCCACCACCGCCCCCACGTTAATCTCTCCTGCCTTCATGCCCCCGCTGCAGACCCCGCCCACTGGGGGTCCAACCCTGCCCGGCCGGCGGCGCTCCCGCGCCGCTGCCGGCCGAACCGCTTCCACCGCCGGCGCCCCCAAACCCTCCTCTCCTGCCTTCGTGCCCCCACCGCAGACCCCGCCCACTGGGCACAGGGTTGGACACCAAAAAATTACTCGTACGAATTTCGGCGTGCTGCACAGGTGAGGGCGGTCCGGCAGAACCACGCGCGGCAGAGCCGCGAGGTGTCGACGTCCCCCTTGCCAAATTAGGAGTGGTAGAGATAGAAGCTGAGCCTTTTTCTTTTCTCTTGAAAAAGAAAGCTGGGCCTTTTCCCTCATTTGCCTGTTCGATTTCATCATAGTTTTCATGGTTCATACTGGAGGTTAAGTTCAATCATTGTTGACAAAAGCAAATTTATTGTATGTATATGTATTGAAAACTTAGAAGCTCCCATTGGAGAAGTTGAAACGTGGTAGTCGAAAGAAATTTCATAACGGTAGGTCGGTAGCACACTAGCATGCTGGTGGTGTGAGTGATGAACAGGGCCACTGATGCTCTGCCGCCTTGGCCCCTGCGAACTGCCCTGGCGGATCAAAGCCGGCCAAGCAAGTAGATGCGGAGCGCCGTCGTGATACTGGCACCGGCAGCCGCGAGCCTGGGGAACTGCCGGGCAACGAGCGACAGCGTCGCGAGCGCCGTGCCGAGAAGGGACGAGGCCGAGGACCAGTATGCCGGCGCGCTCCTGACCAGCTGGTGCGTCAGGGTGATGGCGCCGGGCAGCATCATGGCACGCCCGGAGTCAGCGAGCAGCTGCCGGTGGCGGCCGACCGCGGGGCCGGCGCGGCCGCCCATCGCGACATGCGCCGTGAGACATCGGAGATAGCGGGCGAGCAGTGCTGCCATTTTAACTGGCTTGCCGCTGTACTATTTAGAATCCTCTACTCTTCGCAGCGAGCGTGGTGGGGGGACTGGGGAGCTTTTTTTTATACTGATCACGACTATCTTGTATCGAAAGGCGACGCGCAAGGGAGCGACTGGGAGACGCATGTGCGGCGTTACAGTCGTTCACGCATCAGCTCCTCCTCCCCACCTCCCGCACTGCTCAATGCCCAGGGCCCATATAGAATTTTTTTTAAAACAATTCGTATTTCATAAACCAAGTATCCAAATCAAATTTCGATTGCACCATTAAATTTCTTATGATGAGATCTACAAAACTAGACTAGACTTAACTATATTTTGATTAGATTTTTGTTGGAACATATTTTTACGAAGACGGAACAAATCTGTTAAGAGTTGGAACAAATTCACCGTGAACATGATGCAATTGTTCCAGATTCACGATAAAATGTTCCAACTTAAAAAAATGTTTCACCAAAAAAACATCTAAATATTTTTGAGTGTGGTCTATTTTTAAAAATCTAATTGTAAGAAATACAGTGGTGTAATCAGAATTTTATTTGGACGTTTAATTTAGATAATATGAGCTTTTTTCCACTTGTAGACTCACCATCTGACGTCACTGCTGTATGCGCTTTCAATGCTTCGGAGGGGGCTGCATGCATGCACTCGGGCCCATCCACCCAGCTAATGTTGCATGCGGCTGGCTTGCTCGGGGGTTGGCGCTGTTCTTTACACCGCATGTGCGGTGTATAGCAAAACCAGACGCGCAAGGCAGGACCTGGTTCGGCTTTTAATGATTCTCTATGCACCTGGTTAAGCTGATTATCCTGAACCTTGTCTGGTTGAGGTTGTTGTGGACCCCTGGACCGCATCAACTATATATCGCTCACGTGATCGTTCTGCATTTGTTGCCTCAATAGTCCGTACGAACGGGCCGGCGGAGAGAATAGACCCAATAAAAACTTCCATCAACAGCAGGGCTGAACAGCTTAGGAGGAGATATGGCAGCAATGGGGCCCATGGGCCATGCATGTGACGGGGTCAGGGTACGTACGAACGTACGCACATGTCACAAGTTGTTGCCGTTTAATGATGTCGTGGCATATATATTTTTTTCTATTTCCTTTTTTACAAGGATAATAACGCCATTTACTGATTTACTCATACTTTCTTCTCCTCTCCTTTACATTTTGTCTACCTTTCTATTTATTCTTTTTTAGTTTCTTTTTCCCATCTTCTCTCCCTTGTCCTATGTGTATATTATTTGTTATATTTTTTCTAAATTTTTTATTTTCTTTATTTTGTTATTTCTTTTGTATTTTATTTTATTTTGTGTTTTCTTCTTTTTCCCTTTTATTGTGTCTTCTTTATTTGTTACTTTATTCTTTTCTCATATAATATTTATTTATATCTTCTATTTATTTTTTATATACAATATGTTCGTCGGTGGATATGTATTTATTCGTTTGCAAGAATAATTTGTTCGCATTATATGTGCGTGTTCTTTGTATATAATTGTTTGTTCGCATTTGAGTCATTTGTTCGTGGTGCACAATTATTTGTTTGTGATGTTTAATATTTTTGTTTGTTGTATATAATCATTTGTTCGTGCATATAATAATGTGTCTGTGATATTCTTTTTACCGTGTTGTCTTGTAGAATTAAATGTTCGCGATGCTTAGTCTTTTGTTTGCACTATACTTATTATTTGTACGTTATGTTTAACTTTTTTGTTCACAAGAAAATATCATTTGTTCCCTTTTGTTTGATTATTTGTTCATTGTAGTTACAATGTTCCAGGTTGATAAAAAATGTTCTTAATTTTTCTATTTTTTTCTAAACATAGTCCAGTGTGGCCTTGTTTTGAAGATCTTATAATATAAAACGTAATGGTGCAATCAAAATTTAACATGAATGCCAGTGCGTAGTGGGGTTCTAGAAAGAGTAGATATTGTAAAGAGAGGTAGAGGTCGACCTAAACTGACTTGGGACGAGTCGGTCAAGAGGGATCTTAGAGAGTGGAATATCTCTAAGGAATTAGCTATAGATAGAAGCGTTTGGAGACTAGTAATCAACGTGCCTGAATCGTGATCTTTGTTTCTTCTCTTGTTTACCCCTAACCTTATCTTTGGTCTTGTGCCGTTTTATGTCTTTCTTATCCTTGTTTCTTTTGGGTTTCATCTCTAACCTACCTCAACTTGCTTGGGACAAAAGACTATGTTGTCGTCGTCGTCGTCTAGTTTAACATTCATGGCTTTTATTCCTGTTCCAAACATGCATGCATGTGGGATGACGTCATCATTTAATCTATATGCAAGCATGCGTCAAAAGTCAAGCCGACGTATTCTTTCATTCATGCTCATAGTGTACTCCCTCCGTTCCGTTTTAAGTGTCGCCGTTGGTGTGTACGCCACAAGTTTGACTCGATTTATAGAAAATACGTACAATGTTTGTATCTCCAAATAAATTGTTAAAAACTAGACTAAAAGGTCTAATTATGTATTACAAATATTAATATTTTTAATATAAAATTAAATAAAGTTTTTTCTCGAGAAATAAGAAAAAACAATTATTTTGGAACGGATAAAGTAAGTAGCAGCAGTCCCGATGTTGCATAATGGGCTGTAAAGTTGCATAATGAGCGTTTTCTTAGGACTTGGACTCGGCCGAGATGTACTGCCATTTATGGGCCTTTTGTTACGGAGAAAGATATGGGCCGCGTATCTCACTTGGGTAAGAGCAGGGCCTTTTTCCCTTCTTTTCTCTGCTCGATTTCGTGAGTTCATTCATGGTTCATGCATAATACTGGAGGCAAAGTTCAATCGGCGTTAACAAAGCAGTTTTATTTCAAATTAAAATTTAAAAAGCGCCCGTGTGGAGAATTTGAAACGTGATAGTAGAAAGAAATTGCAGAACGGTAGGTCGGTAGCACAATAGCATGCGGTAGTTTGGACGACACAAGTACACAACGAGTCAACGACGAACAGGGCTTTGATCTACTTGCCACTTTGGAGGCTGCGAACTGCCCTGGCGGATCAAAGCCCTGGCGGATCAAAGCCCGCCGAGCAAGTAGATGCGGAGCGCCGTCCCGATACTGGCACCGGCGGCCGCGAGCCTCGGGAACTGCCTGGCAACGAGCGACAGCATCGCGAGCGCCGCGCCAAGCAGCCAGATGAGGAGGCCGAGGAATACGTGCTCGGCGTTGCTGGACGCCGACGCGCTCCTGCCCAGCTGGTGCGTGAGCGTGATGGCGCCGAGCAGCATCATGACACGCCCGGAGTCGACTAGCTGCTGCCGTTGGCGGCCGATCGCGGGGGCGGCGCGGCCGCCCATCGCGGCATGCGCCGTGAGACGTCGGAGGTAGCGGGCGAGCTTTGCTGCCATTTTGCTGGCTTGCCGTATCTGGAGCCCCTCTTCCTTTGGCGGTGAACGTGGTGGGGAGTGCACCCATTTGCAGAGTTTTTATAGAGGGGAAATGTCTTTATCCTTTCTTAGATACTGAGTAGTTAATTTCTTCGGACTGTGGGTAACGGTTCTCGTGACATTTGAACGTCGCGGTCGCGGAAACCTGGTGGGATTGCGATACTCACACGTCGGTAGTTGACCTCGGATAGCCCGGTCATTTCTACGTACAGAATACGTGGGCATGATGTCACGAGAACGTAGTGAACTGTGGCCCGGGTAATCTTAGAAGTTATTTAAGCTCAAATTTTGCATGAACACGTAAGATTGGATCGTCTATTCGTTCGTATTTTTGTTTGATTTTGTCATTTTTTTAAAAAAATAGGAGATTTTTTTTTGAAACAAAAAAAAGGAGATGTAGTGGCATGAAGCAACCGAAGAAGTTGTCACCGACAGTACGTTGGGGCCGCTGGATCATTGGCGGACCGTTTGGATTTTTTCCCCCTTGGCGCTTTTAGGTGGTAGATTAGAAGAAGAGTCAAGTACTCAAGTTGTCAAGCTGCTGGGCCTTTCCTCTTACCTTCCCTCATTAATTGTTCGTCATCAACTTTCCCTCCCTGGGCTGCGCGCGGAAAGGCACCACATGACAGGCCAAAACGGACGACCACGAGGGGGGCGAGATTCATTTGGTCGTCCTCCCCTGTTGTAAATCACCCTCGTGCCCCCATCCACCCATTTTTTTCTCACCATGTCTTTTCTTGCCCACCCGTCATACCCACACCCGATTGCTTACCATAAAGTCTGCCAATTAAGGGTATGGTTTCCTTTCAGAAAAAAGAAATGACATCTATGCAATCGGATGTCTCTTTCCTTTTAAGATTTGATTGCTTACCGTAAAGTCCGCCAATCAAGGATCAAGGTTTCCTTTCAGAAAAAGGGAATGACATCTACGCGATCGGGTGTCTTCTTCTTTTTAAAACTTGATTATTTACTATAGCTGTGGGAGTCAATCAGGGAATCGATTACTTACCATAGTCGTGGGCGTCCAGGTTCATCTCCTTAGCCCTCCTGCCCTCTATATAAGGCGCCCCCTCCTCCTTCTCAAAACACACAATCTCTCCCTTCATTCTCATCGTCTATTCAGAGTTCATATTTGTTTGTGAGAACGCGGCGCAAGGGTGGCCGCGACGCTCGTCGTGTCCAAGCTCGCCGGGTAGAAGCGGAACGTGCTCTGCGTTGTGGCGGTGTCAGCTGCCGTCGAGTGTGTGGCGTCGTTGCTCCACGCCACCGGCGACGAGGAGAGCAACCTTATCGGCCTCTCCATCATCAAGAAGCTGGCTGCGGTGCCGAGTTGCTCATGGATACATGTATCGTGAATATTTTCTTCTATATATGTTGCTGATTGATTAAGATTTGATTATATAAATTTCCTTCTGTTTTCGCCGGAGGCCCCAAGACTTTTGATGTATGAATATATAATTTTTAATGTGAGATGCTATTGAATAATTTTAATATGCGATGTAACAAAAGTGCGTGCTCTTTTACATACTTATTTCTTTTAAAATTAAGATTTTAAAATTTATATTATTTTTATAACACGTGCATGTAGCACGTGCCAACCTACTGGTGCAGAAAAACAGAGTACTTCTCTCTCCACTCCGATGATGATATTCGAATACATCAGGACTCATTCTTTTGGCAAAACCAAAATCATCCACAAAATTTAAAAAAAAATCAAAGCATCACCGATTAAGAATTTTATTGTGTTAGTTAAACGGCTATAATCGGAGAAGTTCAAACGCGACGGCTGAAAGAAATTGCATGTGCTACGTAACGTAGAAGGTGTGTGCAACAGCAGTGTGCAGAAGGACGCAACAGTAACTGGTGAACACATTCCAGTGATCCACATCCACCTTGGCCCCGTGGACTGCCATGGTGGCTAGAGACCGCCGAACAAGTAGTTGCGCAGCGCCCTCGCGAGAGTGGCGCCGGCGGCCGCCAGCCTGGGGAACCTCCCGGCGACGACGAACAGCATGGCGAGCGCCGCGCCGAGCAGCCAGAGGAGGAAGGCGATCAGCATCAGGTGCTCGGTGCTGTTGCTGGACGACGCGGCCTCCTTCATGACCAGCTGGTGCGTGATGACGATGGTGCCGATTAGCATGAGGACACGGCCGGAGTCGATGAGCAGCTGCCGGTGGCGATCGATCGCGGGAGCGCGGCCGTCCATCCCGGCCCGCGCCGTGAGTTGTGTGAATGCTGCTGGGCTGTACCGGGTGGATGCCTTGCTTCTCGTGAGCGTGGTGGTGATCTATCCAAACGTGCAGGCCTCTTATATAGGTGGCTAGTGGCCACATTCTCGAGGCGGTTGCAGGCTTGCGGCATGAAGCTTCCACGAAGCTTCTTGCGTTGCGTTACGCTGCCAACATGAGCCCGCGGGAGCTCACCCCCCGCGTGACTTGGGAGGTGGCCCACACGCCAGCGGGTCGTACCGTATCTGGCGGGAAGCAACGACCGGATCGGGTAGACTACGCGCAGCTGAAAGCTTGGCGCGGCGGGTTTAGCTGCCAGATTTGAACTGGGAGTGGAAAAGTTCACAGGTGTGGGAGTGGATAAACTGGAGACTGCTACACTGTCACTCTGTCAGGAGGGGTAATTTTGGTCGGTGCCTCGCAAAGATGCATATAAAAATGGAAATAAGTGTACAAAAGGGCAGGTGGATCTGACGTGGGACTGTCATGTGTTAAACACTACTGTATTCTTCTTCGGGCTAAAAGCACTTTTTAACTCGATGATATAATCCTCCCTTTTGGGATGGTACTGAGCAACATTATTATGGCAGTCCTGAGGTCAGTGACTTTGTTCGCCAGGTACATATATGTCACCCATTTTTTTTTTGTCATTAGTGAGCTAGACATACTGTTGTCCTTATTGATTGCTTTACGGAATTTATATATAATAATTGGACTAAATCCTTAGAATTTCCACCTGAATTATCCCCGACCCAATGACTAGGATGATATCCATATAATTAAATGAGGTGCCACCTAGGATAAAAAATGACGTGGCAAGGGAGTAAATGAAGAAAGAGAAGGAAACTAGGTCTTGCATGAGACATGGTTTCCACACACTATCCAAGACATGATGAGAGATGAGTGATATTAAATTTAGTTGTAGAATGGTGATGTCTGCATTGGAAAGGTAGTGTCTACTGCTAGTTTCTTGATGATGTGAAGGTTATGGAAACTATGACTGATGTCTTGGGGATGACCTAAAGGTGGGGACTTGGGAGGGTTTTAGGCTCTTTTATAAAGGTGTGGAGTTTAGGAGGACTTGAGAGAAATGGCCCGGTGCTGAAAGTTGTGTTCTCGTAATCTTGTTCCTACCTTTAGCAGGTTGGTGCCTGCAGGTGGGGTCAACAATGACGATATAAGGTTGGTTTCAAACAAGCGACGGCAGTAAAATGTTACTGCATACACAAATCGGACGAAGTTTCATAACATGAGAGTACGTGGCTACAAAGTGTGTATTGTCTTATCTGCTCACATGAGCTTCACAGTGTGGGGAGATAAGACAATACACATTTCAGGACGGAGGGAGTTAAGTTTACCTTATTTGCTTTCGACGGGTATATGCATGGCTGTGTTCTCCTGTACATAGTGAGGTGTCATGCAGTCATACTCATAAAAATCCTGTCACGTTCATCTTAAAATAATAGAGGGCTTGTTTGGTTTATGCCCCATCTTGCCCTGCCAATTTTTGGTCATGATCAAATCGTTGGTAAAGCCAAAACATTGGTTGTGTTGTGTTTGGATTGTAACCTTACCAAATCTAGTCAAATCAATTCGATTTCTTAGTATGACATGTGGACCTAACATGTTATAATTTTTTTTTCATTGAAATATAGTCATGTGACATCTTATTTTGTAGATTAAATTATCATAATTATAAATATGCAAACGGATTTATAATTAGATTATCCATTTAAGAGTTATTAGCTCCTAAATAGTGTTAAACTACTATTATTGGTTTCCGCGTAACCATTCTCTTGCTGCCACGTCCTTTTCCACTGCTGTTAGCAGCCAAATATTTGGCGAGGGTTCCGCCCGCCCTTGTTCTTGCCCAACAACTGAACGTGTGTTGCGTTGATAAGAATTGGCAGCCATGGGCACTAAACCAAACAGATGCCAATTTACATGGGCAAGCCAAAATTTTGGTTTGGCTAGCATTGGTAGTAAACCAAACATGTCCAGAATGTCAATTTTTTCTATTCCAATTCTTGTCACGTTAGTTACATCATGCAGGTAGCTACATTTACGAAGATATTTTCATATTTTTAAAATAAAAATAGATAAATATTAATTTATTACTTTTTAGGAGGTAATACTTCATCGTAATCGCCTAGTTCTATGTAAATGGACGGTTCAAATTGGGAGTACCGTAGCAAAGCCTGATCATTCTTGATGATTTATATAGTTGATAACTTGATACCCGTTCCCTTTATGGGCCTGGGCAAGCTGCTATTTAGTGTTATTGGACAGCACTAGAGTCCACAAACAAACCTGCCAACAATGGTCTTCCACATCCTAGTTATCTATGCTACAAAGGAGAAGCAAATTGAAACGGTTTCTCACCCACAACACTACAAGCCTACCCCTCACAAAGGACCCACAAATCAGCGCCAAACGGTGGCCCCGGAGGACCAAAAGGGGAAGGGGGAGACCCATGGTCGCCACTTTTCCAGTTGTTTTTCGCAAGGGCCGCGCCCCCACGCCCCTCATTTAGTCACCGCACGAATTTGTGGCGCCCATTCTATCCGCCGTTGTAAAAAAGGAAGGGAAACGATCTTTGTCACGACTAAATATAAAACAATTGGTATCTCCTCCCCTAAATAGCGTGTGCAATCAAAACTCAAATACACGGCCAGCAAAGTTTCCTTGCACAATTGCCAGCAAAGTCTCCTTCCTTTTAAGTCTTGATTGCTTACCGTAAAGTCCGACAATCAAGGATAAGGTTTCTTTCAAAAAAAAGGAATGACATCTACGCAATCGGGTGTCTCCTTCCTTTTAAAACTTGATTGCTTACCATAGCTGTGGGAGTCAATTAGGGAATCGATTACTTACATGTCAGGGGCTAATAGTGGGGCCCCGAGATTAATGGATAAAATAGCAATAAGGAGTTAAGCCCAAAATAATACCAAAACTCTTAACACAGAGCTGGGCCTCGATATCCGACCCAGGGAAGCAATCTGAGGCGAGGTGAAACGAAGCTGCTAGTGCACGCCACGTGCCTCGAGACAACTCCGCCTCGCTCGACCCTCCGATGGGCTCAGGGCGGACGCACACGAACACGGCGAAGTTTCCGCCTCGCCCGACCCTCGCAGGGTCGGGATCTGAGCGCAACGAAGCACGCTACTCCACGCGGGCCCCCACAGTGGGACCACGACCAGACGCTATGACACAAGAAGTCAACAAATATATATCCTGGCAGGCTACGAACGCCTACGTATAGGCCTTAGCCGCCACGGTACGACCTGGCGAAAGCTTCGCTAGGTGGCGCCATTAGAGGTCAAGACCCGCCCAGGTGTCGATTGGGCGGTACAATATCACCCCCTCAATGGCACGTCCCATAAATATGAGATATGGTCCAAGGGCGACAACTCTTCACCTTGGCCGCGTGTCTATTCCCCAACTCCTGTAGCCACAGTGCCGTAGCAGTGGCTCGCAAGGTCATCAACATATTCTGACACCGACGATAGCAAGCAAGACGTCCGTGGCGACATTTGGATGGTCGGACAGACACCCCTCCTCTCATTCTCCGCCTTGCACCCACCTCTTTCTCTTCCATCTCCTTGTAAACACCGTCTTTTCCTTGAAACTATAAAAGGGAAGGCGGCGCCCCTTAGAAGGGGTTGGACTCTGGATTCTCTCTAGGTTCGACATCTCATTCTCACACACATACGCACACAGAGACCTGAGAAGCCTTCTCTCTCGCCCAGTTTGTAACCCCTACTGCAAACCCTTTGTGAGCAACACGAGCAGCTCGAACTGGACGTAGGGCACGTTACCTGAACCAGTATAATTCCTCGTGTCCGTCTCACAAAAGCCATCCGGATCCCCCGCGCATACCGTAAATTCACTAGTCGGTGACCAAAACAGCGACAGTTGGCCCGCCAGGTAGGGGGTGTAAGGATCTAGATGTCGCCTAGAGGGGGGGTGAATAGGCGAGATGACCAATTTTAACTTCTAATTCAATACTCAGCCTGCTGTCAGCTCCAGGCGGTTAAACCGCCCCTGCTAGGCGGTTAAACCGCCCCAAGGCAGTGAACTGCCCAAAGAATTACTAGAACCCCCTCTTGCTTTTCTAGCACCAAATACACTTGGAGAACTTCTTGTACAAATATATCTGATCAATATGTTTAAGCTCCTGCACACAAGTAGAGTATACCCAAGTAGATCGAAGCGGAAGCAAATATAAAGCTAGAAATAAGCAAGTAAAGTGAAGGGGAGACACAAGGATTTGTTTACCGAAGTTCAGACCCGCTGCAAGCACCAAGCAAGTTCAGCGGTTCCTAGTCTCCGTTTGAGGAACCCCGCAAGGTAACCTCGCCAAGGTGTATACACGCCACACCTTAGCCCTTCACTAAAGATGGTCCTTTTCCACGAAGGAGGCAAGACCAGCCCTTACAAACTTTCGGTCGCTCACCATACAAATGGGAGCTCACCGGCAACCTCTAGCCGTCTAGGAGTCAAGCTCCAAGAGTAACAAATGCACAAAGATATTTTGACGCTAACCACGAGTGCTCAAGCTATGGTTTTGCTCTTTAATGCTCTCACAAAATCTCTGAGCTATCAAAGCTCTCAAGCTCACACCCAAAAACTTCACTCAACCCAACTCAAAGATTTCAACCAAATCAAGCAAACTCACAAATAGTGATTGGGGGGAAGCTCCTCTGCTGTTAGAATGTGTCTAGAAGGCTTAGGAATCACACAGAACCAGCAGCCCTCAAAGGAGAGGGCTCAGCGGTATAAATACCCCATCCAACAAAAACTAGCCGTTGGAAATCTGTCATGACCGGTTAAACCGCCCCCTGAGGCCGGTTAAACCGCCTGTTCAAAAATACTAGCCGTTGGAGCTGTCAGAGGTCAGGGGCGGTTAAACCGGCCCCTAGGGGCGGTTAAACCGCCCTGGGTCAGTGAGCACCCACTTGCTCAAAATTCTTCTCAGCTCTTAAGGCTATCTCTTTTAGGTTAAGTTTTGAGCACTGATGTGGTGTTAAGTCAAATATTCAATGTGACATCCCTCTTGATAGTACGGCATACCTATACTCAAGAATAAATATAAAATCCAATTACTTGCTTGAGCTTGAATGCCTTCAATTGTGCCGCACATACTCATTTCTTCCTTTGAGGTTTGTCCACATTGCTTATGTTTGAGCAAAAACCAACTTGAGCTAGTGACTTGAAATTTTGACATAGAATGAAATCCACTTCTAGTTCAAGTCACCTTTCTTCTATAGATATTGATACTAGCTTATATGAAGTCCACATATGATCATGAATCATCCAGTTGATCCGTAGAAAGTTTCGTCACCCTTAGCAAAGAATCCATGACTCAAGCCGCAACTTGATCACACATTGCTTGGTCCTTAGAAACACTATCCCGAAATCCAACCTTTCTTCCATGCTTCACATATAGCCACATATACACTTGTATCATTCATGAAATTCATCCATTTGCTTTGACCATAGAACATTATCCAATATGTCCATGTCTTCTAATGTAAGTCATACACCAAGTGTATAGAGTCTTGATGTCCCATACCATCATTTCTCTAGCATATATTTCTTAACTTGCATTTCTCAATTTTATCGAACCTTGATCATGATGTCTCATTTGAGTCAACAAGTCTTCACTTGGTTAAGAGACCAAGTCTCTTTTCATGTTTCACACTTACTTGTTGTACACCATATTATATGACTATGAGAGCCATCAATTCTTCCTTTATGAGCCAAACATTTATGTATTCAACCAATGAATACACATGAATCATGAATATTCAAATTAAATCCTGCTCATAATCTTTACAAGATACGTTAGTCCTTTAATCGTTTTGTCACTCAATTTACCAAAACCCACTTAAGGGACTAGATGCACTTTCAGGGGGACGTTTGCGCGTTCTCGATGATCTCACCAGGCTCTGGATAGCCAGCTTCGCGTCGCAATGGGCTCCAGGCGCGCTCGTGCGTCTGGGCAGCCTTAGCTACGTCGTATCCGTCGAGGGACGACTGGAGCACGTCGCAGCTTCCTCCCCGACGCCTCGTGTGATTGGACCCGACCTCGAGGCCATGACCAGCCACGGAGCTCCGGCCCCGGGCGCACGAATGCGTTTTGGCGGCCTCGAGTGCATCGCCACCGTCAACGGCGACCTGGAACGGATAGAGGCTTCGGCGCCTCCGTCTGACCCGGATGTCGCCGGCATTGGTTCACTCGTCACCTTGCTCGAGGAGCTGCGGCTCCATGCCCCAGGCACATATGCCCCAGGGAGTCCGTGTCTCCTCGACATCGACAATGGGGCGCTTTGGCGCCAGTTGTCGAGTTACTTGGGTCCCGACCCAACTCGTAACGACGTGGAGGCAGTACTCCTTCCATGGGCAAACGTTAAGTTGCACCACGATGGCCCGGGAGTGAATCCCCAGCCAGAGACAGGGAGCGCGGCAACGAGCGCGCTACCCTTTGGGCTTCCCGACGCAGCCTCCACATATCAGCGGCACATTCTCCGACGCGTCTCGGCCAACCCTGCGAACAACGCGTTCGTGGGGATGGCTGAGTATGCACCCAAGTCAGTGCACGACCTTCTTAGGGAGGCGTCGCCGTCTCACAGAGATTCCTGCGGTGGCAGCCCCCATCCTTCCCGCGAGTGCTTCATGGCCGAGGGAGAGGATGGGGCCTCAACGATTGTGACTCCGTCTCAGGATCCGCCATCCGATCACATGGCAGTCGACATACCTCGGGATGACAATCTGCCTGCGCCTGCGGGCGTGCTCGAGCTTCCTCCACAGGCGTCGTTACATGCCCCACAGGTGTCTCCATCACCTCCCATCCAGTCATGTGACCGGAACGCGGCTCCGCAGCCGCACAACCGCCATACGCAGCCTCCACATATCAGCGGCACATTCTCCGACGCGTCTCGGCCGACCCTGCGAACAGCGCGTTCGTTGGGATGGCTGAGTACGTGCCCGAGTCAGTGCATGACCTTCTTAGGGAGGCGTCGCCGTCTCACAGCGACTCCTGCGGTGGCAGCCCCCATCCTTCCCGCGAGTGCTTCATGGCCGAGGGGGAGGATGGGGCCTCAACGAGTGTGACTCCGTCTCAGGATCCGCCATCCGATCACATGGCGGTTGACATACCTCGAGATGACAATCCGCCTGCGCCTGCGGGCGTGCTCGAGCTTCCTCCACAGGCGGCGTTACACGCCCCACAGGTGTCTCCACCACCTCCCATCCAGTCACGTGACCGGAACGCGGCTCCACAGCTGCACAACCGCCATACTCCGCCACGGGCGTAGCAAACCCCGGAACAGTGCATCCAGGCGCGGCATGATAAGCTTCGCGAGATGCGAGCCCAGATCGACCGAGATCTGGCAAGCATCGAACGAATTCGAGCTCCCAGGGAGTGTAGGCAAGGGTCGGCTGACCATGGGGGCGGAGCATGGCGCAACGCGCGCGACGTCCTCAATCGCATCAATGAGGATTGCCAATCTGCCTCAGGGTTCCCACGTCCGAGCCAGAACGTGGCGGCGGCGGCGCTGCTCCGAGCTCTTCCCGAGCAAGCAACCGCTGAGGCTCGACGGGTGCAGCGCGAAGCTGCAGCTCTCCTTGAACGAGCGGCGAATCAACACGCTGAGGCGTCGCAGTCTCAGCGCCACGGCTCAAACGCCCCACCTCGTCGTGTTCCTGCGAACCAGCGAGGTGGGCCGACTGACCCACGAGTTCGCGATGTATCGGTTCACCAGGCCGACCCTGCGGATAGGGAACATCACAGGATCCCTGTGAGACAACGTGTAACACCTCTTGTGTTAATTACCATCATTTAACATTAAAATGGTCATTAACCTAAATCGTGTATGCATAATTAAATCTAACATTTCTTACTGTCATTTTTTTAGCAATGTTGGTCTAATCTTGCAAAATACAATTTAGGGAGGATTTAAGCCATTTTTGCAATTAAATAATATTAAAAGTATAAATATGAAAAATCATGCTCAAATATAGTTTACAGAGCCATATGAATCATTTTTTTACACCTGAACATGTTTGATTTATGAATCGAATTAAAACCCTTATTTTAAGCCTCACTCTGAAAATGGCAAGTCTGATTACATGGCTGATAGTCAAGGTTTCGGGCATGTTAACTTCGATTTTTGCAACCCCCAAAATTAGATCAAAATGGGTTGTCTTGTATGTGAACTTTACATGCTCGAATTGTTTGCCAAAGCTGGACCACGTTTAGACCTCCAACAATCAAATCACAGTTTGCTAAATGAAATAAAAATCTCTTCATTGAGAACCTGAACTTCAGGTAATTAAGCTGTTTTTCTTGCATCTGTAGCCCTCTCAATCTCTCAACCTGGGCAGCCAGTTCATAAACTTTAAGTACCGACGCAGACGCTCACAAACGCACGCACACTCAACCCTATGAACACACGCACGCAACCCTACCACTATGAGCACCTCCGAGAGACTGAGCCGGCTGATCCTCGAGATTGACGAAGTCACCACTGGCGCCTCGCTATCGACGGACACGTCGCCTACCACTGAAAGAATAGCGCCGGTTAAATCCTGAAATAAATCCAGAAAAAATGTGCGAGCACCAGGATTTGAATCCTGGTGGGTAGCGTCCCACTGGACCGTCCTATCATTGGACTACAAGCCAATTCGCTATGAACCGGTAGTTTAACTCTTATAGATGACTTCTGTAAGAAATCATTAGCATTTTGCCTCATAAATCTTTGACCGTTGCCGGCTATCAGTGCTCTGAATGGTGACCTGCTCTGTGGCTGCCGTCATTCGTGTTGTTTGGCCGCGTCCTCTCGCCACTGCTTGCTCGCCCTCGCTACTGCTCGGCGGTGCACGGACAACAACTCCCCGGCCTTATCCTCCCGGGTCTCTGGCTTCTCCTCTATCTCCGTCTCTTTCTTCATCTTCTTCCTCCGGCCAGAACAAGACCGAGCCGTGACCGCTGCTCCTCTGTCCAAATCCTGCCACCAGCCTCTACCAAAATCAGATCGCCGTTGTGCGCCACTGCAGCACCTCCCTAGCTCCGCCCTCGACCTCTTTTCATTCATCCACATGCCCTCTCCCGCTGGGGATTAAAGTTTTCCCGGCCGCCAATACCGCCGGTCGATTCCGTGCTCTAGCTTTCTGTGCTGCATGCCAGCCGGTCCTGCAACGGCCAGCAGCTCATCACCCTGATGTCGTGAGCACCATCCTGTAGCTTGGTGAGCCCCCATTTCTTTGCCCGAAGTTTTGGTCCTCTTCTGCTGTTGCCGCTGCCTGCTAGTAGCTTCCCTGGCCATGTTCTGCTTCCAGCGTTAGTGAAAGGGATCAACAGTGAAGAAGCTAGCTAGTTAATCTCATCCATGTTGTACTAGTCTGTTCAAGATTTTGCCAAATCTGTAGAAAAATGTTAGTAACTCTAGAAATCTGAAAACTTGATATGTAGCTTCGTTTTATAGTGCTCTTTAATATGAAAATATGAAATAGTTTGTCAGAGCTCTTTTCATGACTTGCAATAGATTTGGTGCTTATGGCTAATTAATTTAGACTAAAATATCTATATACAACTAAAACCATGATGAAACCACTTCTGTCAGACATGTGTGCTATGCTTGAGAAAAATATGCTAACTATTTCACATGCCTGAATTAAATACCAAGTCTGGTATGTTAGCATTGTTATTTTTGCCTAGATGAAGTTATAACTCTTAACTGATATGAAACCAAATCCCCAAAATCTTACTTATACATGTGCTGTCAATTTAAAAATAATGCCAGCCATGTTACACATCTCAGAAATTTTACTTGGTAATCAAATTGGGTTCTATTTTTCAATATAACTCATTGCTGTCTTTTTGTGGACAGACCTGCACTAAAATAATTATGTGTTGATCGAGCTGTAGGTATGCTGTTGATGTTTGCGCCATGTTCTTTTGTTAGATAATTGTTTGCATTCTTGGTATTTGGCTGCCTGGTAAATATTTAATGTTGTGATCTTTGCTTGATACACATTCATACTCATTCTGCACCGCATATTTGCATTCATGTAGAGGCCGTTACTTCTGATGCCGTGTACAAGCTGGTTGCTGAACATTGGGAGCACCATGATCAAGGGCAGCTAGAAGCCCCGGCCCAAAGGTCTGGAAGAGCAAAATGCTAGTTGAGCTGGCCCAAGGCCATGAAAATACTAACACCTAGCAGCTTGCAGGCAAGCCCCGGAGCATAACCCCTACTTTTAAAACTATCCAATATTCTGATTTAAGTATTGTGCATTTACGTTTCCAGGAGTTGAATGAAAACATAGATGCATGATCTATAGGTTCCGTGGTTATACTAGTATGTGTAGGTCGTTAGCATTGCCATGCTTAATTAGGATTCGGTAGAAGTCGAGTGATTTTCTGTCACTCGCGAGATATAAGGCTATTTATTATTGATGGCAAAAATACCTGAGTATGGACCACATGTGAAACAGGAGACCGGGCGGGGGTGGGAATGTTGATAATTATTATGTTGTTGTATGATGGTATGGCCCCGCCTGTGTCGATTAAGGCCCGTTCGTTGTTGGCCCTGCTTGACCAAGTTTGAACAGTACTAATCACATGCTGGGAGTAGGAGGTAGTCGAAACCAGTAAACCGATGTAGCTTGTGGCGCTTCGGAATTTGAACTATGCTAGCTCCTTTTGGCGTGGGATGAGGGCGGGGGAAAAGTGCTAGTAAAACCCATGGACAGCCGAGTTGCTTGCGGTGTCGCGTTGGGGGCTGACCCTGGAAGTTGCAAACATAGTTCAAATTTTCGATAGCGAACTCGCGAAAAGTTGCCGCGTGTGACCTTCGGGTGTGCATGTGTCGTGTGGTTAGGTTTTCCTTGCAAGGATTAAATCGGATCGATTCGCCGTACCTTTCGGATAAGAGAACCTTGGTCACTGAGTCACTTCGTAGATTAATGATATGGAATGATGACTACATGTTCATGATCTATTATTGTTGATTAACTGCTTCCAACATGTTTGCTCTAGTTCAGTTCTTGCAAACACTAGCTGATGATATATCTATCATTAATTTTGAGCTAAAATATGGAAAGTAAGGACACACTGTTAGTAAGCTTTTCTGCAAAATGAGCTCAGCAAACTCAAAAGCCTTGCATACTAGGAGTCGGCTAAGTATATACCATAGTCGGGTAAGTCTTGCTGAGTATTAGTTGCTCAGGGTTTGTTGCTAAATTTATTTCAGGTGTGGCTCCTTCTCTATGATATCATATCGGTGGGCTCGATGCGCTATCCTCTACTCGTCGCTGTTCCCGCTTTATAGTTAGCTGATTCGTAGTTTGTGTTTTAAACTTTATTTCTACTGTACTACTCTGTTTATTTTTGTATAATCAGTCTTGACGTGTAAATTTAACTCTTATACTCTGTGTTGTAATCTTTTATCTTACAACCCTGTCATGTTTGTACTATTTGCGCTGACCTTCGCGTGAGACTTCTGGTGTTTGTTTCGATCGAGCTATTTGTGGTTGAATCGGGGTCTACCCGACAGACTGTCGAATTATACCGTTTTAAGTGCGTGTTGACTTGATTAATTATTAAGATGACGGTTAGCGCACTTAAGCCGGTTTAATTTGGGCGGTTCTGCCACACAACGCTTGGGCAACAACCGAGATGCCCGACTCACCCTCGAGGCACGGCGTCGCGAGCTGCAGGAGCAACACGAAGAGGACTTTGAGCCGCAGCCGGAACGCAGCCGGCATCCACGTCGAGGTGGCCGTTTTGACAACGACGAAGACCAAAGCCCAAGCCTCGACGCATCTGGGCCCTTGGTTTTCAGTCGTCAAATTCGGGCGACGAACTTTCCACCTCTTTTCCGACCTCCCACCAACATCGTCAAGTATGTGGGGGAAACGAACCCCGGCTTATGGCTAGATGACTACCGTAATGCATGTCGTGCCGGGGGTGCGAACGATGATCGATGCATCATTCGTAACTTGCCACGATACCTGGGGGATACAACCAGGGCGTGGCTTGATCATCTCCCTGCTGACCGAATTCACACTTGGTCAGATCTGCGAAAGATCTTTGTGGGGAATTTTCAAGGAACGTATACCCGACCAGGCAACACTTGGGACCTCAAGGCATGCCGATAGAAGGCCGAGGAATCGCTTCGGGACTACATCAAGCGCTTCTCGCGGCAGTGCATAGAGGTGCCCGAGATCGTGGACGCAGAGGTCGTTGCATTATTCCTTACGGGGACAAGCTGTCAAGGCTTGGTCCACGAGTTGGGCCGCAGGAAGCCTCGCACCACTGCGGAGCTGCTCAACATTGCCACCGACTTCGCCTCCGGTGAGGACGCGGTCGGAGCGATCTTCGATCGACCAGCTGGGCTCGGAGGGAAGCGGGTTGACGTGGCCGACGCTGGCCCATCAACCCGACCTGGCAAGAAGAAGAAGAATGTTGGCAAGCAACGAGTCGACGACGCTCTCGTTGCTGCTGCCGACCGCAAAGGCGTGAAGGGACCCGCAAAGGAGTTCAGCGACGCCTTTGAGAAAAAATGGAACTCCCTTTGCACCAACCATGAAGGGCCGGCCAAGCACCTCTTCAAGGACTGTGCTCTGTTGAGGAAGTTCCAGAAGCTCGACGACAAGAACTCTCAGCTGAAGAAGCCAGTTCAGAACGACGCCGACCCAGGATAGGAAAGGGAACCCGAGTTTCCTCACCCTCACACGGTCCTCATGATATTCCCAGGGCTCGCAACCCTTGGGAATAAGCGTCAGGCTAAGAAGGCCTATCGTGATGTCTTCTCCGTCGATCCAGCTGTCCCTCTTCTGCAGCTGGAGGAGGAGCGCAATCCCGGCACAGCCGAGGGGAGTCTTCCATCCGTCCCTCTTCTGCAGCTGGACCAGGAAGTAATACTTCCATAGGTCATAATGCGGCTCGATCCCCAGGAAACCTTCACACACGGTGACAAACTCGGAAATCTGCTCGATCTCGTTGGGATTGAGGGGCTGCAGTTCGAGGCCGTACTCGAACAGCAGGCCCCGCAAGAACCAGTGTGGGGGAGTCCACAATCCGCGCTCGAGGAAGGAGACCAGGGCAACAACATAGCCGTCCGGCGGCGATGGCGGACAATCAGCCCCCGGAATCGTCCACTCCTCTGCTTCTGTCTTTGGGCCAATAAGCCCCTTTGCCACCAGACCAGCCATGCGCGCCTCGGTGACGACGGACTTCGACCACTCGTGAACGTCAGACATCGCGACAAGGGAAAGGTGAGTCTTTCGCTAAAAAGGGTTGGATGGGGTGGTTTGATTCCCTCTTGGGCGCAAGGTTTTCTTTCTCGCCGGAGCAGAGGAAGAAGAAGGCTCACAAGGTTGGTGGAGGCGATGAGCGCAAGACAGAGATGAGCGTGGGGGCAACGGGCAAATCCTCCGCACTTATAGCAGCGGAAGCAAAACCGCCGCGCCACAGTCGCCGCGGCAGCCGCCCACTTGTTGCGTCACGTCGCGGGACCCACCACGACCTCCGCAGCCTCCGCCAGCCCTGCCTCAAAAGGCGCACCGGCCGCCTCGACTTCATGGGCTCCGCCCAGCCTAGGTAAGAAAGGGATACGGGCTGAAAACGCTCCTACGACCCATTAAGCTTAAGGGACCGCAGGCTGGCTCGTCAGGGTTCGACAGCCGCCCTCAAGTGCACAAAAGCAAGGGATGGGTCGGAAAGGGGCACACTAGCGGTCGCACCCTAAATGCGCGAGCATTAAGGGCTTTTCTAACCCATGTTCAAGCCATCAAGTTTCAACTCACAGTATTCCCTCGAAGGGGAGGCGACTCGCCCTCAGGATCGGTCGAATGATCTTGAGAACTGTCCGAGTCAGAACTTGAGGATTTTTTAAGCTTAACCACCAGCTGGTTCGTTGGTCCTCAAACGAACGAGGAACCAGGCTTCACTTGAACAAACCCATTAGTAGCTCAACGAGCGCCGTGTTTTCGCCCAGCGAGGAAAAAGCACGCGGCTGCTCTTACCCTTCACCTCCCGTCAGAGATGCATAAGGGGAAAAATACGATCTCAAGACAAGCCGACCCATAGTCGTGTCACAACTACGCGTGGAGACCCTAAGGATCGTGTTTGCAAAGTAAAAGCAACAACGATTGCAAATATCAGTGCTCTGGAAACCCTTTGGGCGAGTCAAACTCCTCCAAAGGCTCAGGGGCTACACCCGACGGGTGCGCTTGTGCACACCCACCAGACATGATCACCCACCGGACATGATAAAATCAACTTGACTACAAGTCGAGATCGGGAAGCCCCCTGCATGAATTCAAAATTCATCCAGAGGCCCGGGGGCTACTGTCGGGGGCCAATAGTGAGGCTCGTGAGATTAATGGATAAAATAGCAATAAGGAGTTAAGCTCAAAATAATACCAAAACTCTTAACACACAGCTGGGCCCCGATATCCGACCCAGGGAAGCAATCTAAGGCCAGGCAGAACATGTCCGCCTCGCCCGACCCCCCGACGAAGCTGCTAGTGCACGCCACGTGCCTCGAGACAACTCCGCC
Organism: Urochloa ruziziensis; assembly: GCA_015476505.1. Lineage (NCBI taxonomy): Eukaryota > Viridiplantae > Streptophyta > Magnoliopsida > Poales > Poaceae > Urochloa > Urochloa ruziziensis. Next base: position 9,642,994 of record CM027126.1, on the reverse strand, counting down.
TCCCCCGACCCTCCGATGGGCTCAGGGTGGACGCACACGAACACGGCATAGTTTCCGCCTCGCCCGACCCTTGCAGGGTCGGGATCTGAGCGCAACGAAGCACGCTACTGCACGCGGGCCCCCACGGTGGGACCATGACCAGACGCTATGACACGAGAAGTCAACAAATATATATCCCGGCAGGCTACGAACGCCTACGTATAGGCCTTGGCCGCCACGGTACGACCTGGCGAAAGCACCACGGTACGACCTGGCGAAAGCACCGCTAGGTGGTGCCATTAGAGGTCAAGACCCGCCTAGGTGTCGATTGGGCGGTACAACATCTCCCCCTCAATGGCACGTCCCGTAAATATGAGATACGGTCCAAGGGCGACAGCTCTTCAACTTGGCCGCGTGTCTGTTCCCCAACTCCTGTAGCCACAGTGCCGTAGCAGTGGCTCGCGAAGGTCATCAACATATTCTGACACCAATGACAGCAAGCAGGACGTCCGTGGCGACATTTGGAGGGTCGGACAGACACCCTTCCTCTCGTTCTCCGGCTTGCACCCACCTCTTTCTCTTCCATCTTCTTGTAAACACCGTCTTTTCCTTAAAACTATAAAAGGGAAGGCGGCGCCCTTTAGAAGGGGTTGGACTCTGGATTCTCTCTAGGTTCGACATCTCATTCTCACACACATACGCACACAGAGACCTGAGAAGCCTTTTCTCTCTCTCGCCCAGTTTGTAACCCCTACTGTAAACCCTTTGTGAGCAACACGAGCAGCTCGAACTGGACGTAGGGCACGTTGCCTGAACCAGTATAATTCCATGTGTCTGTCTCACAAAAACCATCCGGATCCCCCGCGCACACCGTAAATTCACTAGTCGGTGACCGAAACGCCGACATTACCATAGTCGTGGGCGTCCAGGTTCATCTCCTTAGCTCTCCTGTTAGGGGGAAGAGAGGCCGGCCACCGCGCCCGCGAGCCAGCGTGGACTCGCGCCTTCTACTCTGAGCCTTGACGCTAGTTGGCGACGACGAGGGGAAGCAAAAGGGAGTAGGAAGTGGAGGCGGCGAGGAGTTTACGCTCGAGACGAAGGTTCTGCAAACCTCATTCTGTGCTCGCTTTTGGATGATCGATCAAAATCCAACGGTAGTGAGAACGAGGCGACGTGGCCCTTTCCACTCGTGAGAAAGGCCCGATTCCCAGGGTCAGGTTTCGTAATATAGAGAATCCAACGGTAATGAGAACAAGGCGACGTGGCCCTTTCCACGAGCAAGAAAGACCCGATTCCAAGGTCAGGTTTCGTAATATAGAGATAGAGGATGGTCTGGGTCGAGATGTCCTGCCAATCATCATGAGAGTAAGTCGGTACGTGTTAACCTGCTGGGAAAAGCTAGTTGAAACTCTTTGCGAGCCGTCCGCGCGGAACCCGACGCCGCCGCCCGAGCCCCCCAACTCCGTCCCCGACGGCCGCCGTCGCCGCCGGCGTGCGGCGGCGGCGGCCCGCGTTCCTCCTCCTCTCCTCTCCTCCCCTCCCCTCCCTTTCTCCCCTGGTCGCGTATCACCCGAACCCTAACCCTAGGTCGTCCCTCACTTGGTCGTCTCCCCCGTCGGCGACGTGGTTTTCTTCTCCGGATCCGGCGCCTCCCCGGCGCGGGCATGGTCGCGCCCTCCCCGGCCGGGCGACGGCCCCTTCGGCCCGGCTGGATCTGGCCGCCTGCGCCCCTCTGATCGTCGTCGCCGTGCGGGCGCCGCGTCTTTCGACGGCCGGCTCCGGGTCCTGGGGACGCCGCCGCCTCCCCGGCGGCCGGTGCCGCGGGCTGCCGCGCCGCCGCCCTTCCCGGTCGGCCGGTGCCGCGGACTTCTGGAGCCCCGGTCGCCCTTCCCGGACCGCCGCGCCGCCACCCTCCCCGGCGGCCGATGCCGCGGACCGCCCTTCCCGGCCTCCTGGCGGGTGGATCTGGCGCCGGCTGCCCGCTGCCGTCGTTCGGGGGCCCTGCTACTGCCAGTTCTAGGCCAGGGGGGCCGGGTCTGACCTCGCTCTAGACCCTGCCCCGGATCCTGGCTCGGGTGTCCGCGCCGCCGCCGGATGCTGACCCGAGAACCCGCGTCGTCGCCGGATCCGGGCCCTGGGCACGCGCCGCCATCTTCAGCGCCGGGGTCCATGGTGGTGGGTCCCCTTCGCGGGCCGAGGTCGTCGGTGGACACCTTCCTGCCGACGGGGGGTCTGCCTTGGGAGTGCTGCTGTGCCCACCCACCCACCCCATCCTCCGGGCCACGGTCGTGCTGCTACTAATACGTCAGGGTCGCCGCTTTCATTGGCGCTTTTATTTTCTGCAGACGTGCTTCTTTTTCACCGTCACCATGGGTTACCCGCTGCCATTCCATCGCTCTGGTTTGAATCATGGCCTTGGTGGTCTAGCGCGTGGAGTTGGCTTTGGAGTCCTCTGGCGTAAGCCATGGCCGGTGCTCGCCGGTGTCAACAACGGCTGCGTCCTTTGGCGTAGTTACCTTGCTGGAGGCGTTGTTGTGGCCTCCAAACCCATTTGGTCCCGCCAGGTGAAAACTTGGACTGTCCCGCCTTGGGCAGTCGGACGATGGCGGCGTCAACGTCGCTCCCTTCGTGAAGGCATCGTCCTGCAGGACCCTCTCGCACTACCTCCTCGGCTCGTTGTTAGTCGTTCGGTGACGTGCGTGTATCCATAGTGTACATCCCTCCTGCAGATTTTGGTCGGGTTCTACCTGCGGTCGTTGATTCTTTTCTGCGCTTGTTCTATCTACATCGCCGAGGTTGCCTAGGTCGTCGTCAGTTGGCGGATGCGTTGCCGCCCATCGCTTTGCTCACGGCTGCTTTGCCGTCTTTCAGTGGATGCTTTGCCACTTGTGTCGCTTCTTGTCCAGTGGATGCTTTGCCACTGTGATACTGGTACCTTGCTAACTTTGGTCGTCGCCCAATGGCGGGTTGTCGCCTCTCTCTACGATGGCGGCTCCTTTGTCATCGTTTGGTGGATGCTTGGCCACCTCTGTTTCTTCCGGGCGGATGCTTGGCCGCCATGTCTTCGTGTGTGGTGGATGCTTTGCCACTACTGCTGTCATTGGAGGACGTACGCAATCTTGTCGGTGTTGTTCGTCTGTCAGGCTCAGATGTTTAATCTCGCTTAGTTTTGTAAGGGTTGGGGGTTAGTGGTAGGTCTCCTTGCTTCGGTCGTCCCTGTCGTTCAGTAACCTGTTTAGTTTCGGGTTTCGGTTTCTTTTTCTCGTTTGTTGTTGTTGTTGTTTGCGCTTTGAGAGTCCTCTCAAAGTTGCTTCGTTGTAAAACTCTCTTCCGCTTAATGAAAAAACGTGTTACGCACGTTCTCAAAAAAAAAAGTTAACCTGCTGGGCCACGCTCATATCCCACCGCGCTCATGCAGCCAGAGTGCTCTCGATGATGATGATTCTAAAGATTTCATGGCTCATTTTGTTGGGAAAACCAAAGTCAACCACAAAAATAAAAAGAGCTAAAAGCATCATAGAGTCAGAATTTATATTAGTTACTAAACAGCTATAATCGGAGAAGTTCCAAACACCAGGGGTGAAAGAAATTGTATGTCCTTGCCCCCCTCAAAAAAGAAGAAATTGTATCACGCACCGTAGGTGTGCAACTGCCAGGGATGGCAACGGGCACAAACCCGCTGGGTTTTGCCATCCTAAACCCGTGCCCACGAAAAATATTTTAACCCATTAAAAAACCCATGCCCGTGACGGGTTTAAAATTTTGCCCAAACCCATGCCCGTCGGGTTAGCGGGTTTTCACGGGTCACCCGTGGGTTTGCACCTCTATTATACAACTCCATGTCATAACTAATAAGTTTATCGTAACAAGTAATAAAGTTGTAGTGTAGGTAAATACATAATGGGCACAAAGTTTATTGTTCACTAAAAAATTAGTGCTACAGGGAATAAAAATTATAAATAACAAGTTTTATATTTAAGTGGTCCTAGTATGACATTAAGTCATCAATCCACCGTATACATGAGTACTGAGTGAGCTAGCAACACCCACAACCGCTACTAATATATTCAAGATTCACTAAAGTAGAAAGTAAAGGAGATACACAAAATACATTATAATTTGTAAAATAAAATAGAAATGTACTAGGTTGGACCGGGTTTAAAAAACCCATGGGTTTATGGGTTCGGGTTATATGTTTCCAAACCCATGCCCGCAAACCCGCTGGGTCTAGCTTTTTGCCCATTAACAAACCCATGGGTACAAATATTAACCCATGCCTATGCCCTAATAGAGTAAAAACACGTCGGGTTTCGGGTTTCGGGTACCCATTGCCATCTTTAGCAACTGCAGAACGATGCAACGGTAACTGGTGAACACTGCAGTAGTCCACCCGGTGCTCTGCCACCTTGGCCCCGTGGACTGGTGGCTCAGAGACCACCGAGCAAGTAGTTGCGTAGCGCCGTCGCAAGAATGCTGCCGGCGGCCGCGAACCCGGGGAACCGCCGGGTCGGGTCACGATGAACAGCATGGGAGCGCCGCGCGCCGAGCAGCCAGAGGATGAAGGTGATGAGCACGTGCGCGATGTTGTTGGACGACGCGGCCTCCCTCATTCCCAGACGGTGCGTGATGGCGATGGCGATGATTAGCATGAGGACGCGCCCGGAGTCGATGAGCAGCTGCTGGTGGCGATCGATCGCAGGGACACGACCGTCCATTGGGGCTGCCTTGCTTCTGGTGAAAGTGGTGCAGAGCTCCCTGTTAGAGTTATAAGCACGCGGAAGCAACGATTGATCTACAGAGACGATGTATGCGAGATCAAAGACGACGCTGGAGGCACGATGTTTGTTGCGAGGTTCAGCTGAAGTCTACATCTTCGGGGCATGACTACGGGCGCTTCTCCCCAATACCGCAACACTGGCCGCTCCAGGGTCCTAGCAATACGTCGCCTCCCCCTGCGAGTCTGTCGCTATGTCGTCATGGTTATAACAGCAGTCCTCCTCTCATATTTATGAGGAGCCCGGGTTACAAGAGTCCGACACAAACTCTATCCTACCGCTAATACAACTCCAAGTCCAAACATAACCAACTAGTACACAATATTCGACACAAATCCCACACTCCTAAAGATGCGAGCATTTTACAGAGGTAGTGTGGGGTTCTTATTTCTGTCAAATCACTTGACAAATAAACGTAAAATTCTTTAACCAGAGCTCATCCTGGATTTCTGTTAGCATGACCTCGATCATTTATCTGTCAACAACACACTAGAAAAGGACCGTTTGTGTTATTTTCTCGAAAGTGCGTATTTTATCAGTGCGATGTGGGTTTGACGATCTAGGCCGGGTAGTGGACTAATGGTACAATTATCCACGGGCTTTCTGTGGTAAATTGTTAAGGAGACGGCAAGACGGCCCACTCCACGATGAAACAGAGTATTCATCTCCTGAGTTCGTGAAAGACTGAGGGAGTATATATGATTAAATCTGATGGCAAAACATAACCGCATTTATAATTTATAACGCCGTCATTTAGCTGTTTTTTGAGAAATGGGAAAATCATATACATAATACTGCACAATACTGTGCGAGGTGGGAGATTTTACTTAATAATTAAGATACTAATAGGCAATGACAGCCTCTGGCTATGAACTGAAGAATAGGGACGCGCGAGGCATATGCGGTGTGTCTGTGTGGACGAAGCATTATGGTTCCATGGAACTACTGCAGGTCTGCAGCCCTAGAGGCCGCCAAGCATGGTTGCTTGCACTATTTTTTCAAGTTGCAATTGAAGTTGATTGGGTGCATATGCATGTCAAAAAGAGAAGCATGGTTGCTTGCACTATTTTTTGAAAAGAAAATGGTTGCTAGCACTAGAAACTCAAAAGGAGAAGCATATATAACTTTACTTGAAGTTGATTGAGTGCATATACTTGTCAAATAGAATACCACAAGTTGCCAGATGAAAATTGAAGAGCATATACTAGTTAAGAATTTTATGGCTAGGGAACCGAGCCCTTCCAGACACGATCTGTATAATCTATTAATTCACTAATTTAGCTACTATTAAACTATTTTGTTCATGTGGGTTTTTGCACGAATGAAAATTACTCAACATATATATACTGGTGCTACTACTAGCATTCAAGACCATAACATTTTAAGTGAGGCATTGCTATTCAAAGACACAATGAAAAATTACACACTAATGCATGAAGGAGTATATTGCATTCAATATTTGCTACTGCAATATCACAACAATGCAAGGACACCTGCATCTTACATACACTTGTCATTGCAAGATACCTGCATCTGACAACACAACAATGCAAGGATTTGTTCGCTCAATTTCTTGGATTATATGTAAGAAAATTTCTCCCACAACTCAATGAGATAGCGACCGACACAAATTGAAAAGGTTGTGCCCGAAGACTAGAGATGGGGATCAGATGGCATATCACGGCATACACAAATTGATTTCAGAAGTATCAAATTGCTGACACAAAGGTGAAATTCCAGGCACAACAACACAACATATCATGTCTCTTTGTCAGTCTCTCTCACACACAACATTCATCCATCGTCGTTGGTCCAGTTTTACGAATTCTCCTGCATGCTGACCACTAGTGCCAATAATTAAACTCAACTGAGGTATGCCACTTTACTACTCCCTTCAATTGCAAATGCAAGTCCCATCTGTAGCCAATAATAATGTGTAGTATATGGATCCAGCATCATGCGTGGTCGCAATGCAATGCATTGAAATTAATTCTTTAGGTGACGCATCAAAAGCCAAATTTCAGGTAGAACAACACGACACACACACGCACAAGAAGAAGATGAGATGGGGATCAGAAGGAAACCTGAAAGCTTGCCGGCGGAAGCAGATTTGTCGGAGATGTACTCGCAGCCATTGAAGGGCCCGCCGCCCGCCGAGTCCGCCCTTGGCCTCGGTGAGATCGGCCCCGCTGCCCACCGCCGAGCCGGACCTGGATCTCCTCCGCGCCGTCCTCCGCTTCGTCGACTGCCAGGACGAACGCCCTCGCCGCCTCGTCACTCCGCTTCACCCTCGAAGCCGCAGCGAGCGAGCTCGGGAGAGGACTCGACCGAGAGTAGGAGGAGAGGCCCGATATCTGTCGTTTTTCTTTCCAGACGTGGGCAGGCCACATTTTTTTTCCACCGGTTTTGGCCCAAACCCGATGTAAAATTAATGGGCTCACCACCTACCAAACAGCAATTTTTGTTTTGGCCTGTAAAAACTTCCCGGCTGTAATTTACAAGTGTTTTGGGCCAAATACCGGGCTTCCAAACAGGCCCTTAGCGTTTTAAGGGGCCAAGATGACTGCCATACACATGGGCCTTTCGTTACTGGTGGGCTGGGTGTAGTTTTCCCGGGGAAAAAGTCTCTTTTACCTCCCTGGACATGAGGCCGAGTCCGCGTTTCCTCCTTCAACCGCAAAACCAGATATCTAACCTCCTTCAACTCTCAAAACCGTTCGTTTTACCCCCTCGGCGGTTTTGGCAGCGGTTTTTGCTTACGTGGCGGTGGGCCCCACATGTCAGCGCGGGGCCCACCCTTCTCTCTTCTTCCTCTCTCCTCTTCTCCCTCTCTCCCCACCACACTGCGGCTCTTCCCCCGACGGCCCGACCTCCACCACTGGCACATCTTCCGCCCGCTGCTCCTCCCCTCCACGCCGGCCATCGCCGCTCCTCCTCTCCCCTCCGCGCCGGTCGCCGCCGCCCTTCCATTCCACGCCGGCCGTCGTTGCCCCTCCACTCCATGCTGGTCGTCGCCACCGCCGCAGCTCCTCCCCTCCGCGCTGGTCGCCGTCGCCGCCGCTCCTCCCCTCCACCGCGGCCGCCACAGCTCCTCCCCTCCGCGCAGCCCGACGGCGCTCCTCCCCTCCGCGCTGGTCGTCGCCGCCGCCGCCCCTCCCCTGCGCGTCGGGAGCAGCGCCGCCGCGTGCCCCGCGTCGCTGTCCGCCGCGCCTGCCGCGCTCGCGCGCTGCGCCCCTACGCCGCCGGCCGCGCAGGGCCGTCCCACGCGTGGCCGCGCCGCCTTCCCCTCCGCGCGCGTCGCCGGTCCCCTCCGCCGCGCATCACCGGTCCGCCGCCCGTCCTCTCCGCGTGCGCCTCCGCGGCGCGCCGCAACCCATCCCCTCCGCGCGCGCTGCCGCAGCGCACGGCGCCGCCCCTCACCTCCGCGCGCTCCTCGCCGCGCCTCCGCTGCCGCCCCTCCGTGCGCCCGCAGCCTCCTGCGCCGCCGCTTGGCCGGCCTGCAGATGGGAGTGGCGGCGGGCGGGCGCAGCTTGCCCCTCCGGGCCCTGCCTCGCTGCCTCCGCCTCCGCGCTCGAGGACGGTGGAGCCGCCGCAGCTCCACCCGACGTCCAGAGCAGGGCTGAGCAGCCGGTGGGGAAGGGGAGGCCGGCGGCCGGCGGAGGAGCAGAGGAAAGGAGGTGGAGAGAGAGGAAGAAGAGGGGAGAGGAAGAAGAGATAGGGGTGGGGCCCACGCTGACAGGTGGGGCCCACCGCCACGTAAGCAAAACCGCGCAAAACCACCGAGGGGGTAAAACGACGGTTTGAGAGTTGAAGGAGGCATTTTATTGGATGAGGGGGTTGAGTTTGGGCTGGTTCTCAGGAGAAGGAAGCTTGGATTTCAGGAAAGGCTACTGAGGAATTTGTTGGGGTGAGCAGTGGTTAAAGTGGGCCTGGTTTTATCAAGAATTTGATTTTCTTGAGGAAAATGCGGAGGTTTGGTTATTCTCGTGAGAATCTCCGTGAGAGTAGACTGGATAAGAACGATAGTGAGATTCTCAAGGTACAGGATTGATGAACAGGATTTCCTGGAAACTAGGGAGGGAAATCAAGAGAGGGGTGCCAGGAATGACAACGATTTCGGGAATATAGATATTGTCAGTCCTGATTCAAAAAAGGATGTCGGTCAATCCAGGAACACCTATGGTGGATGGAGTTGACCTTGGTGCGGATAGGGGTGGATGTTTATTTCTTGGCTGGGGGTTCACGGGTTGTGGAACCTATGGCTTAGGGTTTCTAACGGAGATCCTTATATCTTCTTATTGGTTTCCTCGGCTTTCACAGGTTTCTGTTCCGAGGGTTATTCAGGAATTCAATTCTTGTCACATTCATAGTATAGACTTGTCTTATACTATTCCTGTGATTATTCCGTATTTTCCTGAGATCTGTATCGTATGAATCGATCTGTTAAAGTTTTCCGAGTAGAATGTCTCAATCACTTCGGAACCTACCCCACTTAAGAGGATTAGATTCCGTATTCCATTCTAGACATGTATAATTACTTTCCAGAAATTTTCTTCATTTCTGAACCTCTACTTGAACTGATGACGTTAGAAGGACAAGGGCTACAGATAATCCTTAGGTTTTGAGGAAAAGAATGGTTCTATCCACAGCATTTTACAATCAACTACCAATCAAATCCATATCTATTATATGGAAAGGGGGAAACTATTATCCGGGCTTCATCAAACATTACATAATCAAAAGTACGTTACTATGCGGTCATAGGCTTATTTCTCAATAGAACATTCTACAACTAGATCCCTAGTTACTCCGGCAGCATTTGCTTTTCGGCAAATCTTCATCTCATAATCTCCGTATTGTGGATCATCTTCCGAACCTCATTCTCATGATCCATACCTGTCAGAGTAACAATTGGAGTTAAGCAAGACATAAAGGGAGTTCAGGGGCATGGACGAAGGATTTTTCGAGAAATTTCGAAAAATAGGAGCAGAACACAGGGTTTATGGCTTCCTAATGCCTATGGGCTGTCTTATATGGTATTAAAAATTTATTTACGGCTCTGATACCACCCTGTGGGGACCCCTTATCCAAAGGTTCCCTAATTACCTGTATCAGGTCCTGGATCGGTCGCTGATACAGATCTTGTCACAGATTAGTATCAGAAAGGTAAATAACGTATATTTGAAATAGATTTTAACACCGTTTTTAACTAGCGGAGAGCGGTTAGGCACTTCATTCCTCCGTCGGAATGGGCTGCAGCACCTTCTCGCCCTGAAGGTCTAAACCTGTAAGACAATGAAAGCAAGGGTGAGTATTCTTGAAAAGAATACCCAGCAAATCCCACAAATTCAATAATATATCAAATTAAATTAAAGTTAAGGGTTGGTCCTGGAGGGGCACTTCCTCCCTGCCAGTCCCAGTATACAAACCCCGAACCTGACCAACGGTACCTTCGCCGTCTCAGGTTCCCCGTACAGAAATAGTAAAACTAATCATCGGGGGCTTTGACTAAGTGGACTCTTGCCGGAGTCGCGGCTATCCAGATAGATTCTACACTCTGCAGAGGTCGTACTTATCTACCTCGCATTCGGTCGGCCCGTGCCAGGTACCTCGGCGGTACCGACCTACGAGACTCGTACCCACCGGTGACCATCGCTGGTCAGCATTCCCTAGGTCCAGCCACGTGCATACTGGGGCTAAACAGGGGCTACTAATCATCCGCCTCGCGGATATCAACCCGGGTTTTCTGATGAGCTCATCGGGCCTCTGGCCCTCAGGGTCTCTGACCCTGTATCCTAGTCAACCCGTGCCGCCCAGTCCCAGCCCTCTGTCTGGGGCTGTCTCCAGTATGCCCGTTTCCCGACTTGGCGTGTGCTCGACCCGGCACCGGGCGGTCCCAGTTCGCCGGTCAGCACTCTGCGCCAATCATACGGCTTCCTTGGGATGGATTACTAGGTTCAGCTGGTGGGGTGTGAATCAAGGCCTCACATAAATAGGCATTCCCGAAGGCTATGCCTTTTTGGCATGCGAGGTTGTACTGGGCACTAGAAAGACTCTCCCGTGAACCGGTCCTTAGCTGGGATCAGAGTGGCTCGGAATCCCCTTCCTTGGGATTTCCTTCCACTCCCAATCAGCATCCTAAGCCTACAGCGATGCTGGGCATACTCTCCGGTCATGCCCACCCTGTAGCTTATGCTGCACATAAGGTAAATTTTAGTGATTAAAGTGATATTATTGGTGAGACTTGCCTTCATTGTCGTCCTTAGGCGGTTCTTACGCGGGCGTATTCTGTAGATTGACCGGGCTTGGGCTTCGGGTCTTCTGGAGCTTCGTCGTCTCGTCGTCTCGTCGGGCCCGGTCATGCTATCGATAAAACACATAAAATAACAATCAGTATAACAATACATCAATCAATTCGCAAAAGGGAAAAGAGGAATAGAAAGGGAAGACGGGGATTGAAGGATTGGTTAAGGGTTAAGGAATAATGGCTAGAGATTGGATTAATAACCCATTAATTATATAAAATAATTAATGGATTAAAGGATGAGAATAAGAGAATTATTAAATAATTCCCTAGACGGTAGCTGGAACGATGATTATCAGTATTCCGGGATTTATATAAATTTCTAAGGAATAAACCCCGAGTAATTGATATGGACTTCTAGAAATCCTTATGTGTTTGTGGGCAGCATGCCGGCTAGGGTTTTACCAAAACTCCGGGGTTTCGATCGGACGGCGAAATGACGTCCGTAGAGCTTAGACGGGGTTTTGGCGGGGCAGTAGAAGTGTGCGACGGGGTTTTGGAGTCAGGGGGGTGGATACCAGGGTAATAAGCATATGAAAATGCTTAGAATAATCCCTAGTATTTGTGGAAATTCCTGGGGATTTTATGGGGCTAAGACATGGGAAGGGGAATTTCCGGGGTACACGGAGGAAGGCTTTCTATTGGCTTAGAACTTAGCCTAATTGGCTTTAGGCTCTAATGATGTGCTAAAAAGGATTGGATGGCACTAATAGGCTTAGGAATATGCTTAATATTTATGGGTATTTTTGGGGAATTTTTGGAAGAAGGGAAGGGCTCTAAATACACTTGCGTGTACACTTACCAGGGTGTACCTAGCAATTTGCTAGGGGCTGACGCAGCAGAGGTGGGCCGGCTGACGTGGGCCGGTGGGACCTACGGCGTGCACTGTTCTGTGCGCCGGCGCCGTGGGCGTGGTGGACCGCGGCCGCTGGGCCGACGGCCCAGTGGACCGCGTCCACTCCACGGGCGCGGCTGTCGCGCCGTGGACCGGCCGTGGGCCGGGGCGGCCTAGCGCCTTCGGTCCATGTGGACCAAGGCCACGGAGCGGGGTGGAGGCTCGGGCCCGCGTGTCAGCTGCGGACGGGGAACGGCAGGGGGACTGGCGTCGGGGTCCGGGCCCGCCTGTCGGATTATGAAGAGAGAGAGGGATGACGGCGGGCGCGGGCAACGGCGGCGTGCCGTTTCGTCGGGGCTGGGCGGCGCCGCCGCGCGCGCCATTGCGCCGCCGCGGGGCTCGCCGGAGCAGCGCCGGAACGACGTTACGGCTCGCCGCCGGCCGTGCGGTTTGGCCCAGGCGGATGAGGGAAGCACGGCGAACTCGCTGGTGGGGAGGGGGAGGGCTGAGAGGGAGTGGGACGGCGTGGCGGTGCGTGGGGGAGGGGCGGGGCTTGGTTTGAGCTCAGGCGAGCTTGTGCCGAGGGAAGAGGGGCGGGCTTCCCTTTTTATAGGTGGGGGAGGACCCGGCGGAGCTCGCCACGTCGCTTGGAGGGGAGGAGGGCGGCCGCGGAGGTGAGGGCGCGTGGCGCCGGCGATGGCGCCGGTGATGGCGTCACGGCGGCCTCGCTGCGGTGCCCAAAGGGGTGGTCGGCGCCGCACCCGCGTCGCGGTGGAGCGCGGAGGCGCGGACACGCGGCGCGCGCGTACCCTGGGGCGGCATCACGGCCGTGAGGCGCGGATCGGGCGGCGGCGGTGCGTCCCGGCGGCGCTCGGAGGGGAAGGAGGAGGATGACGTAGGGGGGGAGCGATGACGTCATGCGTGACGTCGTCCCGGAGGGCGTGGGCCGCGTGCGGGCGGGAGGCCGAGGCGAGGTGGACCGCGTGGGCCGTGGGGGTCGCGGCTGGCGGCCTGCTGGGCCGAGTGAGGGAGGGAGGCGCGGTGCGCGTGAGTTGGGCCGCGGGTGGGCCAAGGGAGGAGCGGGCCGCGCTGGGCGAGGGAGGGGGAGGAAGCGGCCTGGAGGGGAAGATCAGGGAGCAGGGGCAGACTTCGTAGTGGGGCTGCCAGGGTTGGTTGGGCCAGAAGGAAGGGTTTCGGCCCGGTTAACGTGAACTGTTTTCCTTTTTATTTGAGTTGGTTTTCAAAGGTAGTTTGAATTCAAATTCAACCCAACCTTTTTCTAGTTTAAATCTAGGGTTTTAGAGACTTAGTTTAGCATTCAAATTATGAAACATCCCTTTATTTTCCCATTAGTTATCTATAGTTTATTATTCACATTTATTCTTTTTAGGTCTAGAATTAATCTAATAAATCTAATAAATCCTAAATTAATTCTATTTAAATTTGTGGGTGTCCTCTCTAGTATACTTGTTTCCCGACTTGGCAACCGGACACGACCAGGCACCGTTAGCTACTCGGTCTCTGCCTCGGTCGGCCTCTGTACCAATCATGCGACTCCTTGGGATGGATTGGCTAGGATCTGCTAGCGGGGTGTGGATCAAGGCCTCACATTACAGGTCATTCCCGAAGGCTATGTCCTTTTTGGCCCGTACGACGGTACTGGCATTAGAAAGACTCTCCCGTGAACCGGTCCTTATGCGACCACAGTAAGCCTTTCGGACAGGATCCTCTGCCGAGGCTGCCTCCCTTACTCGCAAGTTCATCCTTACGGGGTTTCTATTAGTTGGTTCATTTTATATTAAATCCAACATTCACTCTCATCTCTCGGAAGCTCTTCCATGAAAAGTCATAAATGTGAAGAATTCCTAAGAAATCTACTTCTAAATAACGCTCAGTCATCGATAGATCGTGACTGGGGTTATTAATAGGTTATTTGGCTAGAAATGGCTCTAAATCAAGGTAGAGGTGAAATATGGAGGGTTTTCCTTAGAGTTTAATAAAATATGCAGTCTGTATTATTAACTTGGTTGATTTTTATTATGCAGGAACTGGGACTGGCATGACCAAGGAGTTGGTTGCCAGGACTTGCCTTATGGACGGTACTTGGACGTCCGCTAACGCGTACGTATGCTCGATGCTGACCAGGCGTGGCTTCTGGGCCTTCTGGAGCTTCGGCATCTTGATCGGGGCCTGGTCACGTCATCGACCTATCGATCAATAAAATATAGAAAATAACATTCAGTGTAACAATACATCAATCAATTCCTATAGAAATAAAGGATAAAAAGGGGATATCATGATTATTAGGAAATAATCCATTAATTATGGTAAATAATTAATGGACTCAAAGGAACGGAACTTCGAGAAATTGATAAGTAATTTCCCTGAAACTGATTGAACGATTGGGGATTATATGGATATCTAAGAGACAATCCCAGATGACAGTGGCTTCTAAGAAGGATTCGGGAGTGTGGGTTTGGGGATTATTGGGCAGCTAAGCAATAATCCTGGAATAATTAATGGATGATTATATTAATTATTTAGAAATAAGTTTCTAAATAAGTATTTAGAAATAAGTTTCTAAATAATTAATGGGATGGAATGGAATTGGGTAGCATAACGGCTAGGGTTTTATCAAAACCCATGGTTTTGATCGGGCGGCAAAACGGCGTCCGCGGGGCTTCGGACGGGGTTTCGGCGGGGCACTAAGAGAGTGCGACTAGGATTTAGAGCTAGGGTATAAATCCTAGGGTATTAAGCATATAAAAATGTTTAAAATAATCCTTAGTATTTATGAAAATTCACAGGGATTTTATGGAGCTCGGAACTAGGATTGGCAATATTCGGGGTGTACTAACGGGACTTTTCTATTGGATGAGAGCTACCCTTTTGGGATTTGGGGTCAAGGAATATCCTAAAATGGTTTAGATGGCTCTAATAGGTTTAGGAATATTCCTAATATTTTTGGAGAATTTTGGAGAATTTTTGAAGTGGAGGAAGGGCTCTAAATAGAATTTGGTGTGCACTCACCGGGTGTACCTAGCAATTTTCCTAGGGCTCAGCCGCGGCTACCGTTGCATAGTCCGGTGCGGTGGGGCGCGGTGGACCGCGTGGCATGGGTCTGCGGTCCACTGGACCATGCCCATGCGTCGGGATGGGGAACGACCCGCGGACGGCGTACCGTGGGCCCCACCCGTCAGCGGGCAAGGAAGGGGACGACGTCAGCACGGCCGTCCGGCCTTCTTCCTCCCCTTCTTCTCCTTTGGCAGAATAGGGGGGCAAGGGGCGGGCGGCCGCGGGCGGCCTGGCGGCCTACCTGGCGGCCGTAGGACGCTGCGCCGGGGCGGAGGGTGCCTGGATGTGGGGAAGGCTCCACCAGGGTCTCGCTGGCGGGAAGTAGAGGGGCAAGGAGTGATGGGGCGGCGCGGCCGCAGCGGAGGAGGAGGCTCGGGCTCTCGGGCTCGATCCCGACGATGTGGCGAAGGGAGGGACTTCCTCCCCCTATATATAGGCGGAGGAGGGTGCGGCAACGACGGCCACGTCGCGGATGGCGGGGAAGTAGGGCGGAGCAGAGTCCGACGCGTGGCGCCGGCCGCGGAGAGGATGACGACGGCGGCGGGTTCGGTCTTGGCCGGCGGGGGTGGGCGGCGCCGCACCATGGGTGCGGTGCCGCGCGCGGGGGTGAGGGCACGTGTCGCGCGCGTGCCCTAAGGGCCGATCTTGGCCGGTGGAGGTGGATCGAGTGGTGGTGGCAGCGTTGCGGTTGCTCGGGGCTGGTGGGCGGTATGGACGCGCGGTGGAGCAGCATTAATGGCCAGAGGCAGGCGGATGGTGACGTACGCTGTGGCGTACACGGGCACGCGGCGGCGCGGGGCACGGCGCGGTGCGGGGCGTGCGGTGGCGCAGTGCCGGCGGTAGTGCCGGGGATGGAGTGGTGGCTGTCGTGGCCGCGCATGGCAGCGTGTGGGAGAGCGCCGCCGGCGCCCGCGCTAGCGAGCACGGTGCCGGCGGCGGTGCCCGCGGAGGCGGTGGTGCGTGGCGTTGGGAGGAGGGAAGCGGCCGCGTGGCGGTGGGTGTGCGGCCGAGCGTCGGCCGTAACGCGGCGACGCGGGGCCTCGTTGAAGGGGCGGCGGCGCGCGCGGGGCAGTGGTGCCTGCGGACGGCGGCGCTGGGCGATTTGCTCCCCAGCGGCGGCGGCGCACGCGGCACATGCATAGCGCGTGCGAAGGAGGGGCGTGCGTGGGACGGCAGGCCGCGTGTGAGTTGGGCTGGGCGGATCGGCTGGAAGAAGTGGGCCGCGGGGGAGGGAGGAAAGGCGACCAAGGGAAGGGAATTGGAGGGGAAGACCGGACTTTTCCGATGGCATGTGGGAGGTGATTGGGCCAGAAGTGAAGTAATCATGAAAAAGGAAAGGGTTTTTTAGTATAGGTTTGGGTTAAATCTGAATGGGGATTCTAATTTAAGTGGGATTTGATGTGAGGCTTTGAGATGACTATTATTTTGAGGGAGTTTGGAGATAGGACTTAATATTCAAATTGGATTTAAATATATCCGAAAGATTAGGAAGGGAACTTGAAGGAACTTCTATTTAGAGAATATGAGAGAATTTCTAAGCATCCAAATGCAACACACATGTTCGATTCAATGCATAGTTTAGTTTAGGAAATATATTTTAAGAATTGTTAGGAAAGAAATTAGGTTTAATTAGAGAAAAATTTTGAAAAGCCTGTATTTTTAAATGCCTTAAAAAGCAGGGTGTTACAGTCATCTTCTCATGTTGTAGTAGCAACCAAAATCGTAACCAATAGGTTCCCCTGAAAATAGAATGCAAAAGGATGAGTGTTTAACGTTATAAAAAATAATATCATTACGACAAAGCCTGAAAATAGCCAACACAGAGTCGCGGCCCCGTTAGAATAGTAATGACCACTTGAGCGTTAAAATTCTGAAGCCAATTCCCTAACATATGGGAAACTGATCTAGGTGGGGTTAAACCAATAGCAACATGGATAGTCCTCCAGATCGCCTTCGCATGTTGACAATAAAAAACAAGTTTTTAATTGTTTCATTATAATTGCAATAGCTACACTGTTGGCCGCCCTTCCAGTTTCTCCTTGAAAGATTGTCCTTGGTTAGAATGACCCATTTTTGTAGGTACCAAAGGAAAATCTTAATTTTTAGGGGAATTTTAAGTTTCAAGATAAATTTATGATGAAAAGGAAAATTATGGTTAATCAAATGGAGATACATTGAGCGAACCGTAAATTGTCCGCTCTTGGTTAAGTGCCATCCAAAAGCATCCCTTCCTTGGGTCCGATAAAAGTTGGAAACCTGTGCTACTAGTCTCAGCGATTCATTTAATTTCTCGCCCACCAACGCTCTTCGAAAAGAGATGTTCAACGGTGTTGAGCTCATAACATTTGCCACCGTAGCATGCGGATGGTGACTGATATTGTAAATGTAAGATTTTTAAATGGCCAGTTTGATGCCCATGTATCTTTTCAAAATTTCGCTTGTGTTCAGTCCTTTATCCGGAAGAAACCATTAGGTAAGACCTCATCTTTAATTTTCATAAGTCCTCTCCAGAAGTGAGAGTCACCCTGTTTAGTCTCAACTTGTGTTAGAGATTTGGAACTTAGGTATTTATTTCTAAGTAGTGTTTTCCATGTCACTTCACCGTTAAGCAAATTTATTATCCATTTGCTTAATAAGGCTTTATTCTGGAGCTCTAAATTTATAATGCCGAGACCTCCTTGATCTTTAGGACGGCAAATGATGTCCCATTTGGCTAGGCGGTATTTTTTTTAATCTTTCCCACCTTGCCAGAAGAATCTCGATCGATATTGATCAAGTCTCTTCAGTAACTCCTTTGGTATTAAAAAGGACATCATAAACATGGGTAAGCTACTTAGCACAGAGTTTATGAGAATTAATCCCCTCCATATGACAAGTACTTAGCCTTCCAACAAGAAAGTTTCTTTTTCGAATCGCTCTTCGATCTTTTTCCAATCCATATTTAGGAGTTTTTTATGATTCATTGGAATCCCTAAATATCGAAATGGATATTCCTCTATGTTGCAACCAAATAGCTTGATATATTCATCCTCGAAGTCTTCTCGAAAGCGGACACATGTAGCAGGCCGATATCATCATCCTGCTTGTTTGAACTGAGAGCTCTGTTTGTTGGCATAAACACGACACAGAGCTCAGTTAGCCGTGTTGTGCCGGCACGCCGGCACACGTTGTGTCGTGCTGGCCCATGCATGGCCAAACAAAAATAGCTGATTCAACTCAGAATAGATTCACAAATTCATATACAAAGTCAATAATCATGCTATTCAAAGAGATGATCCAGAAATTCATACATATGTCCTTCAAGTTCATCAAATTTCACAAGTCATGGTCTCACAAAATGACAAATCATCAAACATCACAGACAAACAGAGACATAATTTTAAGTTTGAGCTGGTGCAATGGTTACCGCGTTAAAAACCTATCTAGATATAACTCACACATCGTGAGAAACCCTAGATAGGAAAAGAGTACAGCCCAACAGCTCGTCATCGTCTTCTCTGGCCTGCATGACCATCCTTAGGACCTTAGCTAGCTCGTTATTGTAGGAAACAACGGCGTTTTCTTCGCCATATTCCAACGTCTGGTTCCTCGGCGAACTAGCCACACCTATATAAAATACATCAAGAGATTCAAGATTCAGAAGAAGAACACATACTTGGCTAATCCGAAGCACCAGAGTGGCCAACAAGGTCGACAGCGACGAGCCGACAATCAGGAGCCCAGAGACACGAGATGTCAAGATGTTAGGGTTAGGGTTGAGAGACCCCCCACTCGCCGCGACTTATATAAGCCGTCTGCGGTTAGTGGGCCGTTAGCAGGCCGCCAACAGCTAGCAGGCCAGGTCCATCAGCTAGTTTCTAGCGGACCAAGTTTAGTTGTGTTTAAATGGACCACCCCTTTTTCGTGTCGTGTTCGTGCTGGTAGTGCATGCCGAGGTTGCGGCCCAAGCACAGCCTGACGATCATGTCATGCCGGCGCTAACCCTACGAGTCTACGACCATCATGTCATGTCTCGTGCTGCACGTCATGTCCGGCCCGTCTGGACATCTATATCTGCAGCTAGGCGGCCGTCGGTCGAACTGTCAGCTTGGACTCGGACTGCGGCGGCCGTGTCGAATGGCCGGATGTTTCTATTTTTTATTATTTATTATGGGAGTCTAAACTAAAGTGTTTTATTTGTTGTAAGATCAACGTTTTCTCCTGTAAGGTTAATTTGAAAGTTAACTATGTCTCTATTGTTGGATTTGACCTCGGTCAGTCTATTTGGGCCTTCGGGCCCAATCCTAATCCTAGGCTAATCCCTGTTAGTTGTCTTTGATTGGAAGGCAAACTCAGCCCATTTAAGGGTCCGGCCCCACGTCTACAGCACTATATAACTAAGGGGAAACCCCTGGTTTCCCTAATCCGTGAGTTAATCACGAGTTAGCCTTTAGGGTTATTGTTAACCCTAATCCTATCAATCATTAAGTGTGCTGGAAGGCGTGGAAGCTCGGTGCTCGTGATCCTGCACTGCATCTACTTCGTCAGGGTCTTCTGCATCTTCTACATCTACTACTTCGTCTACTACTGACACAGGACATGAACTGCACTGGTAAGTCCTAAGATCTACTAAGTTTCCGCATTAATCAGTGAATTAGGCGTGATCTAGATCTAGACTAGAGATCCTGAGTTAAGTTATTGTTAATCACGTTTAGCATAATCTAACAATTGGTATCAGTTTGCCAAACCTAGTCCGGTTTAGATCCCCTAAGCAGTTTTAAGCCTCTGTTCATGTTCAGTTTAACGTTCAGTTTATGTTAAAGTTCAGTTTTGATTACATCAGTGAGGTTTTACTGCATAAAACACTAGATTAACAAGGTTTTCTAGATGTTCTTTCCAGTTTTACTTAAGTTTCTTTAAGATCAGTTCATGCCTAAGTTGAAGTTGCCAGTAAGGTTTTGATTAAGATTCATGCTTTCATGTTTAGATAAGTAAGCTTTTCGTGTTTCTCACTAGATCAGTGATATTCTTTCGTTCAGTTCTTCATGTTTTAACATAAGATAAACATGATTAGGGTTTCGGCATTCATGTTTTTCACGTGCTCAGCAACATTATCACAGCCCACCCGCACAGTTTTACAGCATCTCAGCCCATTTCCCCAAAATAAAAGCAAATACATCTCAGATTCACTATGAGTATTAAGAAAAAAAAGGATCTCGTATCCAAAACCCTAGATCTCAGATCTAGGGTTCCCCGAAACCCTAACCCTAAGAAAGATGGCTTACCCTAGCCATGGCGGCCGCGCGTGGCATGAGATTCGCCGCACGCGACAGCCACCCTCACGCCGGCGAACCATCAGGCGAGCGTCGGCTGCCGCTCAGACCGGCCGCGACATAAGTTAGTCGCGGCGCGGGTGGCCGCCTCGGCTACCAGCGCGCCTCCTAAGCTGCGCGCGGGGCCTCCTTGCCGCGGCGCGTCAGATCTACGCCGCCACCCGCCAAGCGAGCTCTGGCGGAGCCCCTCGACAGCGCTGCGCGCGAGACGCACGCAACCCCGGCGAGAGGGCCCGAGGACCCCGGGCGAAGGCGGGACACGAGGATCTGGCTCACTCGCTAGCCGGGACTGGGGGAGAAAGCGGCGGCGGACGACGAACGGCGGCGCCGCCAGTGGGTCAGCAGGCGTCTGAGCAGCGGCGGCGCCGCCGGCGGCTGCGCCGAGGCGCTCGGGCCTGGGGGGAGGAGAAGAGGTAAGGCGCGGCGGCGCGCGGCGATCTTTCACCGCCGCCGGCGGCACAGAGCAAGGAGCTGCTCGGGAAGTGGGAGGTGAAAATGTTTAGGGTTTCCTCCCCCGCTCGGCAAAATCGGGTATTTATACCCGCTCCGGCTGTGCCTGGCCGTTCGATGGTTCGAACGGCGCAGATCAACGCGGCGCACGCGTGCTGGGCCGTTTCGGTGGCCCGTCCGTCGGCCGCTGGGCTCACGGCCTGTTAAGTGAGACGCTGGGCTCACGGCGGATTTGGGCTGGCTGGCGCTGAGGCGTCGCCGAGCCGCGGCATGAGCCACGAGCCGAGCCGCTGGTCAGATGAGCTGCGCGCGCGGGCTAATACGCTGGGCCGTCGGGCCGCTCGCATTGAGTTGGGCCACGGTGCGCTGGGCCATCAGCTGGGTCTCACGCAGCAGTGGAGGCGCGTCGCGCGCTGTTTGGGCCGCATGCCCGCAGGCCGCGATGGTCCGTTTACGATCGCGGGCTGAATTTTAAGCTCTACTTTTATTTAAGTTTTTCAACCCCTTTTTTCTAAGCCCACATTTATTTCGACACTAAGTTAAGTTGATTATTGCATGAATAAATTTTATTATAAGTGTTGTTATTCCCTTATTATTTCACTGAAATTTTAGTAAGTTGAGTTTTAAGTTTTATAAATTTAAATTTAAGTTTTAAGTTTATTGCTTCTGCATTAAGTCTATTTTATTTCTTGCATAAGAAATTTAAACACTAAGTTATATTGTTTATTTAAGTTTCTTTTTAAGTTTTGAGATATCAAGTTTTCAGTGGCTCATTGTTTTCCGTGCAAATTTTATTTCTTAGTTGCAAAATTAAGTTTTGAATTATTAAGTTTTATTTGATTATGCACTGTTACATGTGAGTAGAGTTTTATGTCATGCTTTTCTGCATGTTACTATTATGCAATTAAGAAATGCTAAGTTTTAATGCGCTCATAAAATAAGTTTTAAGTTTTCATGATCATATTAACTTTATTGTGCAATGTATTTATTTCCTTGCACTGTTTTGCCTTACCGTTAAGTATTCTTTCTAAGTTTAAGTTTAAATTTATGATAAGTTTATTATGTTTAAGAATGCTTTTAGCATATTATGTTAGATAAGTGTGCATTATAATTAAGCTTTGCATTGTTTTGACATAAGTTAAGCTGAAAAGTTCATACTTCATCCACCAAGTGCATTTAGATGCCTCTATTTGAATGGAACCACCGGGAAGTTCATTTAGAGTAAACTTGTGATTATTTCAACCACCGTTGTTTAATTACGAGTTTAAGTCAAGTTTCGCTTGTTTTCCCCACCGGTGATTGCAAGATGTTACTTGTTTTGCGTGATTTTAATCAGACCACCGTAGGGTTATTTTCATGCTTTTTGTGCATCTTATTGTGCTATTACTGAGACATACTTTATTTATGAATTTTTCAGTCGATTATTTAAAGTTGCTAAGCACCATTAATCATTATGATGGCACAAATTTCCCTAGTTGGAAGCAGGATGCGCTAGGCATTCTCAAGACTTTGGATCTTGATTATGCGTTACATGAGGATAAGCCCACAGCCCCTGCTGTTGGAACTAAGAATCATGACGATAAGCTAAGAAAGTACAACTCCAATTCAGTGAAATGGGAGAGATCCGATGACTTGGCAAAGATGGTCATTAGACAAACCATCATTGAGGCCTTGAGAGGTTCTTTTCCTACTAAGATAAATGGTAAGGAATTATCAGTTAAGGAGTTAATGTATTCAATTGAGGAAACATATAAATATAAGTTATCCAGTTTCCTCGTTAAGAAATTAATAACCTCGCGTTACAATGATCAAGGTGCATTGAGCGTACACATTAAGAGCATGGTCAGCATAGCTGAAGAGTTGAAAGTGCTTGGGATACATATCCAGAGCGCTTATCTTGCGCAATTCATCATGGATTCTCTTCCTGAGAACTATGATAAGCGCGCTAGTAAAGAAATGCACGCTCAAGTCATCTGCAACTTTTGCAAGTCAGTCAACCACATGCAAGAGCGATGCCCCAGATTAATTGCATGGCTTAAGAAGAAAGGTATTTCAGTTGTCTCATAAGTTTTCATTAAGTTTATTTGCTCCCACTAATTTAAGGTGGAATAACTCAGGTGCATTTGCACATATTAAACTTCCTTCAGGTATTTAGGGTTCATGGATCTTAAAGGAGGGGAGATTCAGGGGAGCAAAGTCTACAAGACTTCATCAAAGTCAAAGACTCTAAAGCTTCGCATTAGAATTAAGTCATTAGTTTAGCTTTATTTTCAAGCTGGTGATGTACTTTAGATTAAGAATGAACATATTTGTTTTCTGCGATGAGAAATTCTGGATATTTTCTCAATAAGTAATAATACATCATCAAGTTCATTTATTATCAATTTTCGTCGCAATTGTCTTTGACTGTTATTTAAGTTAATTAAGTTAAGCAGTGATGAGACCTTGTCGAATATGTGGCACACTCACGTTTAGACCACAAATTCAAAGGGGAGAATGGAATGTCTCATCGAGTTTTGAGATGTTTCTGCTAATGATACTAGTTAAGATTTGCTCTCATCTAGTAGAGTTATAACTTTCTCTCCATAATATTTCATTGTCCATAAGTTTTAAGGGCAAAATTAAAGTTTCATGGTACTCGCTACATCTCATTGCTTCAATTAAGAATAAGTTTATAATGCGAGTCATAATACCATTGTAATAGGAGTTATACTCCACGATTACCAACTGCCTCAAGTAAGTCAGTGTGATTTTATTCTTTATTCTGGCCACCGCTGGGTACAGGGTAATTTTCACAGATTCTGTCGTTCTATCCATTTTCTGGCCACCGCTGTTGTGGATTAGTTCAATTTGAATCAGAGACGGTTGAAGTGTGATTTATGTTCATGATTCTGGCCATCGCTGTTTTATGAACATTTAATCATAGCTTTGATACTCTAGTTCATCTTCTGGCCAGTGCTGATGTGGGCTAGATTAGCAAGGGAAGTTCATCAGTGGTATCTAAGAAAGATATAGTAAATGTCGTGCCAAAGATAAATAAGCTGAAGAGCATCCATTGTAAATTATTTCAGATAAGTTTATGGTTCGACACATTTAATATTCTGATTATTTAGAATTCAATGGAAGCTCACTAAGAAATAAAGAAATGGGGGAGAAGAAAAATCTTAATGAGATATAGGATAAGTTTTCTTTATATTGATGATTTAAGATAAGATATATATACATGCATGATTTTCTCATATATATTTATATTGTGCCATAAGTGTCTCCTCCACTCTCTATGTAACTTTGTTGAGGATGTACATTAGCTGTCTAACCGTAACAGAGATAAGTAATGTTTTATGATAAGTTAAGTATTGGGCACAAAAGTGAGAGCCTCAATTATTTTAAGTCTATTATGAAGAGGCGATAAAGGAGTCTGTGAACTTTAACATAAGAATAGTTCTTTTCATAGCAATTTTCTGATGGGGTCAAAGCAGTAGGCTATAAAGGGTCTACAGGTTTGAAAGTGATTCCAAAAGAAGTTAAGATGCTAAGTTCATAGCTCACAATAATTTTGTATGTATTATGGGCAACCATGATTCATTTATAAAGCTAAGGTGGATTAGTTATTATCCTGATACTCTAAGATGAATGTTTTCTCCATAAAGCTAACATTATTAAGTTTGCATTCGAACAACGGGGAAAAGTTTTCATCATATCATAAGATGCATCTTAGTGAAGCTCTCCTAAGATCTGGGGGAGTATGACACTAAGATGGGACCAAAGTGAGTATTAGGATTGTCACTAAAGGGCAAATGTTAAGAGTAGCTCTGAAGTGATTTCAGATAAAATGTGAATGCATACACAGCTATGCCTGTTTTCTTTGCGTAATATAAAGGTTAAGTCTAATTAAATGGGAAGACATTCCTAATGCTTCAATTAGAAGCTATATGCTAAGATCTATAAGTGATTGACTTAGCATGACAAGCCGGAATGCTTGACAAATTTTATTAGTCTTAGTCCAGGGGAGGTCCACTGGAAAAGGTGTGTAAAAGATTAATGCACCAAATAACATGCTTATTTAATTAAGTACTATTTAGATAAAGTTTTGTAAAAGTGTATGGATGTAATTGTGCACATTAAGTTTACGTCCTTCACTCTTATAGATCTGAGCGATTCTGCAGAAAGCTCTAAAACAAGATTAGCATAATTGAGGCTAATTTTATGTGGCATGATTTAGGGAGGCATATTAGATATATTCCGGTATTATTAATGTATTAACATTGATTTCAAATCAATGCCGCTGTATTTGATTACAATATTCCTTTCAAGTAATGACGTATAGTTGACAGTGTCAAGTACATTGACAAATATATTGTTATGAAAGAAGGGTCCCAGGATCAAGTCATTTTAATGCTTTAAGTGAATTGCTAGCAACTCGACTAATTGAAGGTTTTGTCTCTTATCCTATTTTCGCGAGATTAGTATGGATTTGATGATTAACCTCATATATGATTCTGGATGAGGCCGAATTAATAAACTCCCAAATAAGTTAGTAAGTGTTCTATCAAGGTACTATAGTGGACTTTGGTTAATGACGTCCCAGGTATGTCTGTCATGTCTGCCGATGACTCATTCGCTGGGTTTTTGCTATTGTATTGAGTGTGAACATAAGACGAACACAAGTAAGTTTTAAGATTAAGACTGTTCGATTAAGCGGGAGATTATTGATCTGTGTATATCCACCTTCACTGTGATCAATAAAATTGAATATTATAAGAATAAGTCATTGACCATCGGTCAAGGGGGAGAATGTTGGATTTGACCTCGGTCAGTCTATTTGGGCCTTCGGGCCCAATCCTAATCCTAGGCTAATCCCTGTTAGTTGTCTTTGATTGGAAGGCAAACTCAGCCCATTTAAGGGTCCGGCCCCACGTCTACAGCACTATATAACTAAGGGGAAACCCCTGGTTTCCTTAATCCGTGAGTTAATCACGAGTTAGCCTTTAGGGTTATTGTTAACCCTAATCCTATCAATCATTAAGTGTACTGGAAGGCGTGGAAGCTCGGTGCTCGTGATCCTGCACTGCATCTACTTCGTCAGGGTCTTCTGCATCTTCTATATCTACTACTTCGTCTACTACTGACAGAGGACATGAACTGCACTGGTAAGTCCTAAGATCTACTAAGTTTCCGCATTAATCAGTGAATTAGGCGTGATCTAGATCTAGACTAGAGATCCTGAGTTAAGTTATTGTTAATCACGTTTAGCATAATCTAACATCTATCTGCTTAATTTAATATTCCTTTTGCACGAGTTATCTGTTCATTTGTTCACGCAGTTTACCTGAGCAAATATCACGCAGTTGAAAGAAAGCAAAGATTGTAGAATTTTCTGCTAAGACTCAGTCTCTGATGCATGTGTGTCGACTCGTTCCGCGACGACTCCGTACATTGACACGTACGAGATGCGCTCTTCTGCTAAGACTCAGTCTCTGATGCATGTGTGTCGACTCGTTCCGCGACGACTCCGTACATTGACACGTACGAGATGCGCTCTTCTTATCTTATATACATATATACTCCAACGCACACATAGGGGTGTTAGCTTTTGTTTGAAGCGAATTAACTCCAAAGGTTCAGTGTTCTCGGTGTTCTTGGGAAGATAGACTTACATACCTGTTGGCAAACCTAAGGTACATATATGCTATTCCAAAGCTGAACTTCTTTGCTTCCTATTTCAGATCAAGCTTACTTATAAGTTTATCCTCCTCAGTTTATTGTACCATGCCAGCTCCATTTTCCTCCGCAGTTCATTTTATATGCATGATTGAAGGTGTTATTTTTATAATAATTGAAGGTGTTTGTTGATGCTTCAATTTAGATCATTAGACAGTCTTGCACAATTCATGTCGATGTAGTGGCTTTCACTACCGGATTCCATGGCTTTGCCGTGTGCCCGGTACACACGGCAAAGACTTAAATACACACGGCAAAGGCTTTGCCGTGTGTGGCACACGGCAAAGAGCACACGGCAAAGTTTGGACGGCAAAGGGGTTCTTTGCCGTGTGCATAAGATCGGGCACACGGCAAAGGCTTTGCCGTGTGCTCCTCCCTTTGCCGTGCGCCGTGAACGGCTAACGGACGGCCGCCGTTACTTACGATTTGCCGTGTGCTGCGAAACGTGGCACACGGCAAAGGCTAACCCTTTGCCGTGTGCTGGTCCACGTGGCACACGGCAAAGGCTACCCCTTTGCCGTGTGCTACGCCACGTGGCACACGGCAAAGGCTTACATGGCGGCACACGTGGCGCTCCTTTGCCGTGTGCTGTTACCATAGCACACGGCAAAGAGGTGGCCTTTGCCGTGTGCTTTTACCATAGCACACGGCAAAGGCCAAGACTTTGCCGTGTGCTTTTACCATAGCACACGGCAAAGGCCCAGCAACAGCACGTTTTTTTTTTGTTTATTGTTACTTATACCCCCAAACAACTCAATCTTAAACAGTTTATATATCAATAACCATCACAGGCAGTTTATATATCAGACCGACCATCACAGGCAGTTTATATATCACAACGACCATCACAAGTCCATAAATGTCCATACAAGTCCATACAAGTCCATACAAATCCATACAAGTCCATACTAATCAAATAATACAAGTCCATACTAAGCAAATGATACAAGTCCATACAACTCACTGAGACCCAGGTGGCCGCGGCGGCTCCTGCGAGAAGGGTGATCCGTGAGGTAACGGCGGGAACGGCGACGGGAAGCTGTGAGGGTGCGGCGTCATGCCGGGACGCAACTGCGGCCAAGGCTGGAACGGCGTGCCGGGAGGCAACTGCGACCACGGGTACTGCGTCCACGGTGGGGGTGAGGGGACTGCTGAGGGGGTGACATGTCTACAGCGATCGGCCCATCGTTCGAGGCCGCGGACTGGTGAGGGGACTGCGGCGGAGACGGGTATCCCTGTCCTGAAAAGTAAAAGGAAAAAAAGGTCAAAAGTTGTAAATTTCGGCAGCATCTCCCCTGCACAGGGAGGTTTCAAAACCTGCATCAAAACAACGGCACGACGGCCGACAACCATACACATAGCGGCACGATGACCGTCAACCACATATTGCAGCAATTATAACTACAAAAATCTCTAAGTCAATTCTAACTATCATTTGTAACTAAAATTTCTAACTAACAATTTCTAATTAACATTTGTAACTAACATTTCTAACTAACAATTTGTAACTAACAATTTCTAAAAAACATTTGTCACTAACAATTTCTAAAATACATTACCTAAAACGCGCCCAATCTTCTCCCTACGGCTCCGGCGGCCCGGGCAGCCGACGGCGACGTGGGCAGCCGCCGGCGCGCCCTCTCCTCCCCCCTCCTCCTCCTACCCTGGCCTCCCCCCGCCTCTTCCTCCTACCCCGGCCTTCTCAGGGGGCGGCGGCGGCGGCGCAGGGGGCGGCGGCGGCGCAGGGGGGCGGCGGCGGCGGCGGCGGCGGCGCAGGGGCTGCGGCGGCGCAGGGGGGGGGGGGGGGGGCGGCGGCGGCGGCGCAGGGTCTGCGGCGGCGGCGGCGCAGGGGCTGCGGCGGCGCGGGGGGGGGGGGGTGGGGGGGGGGGGGGCGGCGGCGGCGCAGGGGCTGCGGCGGCGCAGGGGGGGGGCGGCGGCGGCGGCGGCGGCGCAGGGGGGCGGCGGCGGCGGCGCAGGGGGGCGGCGGCGGCGCAGGGGGGGCGGCGGCGGCGGCGCAGGGGGGGCGGGCGGCGGCGGCGCAGGGGCTACGGCGGCGCGGGGGGGGGGGGGGGGGGGGGGGGGGCGGCGGCGCAGGGAGTCCGGCGGCGGCGCTGGAGGCGGCGGGCTCCGGCGGCGGCGGGGTCCGGCGGCGGCGCGGCTGTGTGCTCTGTGTGTGTGGCGTGTGCGTGTGTGGCGTGCGTGCAGTGGGGGGGACTGGTCAAAATGACCCCCCCCCCTTGCCGTGTGCCGTGATCTAGCACACGGCAAAGGCTGAGCAAAAAAGCCCGCGTGCCCCCCCCTTTGCCGTGTGCTAGATCACGGCACACGGCAAAGGGGGGGACCTTTTGAAAAAACGCCCGTTCCCCCCCCTTTGCCGTGTGCTGCGCAGCAAAGCACACGGCAAACGCCCCCTTTGCCGTGTGCTGCGCAGCAAAGCACACGGCAAAGGTAATTTTTTTGTTTATTACATTTTTTAAAATTGTGTTCGTAATATAATTTTATGATTTGCTTTTCTAAAAACCTGTGAAAATAGTTTCTCAAAGACAACCTTTAACATATTTAATTAAACGATAAAAAAAACCTATTATTTCATGTACATAACTACAAATTGTTTAGTTGAAAAATAAAGAAATGTCACACGTGTACGAAAATTGCGGCAATTTTGGTATGTCAGACTAATGTGAGTTGTTCTTGCATATACAAAAAGACTTGAAGTGAAACCGAATTTGACTGCACTTACAACTCACAATATCAACAGCTCAACATCAACTCTCTGAAACTTCTTTGGAGATTCTTCGATTTGCAAACGAGGTATGTGATAACGTGTGCGAAACACGTTCTATTTTTTACCACAGCATGTACACATGAAATCATGATGTCAGGGCAAATCTTATGATTTTCAGATATGGATTATTTTTTTAGAATTTAAATACGATTGGGCCACACGTATCTGATCAGGTTTCATGAACAAGTCGCTAGTTATTTCATTCAATTTTCTGGAAAAGGCCTAATATTAGACTCAATAACATGAATATTATTTTTGAAACCATTATATTCAATTATTCGACACACTTGCAGTTCAAAAGTTTATTTTGCCGATAAATCCATGGAATCAAATAAATTGACTAAATATAGCAAAAATAACGAGAAATGTATCAAATCTTGACATGAAATACAGAGTACCGTATCTTGACACCACAAAAATTTGGAAAGGAATAGGACGGAAAAAAAAATTATGCTTTGCCGTGTGCCGGCCCTTTACCGTGCGCCGGTAGACAGAACACACGGCAAAGGGCCGCGGCCGTGACTTAACTGTTACCTTTGCCGTGTGCCTAACGGCTGGCACACGGCAAAGAGTGCACGTTGCCGTGTGCTGGCCTTTGCCGTGTGCCAGCTGTGCAGGCACACGGCAAAGGGTGCCCTTTGCCGTGTGTTTATCCTTTGCCGTGCGTCCTGGGCCGGGGCTCACGGCAAAGGGTAGGGACGCCGTGTGCTGGGCCATTGCCGTGTGCCACGTGGTGGGCACACGGCAAAGAGTGTCCTTTGCCGTGGGCCCGCGTGCCGGCGCACGGCAAAGGGCCGTGCACACGGCAATGGCCCGTTTTCCGGTAGTGTTTGCATGTCCCTTGCAAGGCAGTTTAGCCGATCGTAAATTGGGAAAAACTCACGGTCCATGCCTGATATATCTCATCTGACTTGTGGTGGCAGGCGCGGTGTAGTCGATGGTAAATTGGGCTAGTAGTTTATCTGTCTGTGCGTGACGGAATTTTCTTCGTTGGAATAAAAGGAACAAAGGACAGCTGCAGACCCCAACGAATGTATGAGCATATTTCTGCATTTCTCAAGGTGTGCGTAAAACACTAGACAAAGCAAAACCAAGGTATAAATAACTAAATATATTGCATCGATCCACCAATTGAGCGCAACGTTTCAATATCATCACATAGCCTCTACTTATTTCCATTATTTATCCAGAGACGAGCGAGGATGGAAGCGCGCATTCTTCAGCTGCTTTGCCTTGGTCTTCTACTTGTGTTCGCGTCACAGCATGCCCCTGCTAGCGCCGTTCCTAGTCCTGGATGCCAAACGCAGTGTGGTGGCATTGAGATACAGTACCCGTTTGGCATCGGCTTGGAATGCTCACTGGCACTAGACTTCAATGTCAGCTGCAGGGTCCGAGATGGTATTTCCAAGCCAATCATTTTCACTGATACAGAGCTACTCGACATTTCGTTGATTGATGGCACTATCCGATTCCTCAACCCTATCTCGACGTACTGCTACAACCGCTCTACCCGTCAAATGGATGATAATCCTTGGGGGTTCAGCTTACGCGGTAGTCCCTATCTGTTTTCAGACGTTCACAACAAGTTCACTGTCATTGGCTGCAACACCCTCGCCTACATCAGCAACACCGACAATGTCGCGCGCGGGGGATACCAGAGCGGGTGCGTCTCGACGT
This sequence comes from Urochloa ruziziensis, assembly GCA_015476505.1. Taxonomy (NCBI): domain Eukaryota; kingdom Viridiplantae; phylum Streptophyta; class Magnoliopsida; order Poales; family Poaceae; genus Urochloa; species Urochloa ruziziensis. Next base: position 9,612,081 of record CM027126.1, on the reverse strand, counting down.
GCAGCAATCTGTCAGACCTAGCGGACGGCTCCTGCGCCGGCATAGGCTGCTGCCAGACGGCGATACCCAAAGGGATGGACTTATACTACTCCGGCTTCGACGGGGGTTTCAACACAACCCAAATTTGGAATTTCAGCCCGTGTAGTTACGCCGTGCTGATGCAGGCGGATGCGTTCAACTTCAGCACGGCGTACATCAGCACGACCAAGTTCTACGACACCAACTCTGGGCAAGTGCCGGTGGTGATGGACTGGGCAATTAGAAATGAGACGTTGTCGTGTGGTGTTGCCAAACTGAACAAGACGGGCACTTACGCATGCCTGAGCAAGAACAGTGAGTGTGTGGATTCAACCAACGGGCCAGGCTACCGGTGCAACTGCTCCAAAGGGTACCAAGGGAACCCGTATCTTCCTGATGGATGCCATGGTAATAGTTATTTGCTGAAAATGCAATTCCTCTGTACAATATTGAATCTCTGAACTTCTATTTACCAAACTCAGTATTACTCATCCCACTGCAGATGTTGATGAGTGCAATAACAGCCCATGTCCTTCAAACGGCGTTTGCCACAATACAGCAGGAGACTACTGGTGTTCTTGTCGAGCAGGAAGAAAGTTTTCGAAGCAAAACAATGCATGCAACCCTGATACTGGCTTAATAATAGGTAACACGCTGACATCAGCTAGCTAAACCATTATATCCTAAAAGTGCCATTAAAAATAGCAATCGGAAGTTCCTGACACTGGGTTGTAGCCTCTATAGGAAAGGGGAAATAATTTCTGATGCTCTTATCTGCTGTTGTTATGCAGGAGTTATAGTCGGATTTCTTGTTATGGTGATTTTCTCCTTCTCGAGTTACATGATTATTCAAAAAAGAAAACTAAACCAAGTCAAGCAAGAACATTTTCGACAACATGGGGGCATGCTTTTATTTGAGAGGATGAGATCAGAAAATGGTCTTGCTTTCACGGTGTTTAGCGAATCTGAACTTATACAAGCCACAAACAACTACGACAAGAGCAGAATAATTGGAAAGGGAGGCCATGGGACAGTATACAAAGGGATAGTCAAGGGCAATATGACTGTTGCGATTAAGCGGTGTGCACTTATCGACGAAAGGCAAAAGAAGGAATTTGGTCAAGAAATGCTAATACTCTCCCAGATCAACCACAAGAACATTGTCAAACTTGTGGGTTGTTGCCTTGAGGTGGAAGTTCCAATGTTAGTCTATGAATTTATCCCGAATGGCACACTATTTGAACTTATCCATGGCAAAAACCAAGCATTACAAATCTCTTTCAGCACCTTATTAAGGATTGCTCACGAAGCAGCAGAGGGACTCAATTTCCTGCACTCGTACGCATCACCCCCAATCATCCATGGTGATGTGAAGACTGCCAATATTCTTTTAGATGAGAATTACATGGCGAAAGTGTCAGATTTTGGAGCCTCCATACTAGCCCCATCAGACAAAGAGCAATACGTCACAATGGTTCAAGGTACCTGTGGCTACCTGGACCCTGAATACATGCTGACATGCCAACTGACAGAGAAGAGTGACGTCTTTAGCTTTGGTGTTATCCTTCTAGAGGTCCTCATTGGCCAAGAGCCTCTGAAGTTGGATGGGCCCGAGAGGGAAAGAAGTCTGTCATCAAATTTCTTGTCCGCCATGAAACAAAACAATCTTGATGCGATCTTGCCAAGCCATGTAAAGGGACAAGAGAGCAATGAACTGATCAGAGGCCTCGCGGAGCTAGCCAAGCAGTGCCTGGACATGTGTGGCAGCAATAGACCATCGATGAAGGAGATAGCTGATGAGCTCGGCAGATTGAGGAAGCTTTCACTGCATCCTTGGGTACAACTCGATGTTGAGATGGAGGCTCAGGGCCTTCTCGGTGGAGCATCAACTGCCAGCTTCGAAACAGAAGGTGCTACTACTGTGTATCCTACACAAGAAGGTGATAACCTTCCCATGAACCCAAGAAGTTCGTACTATGCGAGGTGATGAAGCATACATCATAGCATACTGTAGTCCGTTAAAACTTCTTCATGCTGGGACATTTGCTAGTTAGTAGCTATCTATTGTGTATAGGATATAACATAGAGACACAAAGCTCTGTCTATCTGTATACATACTCTATATTTTGATGCAGCATGTCTGCAGCATAACATATTTTTGTGGCATATATACATATATTCTAGGCGTATCTGGTCTGCTTTTGAGGGTTCTTGAAAATCTCTTCTCTGACATTTGGGCTTTGTGGTTTCTATCACGCGCTAGTGCATCGTTGTGCGTGTTTGAGTGTGAAAAAGGCGAAAGCGGTGATGGATGAAAATTGTATTGAATGGGACAAGGGGCTAACATGTTGCCACCAAAAGGGTCTTTGGCCCTTAGATGACCCTTTCGATGGGTTGGTCCTTTCGGGACAACCGGTCTATTGTAAGTAGCAACTACTAATGATGTCACCCTAATGATGTCATCAATGACATCATTAATCCTTAATCTATTTACAGAAATTGATCATTAATCTAATTTTTCAATAGTGCACGATGGCTTGCCTGAGTAGTGAGCACAGCTCGGCAAGGATTTTCTTGCTTTCCTCAAGCAAGCTTGCTATGCAAAGCAAGCTTTTTTTTAAAAAAAATCAAAGGCAGGAGCACTGCCAGCACTACCGCATCATACAAGAAGAAGAAACATTCGTACATAATACGTTGAAGTGTACACCACCACACAAACAAACACACACAACACAACACTACACCAACCTCCTCCTAGCAGAGGAGCTGAAAGTAAACCGTCGAAAACTGCGTGATCGTCACCAACGTTGTGCCACGCCAAAAGCCGTAGTCCGCTGCAAGTTCGAATGGCCACCTGAACTCCTCCACCGTAAGACTATACCCCTCAAACTGACACTCGATCCAAACGTGTACATTCAGACGACGTCTCCACTTTCCTTTCTATACAAGTTCTTTTTATACAAGCTGACGAACTCAAGAAAGCGGCTCCCGGCCAACATCACGCACGCCAGGGCTGCTGGACCCTTACCGCCACATGAGCCAATGACCCATCCTAGATATGAAAATGTATTCAAAAAGGAAAAACTCTACACAGTTTCCCTACTTAATTATGTAGACTACATATCCCCTCAACTACGAAATCGAATATTTAACTCCCTTTACTTTACAAAACCATTTAAATGAGCCCCTGGGTGATTTTGCATAGTAATTTGGCCACGTTGGTGTGCTGAGGTGGACCGAATTGCTGATGTGGATGGGTGACATGTGGGTCCTGCTTTTAAGTACGTGAGCAGGCACTAGTCATCTTCAAACGCATTAAGCAATCAGCCGCTGCTGGCTTGTGTCCCGGCGCTTGGTGTAGGTCACACTGCCATGTCGTCCAATCCGAGATGCCCGCCATGTGTAGTGCCGGAGGAACCCGCCCCAACGCCGTGCTGGAGGAGTCCCACCGTAGATTCACGCGCTCATCCTTGTCTCGCTTGCTCCCACATCGGATCCCATGGTGCATTTGATGCCCCAACTCTCTTTCTTCGCCGCAACCGGTTTAGGTGGAGACGACAGCCGAGACCCTTCTCCTCCTCCTAATCCTCTCTGAGTTGCAGCTTGATGCTGCACACAGGCGATTTCCGATGGCAGCGTAGAGACGGCTGGCAGGTGGGTCAAGATTTTAGAGGGGCTCCATGTAATCCACCGACGAAGCATGCAGATTTCGCAGAGTGGTCGGCTAGACTGCCTCCTATTGCTTGGAAAAGAATTGGCTAGGAAATGGCCGAGTGCCTAGACCATTCATGATGCCATTGAGCACGGTGATCGCCATCTGTGAGAAGACTCGTCGACGGGGAAAATGAGGCGGGATGCTCGATGTGCATGATGCAGACGACGAGGTCACAAGGACAGAGGACAGAGCACTCAATGAGGGAGATGAGGTTGTGGAAGAGGAGGGAACAACGGCCAATCACTTTGACCTCGCCAATGCAATTGAAGATGACAAGGATGAGCGGCTACCCACTTACAAGCGGAACCCACGTATCACGCAGTCCACATTTGCAATTTGGTCCATCTCGACATGCCAACGAGGCTAAACCACTATGCAAATCACCTTAGTAGGTTATTTAAATAATTTTACAAAGGTGAGGGGGTTAAAAATCCGGTTCTATATTGTGGGCCCTGGGGTGGGGTGGGGGAGGGGGTTGATACATACTCCCTACGTCCAAAAAAGCAAGTCGTTTTGTGATTCAAAATGTGTCCCATAAAACAAGTCGGTTTACCTGATTTGGTAGGTTTACATGTGCATGCAGGCATGTAACAGTTGGTTAGCACCAAGTCTGGCTAAATAGATAAGAGCAATCGAAGTCATTTTATATTTTTGTTAATCCATCCTAAAACATCTAGAATGACTTATTTTTTGGGACGGAGGGAGTATACATTAGAGGAGTATGTAGACTTTTTTCTATTAAGTGAAAAGTGCATAGCAGGGCAAATTGATACGGCCGTGCTCTTATCGCCCACATGCCATATGATAGAGCAGTGCCAACTTACACTATTACAGGTCATCGTCCGCGAAATTGTCAATTGCTTGTCACTATTTTTATCCACTACTACTTTCCTCGCTCATTGTCAATTGGGACAGCTAATGGGTCCGTTCAGAACCATGTGCTACGCCTACACGTTTTGTTTTGAGAACAACCATGTGCTCCCCTAAATAATCCTCCAATGAATAGATGACCGTGTCCTAATAAACTCTAAATAGGAAATTTTGCATTCTTCTCTGATACACCTAACCTAATGGTCGGAGGATGATTCGTGCCTTCATTCCACGTGCCAATATAGCTGTCTACGTCAACAACTTTTTGCTACCTCCTATATATCAAAATATTTGTCACTATTGATTTTTTTCTCACAATATTTCTCGATGCACTACAAAATATATGTCGACAACTTGTTGCTACCTCGTGGCATAATTATTTTGTTAATTTGTGATGTACATTATCATTATAGATACTTTAAACATGACTTATTTTTTATATTTGTAGCACTCTTTTTACAAGACGAATAGTTAAACGATACGAGAAAAAAAATAAACAGCGACAAATAGTATATTTTACAAATGTCAAAACTGGAATCATGGGCGCAAGCACATGCTCGCCATTTGATCAGTGCGCCGTCTACCCAAGCATGTGAGCACGTGTCTGTTGATTTCTTCCCGGCGAGTGTTAGGAAAATGCATGCTTGCAGGCATTGTTACGTGGAAATTAAAACAGGTTGTTCTTATGCACATTCTGGTAAGAATGGATCTTTCTTGTGCACTTATATATGTCCTCAACGAAGAGGCATGCTCTTCAAATAGTCACGATCACTACCGGATTCCACTAGAAGAGAATGAGGCATCCGCACCGGTTGGGAAACCCCCTTAGCAGCGGTTTCCCAACCGGTGCGGATCTTTCGGTGCTAAAGGGGTACACCTTTAGCACCGGGTCATTTACCCGGTGCTAAAGGCCCCCTTTAGCACCGGGTACCGAAACCAACCGGTGCTAAAAGGGGCCGCGCACATGGCCCCTGCGCGAGCCCCTTTAGCACCGGTTTGTGGCTAGAACCGGTGCTAAAGGGGAACCATATAATTTTCCCTTTTCCAGCCTTCATATTTATTTGTTTGTATACGTATTTTGCCAACGTATTTCGTCTACGTATTTGTTCTAATACGGATGTCGTACTACACTGCACTAGTATTTGTATAAGGCTCGTATAAACATAAAAAAGACATATATTACATATCTTAGTGCCAAAAGAGTTACATCATCTCATAGTGCTAAAAGAGTTAAGTTTTCTAAGTATCCATAAATTACAATCCTGCACTTCGACGAGCTGATGATGAACTAGGACGAGCAGAGGATCTAGGACCAGCGACGGAGGAACGAAGACTTGAGGTGTCCGTATTGTCCCATGCATCATCATAATGAAATTCTCCATTCACATTGATGATCTCGTCCCAAATAAATCCAACGAGTTGTTCTGCAACTGCGTCGATCTTATGCTGCTCTAGGCTTTTACTAGAGATGGACATCATCTACGAATTGCAAACAATTAAAATTAAAGTATAATAATGGTGAAGTTGAATTAGAAACTTGTAAATAGATATTGCGTACCATAATATCATGGTTAGTATATATTTTTTTAATCCAGCTATGCATGTACTCGCAAACGTAGTATCCGCATAAATTATTGCCCGGCCCCTGTTGATGACACTGTTGGCGAAAACAAAGTTAAAGATAATTTTTTAAGTTGATTAGCAAAGACGTATATGTACAAATTGCATGCGTACCGGGAATTCAGTATTCCATACGAGCTTTTCATATCCAATACCGGGGTGCTTTTCACGAATCTCGTTCCACATCCTACAATTACATAATCATGTTGTTAGTCTCAAATTTGAGTTCAAATAAAATAAGTCAATAATGTAAGTATATAGAAAAATTTGAATTGTTGAAATTTACTTATATATACGACCTTGTAAACATGTCAATGATTTCCTGATACTGTTCTTGTGGTTTCCTCAACGAATCGAAGACGTTAACCACACCTCTATCAGGATTCAGTACTATGAGCACCCAGTGGTAACTACATACATATGTATAAGTGTTTTAGCATAATGATATAATTTAAAGAAATTAAGAAATTAAGAAAATAAAATGAGATAATATAAGTGTTAGCACTCACCCGAAGTGGTATGGCAATAGTATGGAGTCCATAAAATTTTGCTTATCCACATACTTGAATAAGTTCTGATATGTCGCCTCTGGATCTTTATAAATCATTTCTTGGTTTACCTTTGATGGGTCCATGAAACCAACGTCAAAAATACGCTCCCTCCGACATCTTTGAATCTCCATTCTACATAATAAGCAATAAAGTAGCGCCGTCACTCATAGAGTTTTTTAAATGACAATAAAGAAATTGTTATAAGAAATCACTTACAGAACCCAGATTTGAATCAAAGACATGTCCAGGGCGTCTCGTTGGTAGATTTCGTAGATATCTTTGAACTCCAACCAAATCGTATCTTCTCCATTGAAAAAATCCTCATCCTTCACGCGACACCCGAACATGTCTCGTCCTTTCGACGCTTGAACCATGTACCATCCATGCAATAAATACATCTTTGTTTGTAGCTTTTTCACATCATCTGGCGGGACGAACGACTTGCCAAGCTCAAAATGCCACTTAGTCACTTTAGCTTTGGGCGGGGATTCTTGGCCAGTGAGGACCGCTCTACTGAGACCTGTCTCTTCCATTTGACGTTGGATCATCAGTTCGTGCGCATCTGGCAACTGAGTCAATCCTTGCTGAGGTTGTTCACCGAGCTGAGGAATAGTAGAACGTTTCGACTTATGCGTTACCGGCTTCACTTTAGACTTAGGCGATGCCGGCTTCACTTTAGACTTAGGCGATACCGGCTTCACTTTTGACTTAGGCGATGCCAACCGCTCAGCCTGCTCAGCTCTCTTCCTTTTCTGAAAAGATTTTATTAATGAGCGGTCGTAGTCAGATATTTCGGCTTTTTTCTGTTCTGCCCTGGTCAAATTTTGTAAGAACCTCGCCGCCTTGACCGGGTCAACCACGAACTCTTTCTCAGGCTCTTTCTTCTTGTGAAAATGCGCGTGTACTTCTGCGGCGACTACCTCGTCAAGTTCCTCTTCCGTCAGCTCGTAAGCTAATTTCTTCTTTGCCGGCACTTTCTTTTGCTTAGTTGGCCGCTTTGGTGGTGGAGGACTTGTTGGCGCAGTTTTCTTTCTAGGCGGATTCCTTTTTGGCCTCGCCGGTGGAGACCAATCTTCTTCTGCCGGAGGATCATCAGCCGGAGGATCATCTGCCGGAGGATCATCTGCCGGAGGATCATCGTCATGCGGAGACGGTGGACCTGGCGGACCTGTCGAGGTTGTTGCTTCCACACCAGGTATGATGATGTCACGCTTGCTCCATAGAATGATGCCGTGACAACACTGTCCAAGAAGTGTTTCCCCATCACCTCCGGGGATGTCAAGCTGCAAGCCGTTGTAGTCTGAGACAACTTATTCCACCTCGACTGGTGCGTAGCCATATAGAATCTCCTTGGAGTGTACTGTTTGTCCTTCTTCCAATGGTCTAGCCGTGCCGTATGCAACCTAATATATTTGGAAAAGTTAATAACACAATAATATGTTTAACATATGTAAACTAACTTTAAGTCATTGTTACTATACGTACCACCACTGATATGTTCTTCAATGTTGAATGAAGCTCGCAAGCGGTGCGCTGAGATATTTCATCCACATGGTAACGGGCCGGTTCTGATTGAGCTGGCGGAAGCTCTGTGGAAGCGTGACTGCTACGTTGTTGTGGAGGGGTAGCCAAAGCAGCAGGATCTTCTGTTCCTCTAGATTGTGTCATCTGAATAAGTGCTAGCTTCATTCGCTGTTCCATCTCTCCCTCCATATCCTGTATCCGTGCACCCTGGGCGGCTACGATTTCCTCTAGCTCCCTCATCCTGTTCTCTGTTTCGGTCTTCTTCCGCTTACGGCTCCTGTAGGAGGAGCTGTCCTCCTTGAAAGCATACTTCCAAGAAACAGAAGTTCCTACTCCGCGCGTTCTTCCAGGATGCTCCTTGTTTCCTAAGGCATAGGTTAGCTCATCTCTTTCTCTGTCAGGGATGAATTCTCCGGCCTCAGCTTTCCTTATGATTTCAAGGAGGCGGTGAGCTAGGTCTCGCAAGTCCTCGCCAAAAATCAAAGATCCGTCTATTGGACTGAGAGTGCCTCCATGACCATAATACCAATGCTTGGATCGTAAGGGCCAGTCATGTGTCGCTGGACGAATGCCTTTAGCATAGAGATCTTCTTCCATCTTGTCCCATTTGTCGACGCTGCCTTTATAACCGCCTGAACCCATTCGATGGGTGTACTTCTTTTTTTCCGCATTGCCGATGTTCCTTGCGGATATCTCAGATCCTTCTGTGGACTGTTTGTACTCCACGAACGCGTCCCAATGATGAGGTCTTATGGTAGGGTGATTGTCAAAATCCGGAATTTCTTCTGTTTTGAGATATTTCTTCCACAATTTGGTCTTATAGTTTTAAAATTGAGTTGCCATCTTTTTCAGCGTCCAATCCTTCAATTTCTCTTCAAGATCTGAAGGAAATCCGAATATTTCTTTCACATCAGTCCATATCATTTCTTTCTCCGTGTTAGCCAGAACATACGGTTCATTGGGGTCCGTAGATCTCCATTTCCTGATGCTAATGGGAACGCGTTCACGAACAATAACCCCACATTGAGAGACATATTTTCTGGCAATTTTTTTGGGCTCAGTTGGCTCGCCATCATCCTCCACTTTGGTGATGTGCAATTTGACCTCCTTCAGCCTCTTAGTTGTACTTCTTTTTCCAGGGCGTTTCGTAGCGGCAGTTGTCGCCGTAGATGGCTAGAATAATTAGACGTATAAATTAGTCACAACATTAGGTTAAGATAATGTATATAATGTTTATGGTAAATATTAGCACCTGACTAGACATGGGCTCATCGCTATTACGTTGACCCACATTAGGTTGCACCTGGTCCAAATTATCGCCACCAGAAATACCTTGCATTATTTCTTCCATGCTCGGTGGCCGATCAGTGTTTCCACCCAAATGAAACTGAGCTGCTAAGAATTCATCATTATCCTCATCGTGGATCGTCATCTTCAAAAATAAATATTCTACGTTAAATAAATAATTATTGAACGTTAAAGAAAATATTCTAGTCAAATAAATACTTATAAGTATTGTACGCTATAGAAATATATTTACGTCAAATAAATAATTACTGTATGTTAAATAAATATTCTACGTCAAATAAATAATTATTGTATGTTAAATAAATATTTACGTCAAATAAATAAGTATTGTACGCAAAAGAAATATTCTACGTCAAATAAATAATTATTGTAAGTTAAATAAATATTGTACGTCAAATAAATAATTATTGTATGTTAAATAAATATTTACGTCAAATAAATAAGTATTGTACGCAAAAGAAATATTCTACGTCAAATAAATAATTATTGTATGTTAAATAAATATTCTACGTCAAATAAATAATTATTGTATGTTAAATAAATATTTACGTCAAATAAATAAGTATTGTACGCAAAAGAAATATTCTACGTCAAAATAAATAATTATTGTATGTTAAATAAATATTTACGTCAAATAAATAAGTATTGTACGCAAAAGAAATATTCTACGTCAAATAATAATTATTGTATGTTAAATAAATATTCTACGTCAAATAAATAATTATTGTATGTTAAATAAATATTCTACGTAAAATAAATAATTATTGTATGTTAAATAAGTATTCTATGTCAAATAATTAGTGTACGTTAAATAAATATTCTACGCCAAATAAATAAGTCACTGTACGTTAAAGAAATAATTCTAAGTCAAATAAATAAATTCTAGTAAATTTAACGTTAACCCTAATCATTTACACTAACTATAAAATTAATACACATGCAGCTGTCGGGTTCTCCATGCACGTCGGAAAGGGCTTACGTGTGGCCGGCTTCAAATGAGCTCGTGTTCGCGCGGCGGTCGGCGGCGGTTCTCGGCAGTCGTAGGGTCGCACTCGGCCGGCTTCAGACGAACAGCCGCTCGCGGACGCGGATCGCTTTAGCCGATCGAGCTCGCGGATCGCTTGAGACGAGCTCGCGTTCGTCGGCCGGTACGCGCGTGGAGGGCGACGGGCGTCGAGCTAGGCGGCAACGGCGCGCTGGCGGCGCGACGGTGGGGGCGTCCGAGCGGCAAGACGGCGGGGTGGGGCGTCCAGCGACAGGTGGGGCGGCGGCCAGCGACGACGTACGGCGCGGGGCGGGCCGGGGCGGCGCGGCCAGCGACGGCGGGGCGGCGGGAGGCCGCGGGACAGCAGCGGCGGCTGCTGATGGAGGGCGGCGGCGCGTCCGGGGCGGCCAAACGGCGCGCGGGCGGCGGCCCGGGCGCGTCGGGGGCGGCGGCGCGTCCGGCGACGGCGCGCGAGCGGGGCGCTGAAAGTGCATCTAGGCCCCTAGTGGGTTTTGGTGAATTGAGTGACACCTAGATTAAAGAGCTAATGATCTTGTTGAGTATATGAGCAGGAATTTGTCATAAAATCAATGAATTGGTTACAAGAGATTTATTCCATATGGTAATTCAAAGAGGCTCATACGACAAGTCATCTGACTAGGCTATGGTCAATAGTGAAAAATTGGCAAGCAATGAGTTAATTCGAATTGAGACATGTGTTCATGGCAACTATTTAATCTCATATCAAGATGAAGCTTGTTGATGATGACATAGTACTAGAAGGGATTCTCTTACAAAGAAATGAGATATTTATTTAAAGAGAAGAACCAAAAATAAAATCAAAGTGCAAGCTAAGGGAAAATGGTCAAGAAAGATGATGGTATGGGACATCATTGATCTACACTTAATACATAGCTTGTATATGAGTCATGGACATTGTGATTCAAATCAAATGGTCAAAATTAATAAATGGACTTCATGAATGATGCAAGCCTACATGAAGCTCTAAGTGATGCTAAGGTGAAGAGTCGAAGTTCAGGATAGTGTTTCAAGGTACCAAGCAATGTGTGATCAAGTTGCGGCTTGAGTCATGTAGTCTTTGCTAAGGGTGAAGAAACTTTCTTCGGATTCAACTTAATGAATCTTGGTCATGAAGAGTTTGTTGTAGAGAAGCGTCAATCTTCAAGAAACAAGTGAATTGAACTAGAAGTGGATTTCATTCAAAGACAAAGGTTCAAGTCACTAGCTCAAGGAAAAATGTGCTCAGTTCAAAGAACCAAATGAGATGCACTCCTCAGGTTGAAAAAGACCAAGACACGGCATGAATATGCAAATGAGAAGCTCAAGTTGTAGAAATCCATTTTATCTTTGATCTTGAGTATAGGTACGCCGTACTATCAAGAGGGATGCATCACATAGTGTTTTGGTTCAGTCTCAATGCTCAAGTAACCTAAGTGAGTTGAGAGAAACACAAAAGCCTCACGCACACACTTGTGAGTTTCTGAGTGTATATACTCGGCAGTGCCGAGTTTGCCAACTCGGCAGTGCCGAGTACATAGAGTGTGCCAACGGCTAGTTCATTCAAATTCTCGGCAGTGCCGAGTTGGTGAACTCGGCAGTGCCGGGTTCACAACGGCTAGTAACGGCTAGTATTCTTGGAGTGGAGTATTTATACCCCACGACCTCAACTGTTGCTAGCTGCTGCTTCTGAGGGTTTCTGTGTGCTTCCTTCCTGTTCTAAGCTAAGCAAAAGCCAAGTAAGCTCTCCCCAACCTCTCTTTGTGAGATTGCACATTCAAAGTGATATCTTTGTGTTGGGTTGAGAGAGAGATAGCTTGAGAGACATCAAGAGCACAGCAAAACCTTGAGCATTTGAGTTGGTACGAAATCGTGTGATTCGCATTTGTTACTCTTGGAGCTTTGCTCCTAGACGGCTAGGCGTTGCCCGGTGAGCACCCGGTTGTGTGGGCTGTCACGGGAAGTTTGTAAAGGTCGGTTTCCACCTCAAGGGAACCATTCTTCTTAGTGAAGGGCCATAGTGTGCTTGAGTAGCACTTTGGCGGGGAGGCTTCGCGGAGCTCCTCAAACGGAGATTAGGAACCACTGATCTTGCCTTGTCGTGGGCATGCAGTGGGTCTGAACTTCGGTAAAATCCCTGTGTCAATTGTGATTGATTATTGTGTTGTGGATTTGAGGAGATCTCCATCGAACACTTGTGTTCTTGGAGAGATTGTTGTTTTTCTTGTGTGCAGGGACTGTGTGAACCTGCTAAGGAACATCATCTGAGCATCCTCCACATTTGGGGTTTCATCCAAAACTTATTTACTCGCACTTAGAAATTGTACTCACTCTGCTCTATGTGTACTCGGCAGTGCCGAGTTCATAAACTCGGCGGTGCCGGTTACATTGACTGCTCAGCCAAGTATACCTCTGTATACTCGGCAGTGCCGAGTTGGAAAACCCGGCAGTGCCGGTTTTGGCAGGTAGTGAATTTTATCCGCTGCATTTTGAGTGAGATTTGTAGGTGCGCCTATTCACCCCCCCCTCTAGGCGACATCACGGTCCTTTCAGGCGCGCGTGTCGTCGGGGTCGAGGCCGCGGGCGTCGGTGGAGGGGCGACGCCGGGGTTGGAGACGGAGGCGGCAACGGTGGAGGGGCGGCGCCGGGGGTGGAGACGGCGGCGGCGCTTGGGGAGAGGCGGCGGCGATGGGCGCAACGACGGCGCGCGGCGGTTGGGGAGACGCGGCGACGACGGCGGCGCGGCGGCGCGGTGGCGCTTAGGGACGACGGCGCGGCGGCGCTTGGAGACGACGGCGGCGACGCGGTGGCGGTTGGGGACGACGGCGGCGGGGAGACGAACTGGGGAGTGGAGAAGACGAAGACGGCGAGATGCGAAAATTTTCTAAGTGTTGACTATATATAGGGCGAACCTTTAGCACCGGGTCTTAGATGCCTCTATTTGAATGGAACCACCGGGAAGTTCATTTAGAGTAAACTTGTGATTATTTCAACCACTGTTGTTTAATTACGAGTTTAAGTCAAGTTTCGCTTGTTTTCCCCACCGGTGATTGCAAGATGTTACTTGTTTTGCGTGATTTTAATCAGACCACCGTAGGGTTATTTTCATGCTTTTATGTGCATCTTATTGTGCTATTACTGAGACATACTTTATTTATGAATTTTTCAGTCGATTATTTAAAGTTGCTAAGCACCATTAATCATTATGATGGCACAAATTTCCCTAGTTGGAAGCAGGATGTGCTAGGCATTCTCAAGACTTTGGATCTTGATTATGCGTTACGTGAGGATAAGCCCACAGCCCCTGCTGTTGGAACTAAGAATCATGATGATAAGCTAAGAAAGTACAACTCCAATTCAGTGAAATGGGAGAGATCCGACGACTTGGCAAAGATGGTCATTAGACAAACCATCATTGAGGCCTTGAGAGGTTCTTTTCCTACTAAGATAAATGGTAAGGAATTATCAGTTAAGGAGTTAATATATTCAATTGAGGAAACATATAAATATAAGTTATCCAGTTTCCTCGTTAAGAAATTAATAACCTCGCGTTACAATGATCAAGGTGCATTGAGCGTACACATTAAGAGCATGGTCAGCATAGCTGAAGAGTTGAAAGTGCTTGGGATACATATCCAGAGCGCTTATCTTGCGCAATTCATCATGGATTCTCTTCCTGAGAACTATGATAAGCGCGCTAGTAAAGAAATGCACGCTCAAGTCATCTGCAACTTTTGCAAGTCAGTCAACCACATGCAAGAGCGATGCCCCAGATTAATTGCATGGCTTAAGAAGAAAGGTATTTCAGTTGTCTCATAAGTTTTCATTAAGTTTATTTGCTCCCACTAATTTAAGGTGGAATAACTCAGGTGCATTTGCACATATTAAACTTCCTTCAGGTATTTAGGGTTCATGGATCTTAAAGGAGGGGAGATTCAGGGGAGCAAAGTCTACAAGACTTCATCAAAGTCAAAGACTCTAAAGCTTCGCATTAGAATTAAGTCATTAGTTTAGCTTTATTTTCAAGCTGGTGATGTACTTTAGATTAAGAATGAACATATTTGTTTTCTGCGATGAGAAATTCTGGATATTTTCTCAATAAGTAATAATACATCATCAAGTTCATTTATTATCAATTTTCGTCGCAATTGTCTTTGACTGTTATTTAAGTTAATTAAGTTAAGCAGTGATGAGACCTTGTCGAATATGTGGCACACTCACGTTTAGACCACAAATTCGAAGGGGAGAATGGAATGTCTCATCGAGTTTTGAGATGTTTCTGCTAATAATACTAGTTAAGATTTGCTCTCATCTAGTAGAGTTATAACTTTCTCTCCATAATATTTCATTGTCCATAAGTTTTAAGGGCAAAATTAAAGTTTCATGGCACTCGCTACATCTCATTGCTTCAATTAAGAATAAGTTTATAATGCGAGTCATAGTACCATTGTAATAGGAGTTATACTCCACGATTACCAACTGCCTCAAGTAAGTCAGTGTGATTTTATTCTTTATTCTGGCCACCGCTGGGTACAGGGTAATTTTACAGATTCTGTCGTTCTATCCATTTTCTGGCCACCGCTGTTGTGGATTAGTTCAATTTGAATCAGAGACGGTTGAAGTGTGATTTATGTTCATGATTCTGGCCATCGCTGTTTTATGAACATTTAATCATAGCTTTGATACTCTAGTTCATCTTCTGGCCACTGCTGATGTGGGCTAGATTAGCAAGGGAAGTTCATCAGTGGTATCTAAGAAAGATATAGTAAATGTCGTGCCAAAGATAAATAAGCTGAAGAGCATCCATTGTAAATTATTTCAGATAAGTTTATGGTTCGACACATTTAATATTCTGATTATTCAGAATTTAATGGAAGCTCACTAAGAAATAAAGAAATGGGGGAGAAGAAAAATCTTAATGAGATATAGGATAAGTTTTCTTTATATTGATGATTTAAGATAAGATATATATACATGCATGATTTTCTCATATATATTTATATTGTGCCATAAGTGTCTCCTCCACTCTCTATGTAACTTTGTTGAGGATGTACGTTAGCTGTCTAACCGTAACAGAGATAAGTAATGTTTTATGATAAGTTAAGTATTGGGCACAAAAGTGAGAGCCTCAATTATTTTAAGTCTATTATGAAGAGGCGATAAAGGAGTCTGTGAACTTTAACATAAGAATAGTTCTTTTCATAGCAATTTTCTGATGGGGTCAAAGCAGTAGGCTATAAAGGGTCTACAGGTTTGAAAGTGATTCCAAAAGAAGTTAAGATGCTAAGTTCATAGCTCACAATAATTTTGTATGTATCATGGGCAACCATGATTCATTTATAAAGCTAAGGTGGATTAGTTATTATCCTGATACTCTAAGATGAATGTTTTCTCCATAAACCTAACATTATTAAGTTTGCATTCCAACAACGGGGAAAAGTTTTCATCATATCATAAGATGCATCTTAGTGAAGCTCTCCTAAGATCTGGGGGAGTATGACACTAAGATGGGACCAAAGTGAGTATTAGGATTGTCACTAAAGGGCAAATGTTAAGAGTAGCTCTGAAGTGATTTCAGATAAAATGTGAATGCATACACAACTATGCCTGTTTTCTTTGCGTAATATAAAGGTTAAGTCTAATTAAATGGGAAGACGTTCCTAATGCTTCAATTAGAAGCTATATGCTAAGATCTATAAGTGATTGACTTAGCATGACAAGCCGGAACGCTTGACAAATTTTATTAGTCTTAGTCCAGGGGAGGTCCACTGGAAAAGGTGTATAAAAGATTAATGCACCAAATAACATGCTTATTTAATTAAGTACTATTTAGATAAAGTTTTGTAAAAGTGTATGGATGTAATTGTGCACATTAAGTTTACGTCCTTCACTCTTATAGATCTGAGCGATTCTGCAGAAAGCTCTAAAACAAGATTAGCATAATTGAGGCTAATTTTATGTGGCATGATTTAGGGAGGCATATTAGATATATTCCGGTATTATTAATGTATTAACATTGATTTCAAATCAATGCCGCTGTATTTGATTACAATATTCCTTTCAAGTAATGACATATAGTTGACAGTGTCAAGTACATTGACAAATATATTGTTATGAAAGAAGGGTCTCAGGATCAAGTCATTTTAATGCTTTAAGTGAATTGCTAGCAACTCGACTAATTGAAGGTTTTGTCTCTTATCCTATTTTCGCGAGATTAGTATGGATTTGATGATTAACCTCATATATGATTCTGGATGAGGCCGAATTAATAAACTCCCAAATAAGTTAGTAAGTGTTCTATCAAGGTACTATAGTGGACTTTGGTTAATGACGTCCCGGTATGTCTGTCATGTCTGCCGATGACTCATTCGCTGGGTTTTTGCTATTGTATTGAGTGTGAACATAAGACGAACACAAGTAAGTTTTAAGATTAAGACTGTTCGATTAAGCGGGAGATTATTGATCTATGTATATCCACCTTCACGTGATCAATAAAATTGAATATTATAAGAATAAGTCATTGACCATCGGTCAAGGGGGAGAATGTTGGATTTGACCTCGGTCAGTCTATTTGGGCCTTCGGGCCCAATCCTAATCCTAGGCTAATCCCTGTTAGTTGTCTTTGATTGGAAGGCAAACTCAGCCTATTTAAGGGTCCGGCCCCACGTCTACAGCACTATATAACTAAGGGGAAACCCCTGGTTTCCCTAATCCGTGAGTTAATCACGAGTTAGCCTTTAGGGTTATTGTTAACCCTAATCCTATCAATCATTAAGTGTGCTGGAAGGCGTGGAAGCTCGGTGCTCGTGATCCTGCACTGCATCTACTTCGTCAGGGTCTTCTGCATCTTCTACATCTACTACTTCGTCTACTACTGACAGAGGACATGAACTGCACTGGTAAGTCCTAAGATCTACTAAGTTTCCGCATTAATCAGTGAATTAGGCGTGATCTAGATCTAGACTAGAGATCCTGAGTTAAGTTATTGTTAATCACGTTTAGCATAATCTAACATCTATCTGCTTAATTTAATATTCCTTTTGCACGAGTTATCTGTTCATTTGTTCACGCAGTTTACCTGAGCAAATATCACGCAGTTGAAAGAAAGCAAAGATTGTAGAATTTTCTGCTAAGACTCAGTCTCTGATGCATGTGTGTCGACTCGTTCCGCGACGACTCCGTACATTGACACGTACGAGATGCGCTCTTCTTATCTTATATACATATATACTCCAACGCACACATAGGGGTGTTAGCTTTTGTTTGAAGCGAATTAGTTCCAAAGGTTCAGTGTTCTCGGTGTTCTTGGGAAGATAGACTTACATACCTGTTGGCAAACCTAAGGTACATATATGCTATTCCAAAGCTGAACTTCTTTGCTTCCTATTTAGATCAAGCTTACTTATAAGTTTATCCTCCTCAGTTTATTGTACCATGCCAGCTCCATTTTCCTCCGCAGTTCATTTTATATGCATGATTGAAGGTGTTATTTTTATAATAATTGAAGGTGTTTGTTGATGCTTCAATTTAGATCATTAGACAGTCTTGCACAATTCATGTCGATGTAGTGGCTTTGCATGTCCCTTGCAAGGCAGTTTAGCCGATCGTAAATTGGGAAAAACTCACGGTCCATGCCTGATATATCTCATCTGACTTGTGGTGGCAGGCGCGGTGTAGTCGATGGTAAATTGGGCTAGTAGTTTATCTGTCTGTGCGTGACGGAATTTTCTTCGTTGGAATAAAAGGAACAAAGGACAGCTGCAGACCCCAACGAATGTATGAGCCACTACGGGAAACTCTAGAGTTGCCGAGTGTCCAAGACACTCGGCGAAGGCTAAAAAACACTCGGCAAAATCTTTGCCGAGTGTTACACTCGGCAAAGAGCACTCGGCGAATAGAGACTCGGCAAAGGCTCTCTTTGCCGAGTGTTTCTTTTCGGGCACTCGGCAAAGCTTCGCCGAGTGCTAAAGGTGACACTCGGCAAAGATTTTTCAAAAAAATAAAAAAAATAAACTGGCAGCCGCTGCTGCCACCACGCCGACCGCCACCACCACGTCGCCGGCCGCCGCTGCCGCCACCACCACCACCACCAATTCCCGCCAGCGGAGGAGAGGAGGGAGCGGCGCAAGTACAGGAGGGGAGGTGGTGGCGCCGGAAAGGGCGCGCCGGCCGCCGCCTGTGGCCGCGCCGCCGGGGCTGGGCGTCCACGCCGTCGGTCCCCGCTGCCGCCGGGGCCGACCGGCGCTCGAAGCCGCGCCGCCGCCGGCCGGCCGCGCGCAGTCCGCCCCGCAGCCCTCGCTGGTCCGCGCCGTCGGTCCCCACGGCTGGCCGGCGCTCGAGGCCGCGCCGCCGCCGGCCGGCCGCGCGCAGTCCGCGCCCGCAGCCCCGCTGGTCCGCGCCGTCCGTCCCCGATGCCGGCCGGCGCTCGAGGTCGCGCCGCCGGCGGCCTTCCGCGCGCGGTCCACCCCGCCTCCCCGCTCGTCGACGCTGGAGGCCGCACCGCCGCCGGCCGGCCGCACGCCGGACCCCCCGTCTCGCCGGCGGCCTGCAGGGAGGTGAGAGGAAGAGATAAAGGAGAGATAAATGAGAGAGATGAAAAAGAAAGAGAGAGGCCGGCCGGTGGAAGGAAAGAGATGAGAGAGAGGGGGAGGGATCCGGGTCATCACCTTTGGACCAATGAGAGGCCACGATTTTGAAGGTCCGGATCGCTGACGTGGCAATTTGTGTTTTCTTTGTTTGCTTGTAACGAATTTTTGGATGGCTAAATAATTTCAAATAAAAAAGTTGTAAACTACAAAGTTTTACATCTTTTCGAGATCTACAACTTTGATATAGAACTTATTTACATCTGAGGTTATTTGAAATTTTTTAAATTTTAAAATTTAAAATCGGATAGCTTATAATGTATTTTTGAAGTACTAAACAATCTCAAATAAAAAAGTTTTCAACTACAAAGTTTTATATTCCGTTGAGTTGTACAACTTTGGTATAGAACTTATTTAAATCCAAGGTCATTTGAATGTTTTAAAATTTATGATTTCAAATTTGATAACTTATAATGATATTTTGAAATATTAAAAAGTTTCAAATACAAAAGTTGTAAACTACAAAGTTTTATATTTCACTGAGTTGTACAACTTTGATATAAAGCTTTTTTTCATATAAGATCATATTAAAAAGTTTGTATTCAAAAAATACATTCACTAACACTCCCACATAGAGTAACACATATACTTTTGTGAGATATTTCGATTTTGTAAACATGGTTGTGACAAAATGTGTGAAATCTTCTCAATATTTCACCACATCCTCCATGTGTGACACCATCACATCATGCCAAATCTCATGATTTTTAGACTTTATTTACTTTTTTAGAATTTAAATTACTCTCATCTTTGCCGAGTGTCAACAAAAAACACTCGGCAAAGAAGCTCTTTGCCGAGTGTCAAAAAATACACTCGGCAAACATCCATCTTTGCCGAGTGTATTTTGGTGACACTCGGCAAAGCGTTTATTTGCCGAGTGTCAAAACCTTTGCCGAGTGTCTTTTTTTTACACTCGGCAAAGGGCTTGTTTGCCGAGTGTCCGAAAAAAGACACTCGGCAAAGATTTGACACTCGGCATCTGCCGGCTTTCCCGTAGTGAGCATATTTCTGCATTTCTCAAGGTGTGCGTAAAACACTAGACAAAGCAAAACCAAGGTATAAATAACTAAATATATTGCATCGATCCACCAATTGAGCGCAACGTTTCAATATCATCACATAGCCTCTACTTATTTCCATTATTTATCCAGAGACGAGCGAGGATGGAAGCGCGCATTCTTCAGCTGCTTTGCCTTGGTCTTCTACTTGTGTTCGCGTCACAGCATGCCCCTGCTAGCGCCGTTCCTAGTCCTGGATGCCAAACGCAGTGTGGTGGCATTGAGATACAGTACCCGTTTGGCATCGGCTTGGAATGCTCACTGGCACTATACTTCAATGTCAGCTGCAGGGTCCGAGATGGTATTTCCAAGCCAATCATTTTCACTGATACAGAGCTACTCGACATTTCGTTGATTGATGGCACTATCCGATTCCTCAACCCTATCTCGACGTACTGCTACAACCGCTCTACCCGTCAAATGGATGATAATCCTTGGGGGTTCAGCTTACGCGGTAGTCCCTATCTGTTTTCAGACGTTCACAACAAGTTCACTGTCATTGGCTGCAACACCCTCGCCTACATCAGCAACACCGACAATGGCGCGCGCGGGGGATACCAGAGCGGGTGCGTCTCGACGTGCAGCAATCTGTCAGACCTAGCGGACGGCTCCTGCGCCGGCATAGGCTGCTGCCAGACGGCGATACCAAAGGGATGGACTTATACTACTCCGGCTTCGACGGGGGTTTCAACACAACCCAAATTTGGAATTTCAGCCCGTGTAGTTACGCCGTGCTGATGCAGGCGGATGCGTTCAACTTCAGCACGGCGTACATCAGCACGACCAAGTTCTACGACACCAACTCTGGGCAAGTGCCGGTGGTGATGGACTGGGCAATTAGAAATGAGACGTTGTCGTGTGGTGTTGCCAAACTGAACAAGACGGGCACTTACGCATGCCTGAGCAAGAACAGTGAGTGTGTGGGTTCAACCAACGGGCCAGGCTACCGGTGCAACTGCTCCAAAGGGTACCAAGGGAACCCGTATCTTCCTGATGGATGCCATGGTAATAGTTATTTGCTGAAAATGCAATTCCTCTGTACAATATTGAATCTCTGAACTTCTATTTACCAAACTCAGTATTACTCATCCCACTGCAGATGTTGATGAGTGCAATAACAGCCCATGTCCTTCAAACGGCGTTTGCCACAATACAGCAGGAGACTACTGGTGTTCTTGTCGAGCAGGAAGAAAGTTTTCGAAGCAAAACAATGCATGCAACCCTGATACTGGCTTAATAATAGGTAACACGCTGACATCAGCTAGCTAAACCATTATATCCTAAAAGTGCCATTAAAAATAGCAATCGGAAGTTCCTGACACTGGGTTGTAGCCTCTATAGGAAAGGGGAAATAATTTCTGATGCTCTTATCTGCTGTTGTTATGCAGGAGTTATAGTCGGATTTCTTGTTATGGTGATTTTCTCCTTCTCGAGTTACATGATTATTCAAAAAAGAAAACTAAACCAAGTCAAGCAAGAACATTTTCGACAACATGGGGGCATGCTTTTATTTGAGAGGATGAGATCAGAAAATGGTCTTGCTTTCACGGTGTTTAGCGAATCTGAACTTATACAAGCCACAAACAACTACGACAAGAGCAGAATAATTGGAAAGGGAGGCCATGGGACAGTATACAAAGGGATAGTCAAGGGCAATATGACTGTTGCGATTAAGCGGTGTGCACTTATCGACGAAAGGCAAAAGAAGGAATTTGGTCAAGAAATGCTAATACTCTCCCAGATCAACCACAAGAACATTGTCAAACTTGTGGGTTGTTGCCTTGAGGTGGAAGTTCCAATGTTAGTCTATGAATTTATCCCGAATGGCACACTATTTGAACTTATCCATGGCAAAAACCAAGCATTACAAATCTCTTTCAGCACCTTATTAAGGATTGCTCACGAAGCAGCAGAGGGACTCAATTTCCTGCACTCGTACGCAGCACCCCCAATCATCCATGGTGATGTGAAGACTGCCAATATTCTTTTAGATGAGAATTACATGGCGAAAGTGTCAGATTTTGGAGCCTCCATACTAGCCCCATCAGACAAAGAGCAATACGTCACAATGGTTCAAGGTACCTGTGGCTACCTGGACCCTGAATACATGCTGACATGCCAACTGACAGAGAAGAGTGACGTCTTTAGCTTTGGTGTTATCCTTCTAGAGGTCCTCATTGGCCAAGAGCCTCTGAAGTTGGATGGGCCCGAGAGGGAAAGAAGTCTATCATCAAATTTCTTGTCCGCCATGAAACAAAACAATCTTGATGCGATCTTGCCAAGCCATGTAAAGGGACAAGAGAGCAATGAACTGATCAGAGGCCTCGCGGAGCTAGCCAAGCAGTGCCTGGACATGTGTGGCAGCAATAGACCATCGATGAAGGAGATAGCTGATGAGCTCGGCAGATTGAGGAAGCTTTCACTGCATCCTTGGGTACAACTCGATGTTGAGATGGAGGCTCAGGGCCTTCTCGGTGGAGCATCAACTGCCAGCTTCGAAACAGAAGGTGCTACTACTGTGTATCCTACACAAGAAGGTGATAACCTTCCCATGAACCCAAGAAGTTCGTACTATGCGAGGTGATGAAGCATACATCATAGCATACTGTAGTCCGTTAAAACTTCTTCATGCTGGGACATTTGCTAGTTAGTAGCTATCTATTGTGTATAGGATATAACATAGAGACACAAAGCTCTGTCTATCTGTATACATACTCTATATTTTGATGCAGCATGTCTGCAGCATAACATATTTTTGTGGCATATATACATATATTCTAGGCGTATCTGGTCTGTTTTTGAGGGTTCTTGAAAATCTCTTCTCTGACATTTGGGCTTTGTGGTTTCTATCACGCGCTAGTGCATCGTTGTGCGTGTTTGAGTGTGAAAAAGGCGAAAGCGGTGATGGATGAAAATTGTATTGAATGGGACAAGGGGCTAACATGTTGCCACCAAAAGGGTCTTTGGCCCTTAGATGACCCTTTCGATGGGTTGGTCCTTTCGGGACAACCGGTCTATTGTAAGTAGCAACTACTAATGATGTCACCCTAATGATGTCATCAATGACATCAATGACATCATTAATCCTTAATCTATTTACAGAAATTGATCATTAATCTAATTTTTCAATAGTGCACGATGGCTTGCCTGAGTAGTGAGCACAGCTCGGCAAGGATTTTCTTGCTTTCCTCAAGCAAGCTTGCTATGCAAAGCAAGCTTTTTTTAAAAAAAAATCAAAGGCAGGAGCACTGCCAGCACTACCGCATCATACAAGAAGAAGAAACATTCGTACAAAATACGTTGAAGTGTACACCACCACACAAACAAACACACACAACACAACACTACACCAACCTCCTCCTAGCAGAGGAGCTGAAAGTAAACCGTCGAAAACTGCGTGATCGTCACCAACGTTGTGCCACGCCAAAAGCCGTAGTCCGCTGCAAGTTCGAATGGCCACCTGAACTCCTCCACCGTAAGACTATACCCCTCAAACTGACACTCGATCCAAACGTGTACATTCAGACGACGTCTCCACTTTCCTTTCTATACAAGTTCTTTTTATACAAGCTGACGAACTCAAGAAAGCGGCTCCCGGCCAACATCACGCACGCCAGGGCTGCTGGACCCTTACCGCCACATGAGCCAATGACCCATCCTAGATATGAAAATGTATTCAAAAAGGAAAAACTCTACACAGTTTCCCTACTTAATTATGTAGACTACATATCCCCTCAACTACGAAATCGAATATTTAACTCCCTTTACTTTACAAAACCATTTAAATGAGCCCCTGGGTGATTTTGCATAGTAATTTGGCCACGTTGGTGTGCTGAGGTGGACCGAATTGCTGATGTGGATGGGTGACATGTGGGTCCTGCTTTTAAGTACGTGAGCAGGCACTAGTCATCTTCAAACGCATTAAGCAATCAGCCGCTGCTGGCTTGTGTCCCGGCGCTTGGTGTAGGTCACACTGCCATGTCGTCCAATCCGAGATGCCCGCCATGTGTAGTGCCGGAGGAACCCGCCCCAACGCCGTGCTGGAGGAGTCCCACCGTAGATTCACGCGCTCATCCTTGTCTCGCTTGCTCCCACATCGGATCCCATGGTGCATTTGATGCCCCAACTCTCTTTCTTCGCCGCAACCGGTTTAGGTGGAGACGACAGCCGAGACCCTTCTCCTCCTCCTAATCCTCTCTGAGTTGCAGCTTGATGCTGCACACAGGCGATTTCCGATGGCAGCGTAGAGACGGCTGGCAGGTGGGTCAAGATTTTAGAGGGGCTCCATGTAATCCACCGACGAAGCATGCAGATTTCGCAGAGTGGTCGGCTAGACTGCCTCCTATTGCTTGGAAAAGAATTGGCTAGGAAATGGCCGAGTGCCTAGACCATTCATGATGCCATTGAGCACGGTGATCGCCATCTGTGAGAAGACTCGTCGACGGGGAAAATGAGGCGGGATGCTCGATGTGCATGATGCAGACGACGAGGTCACAAGGACAGAGGACAGAGCACTCAATGAGGGAGATGAGGTTGTGGAAGAGGAGGGAACAACGGCCAATCACTTTGACCTCGCCAATGCAATTGAAGATGACAAGGATGAGCGGCTACCCACTTACAAGCGGAACCCACGTATCAGGCAGTCCACATTTGCAATTTGGTCCATCTCGACATGCCAACGAGGCTAAACCACTATGCAAATCACCTTAGTAGGTTATTTAAATAATTTTACAAAGGTGAGGGGGTTAAAAATCCGGTTCTATATTGTGGGCCCTGGGGTGGGGTGGGGGAGGGGGTTGATACATACTCCCTACGTCCAAAAAAGCAAGTCGTTTTGTGATTCAAAATGTGTCCCATAAAACAAGTCGGTTTACCTGATTTGGTAGGTTTACATGTGCATGCAGGCATGTAACAGTTGGTTAGCACCAAGTCTGGCTAAATAGATAAGAGCAATCGAAGTCATTTTATATTTTTGTTAATCCATCCTAAAACATCTAGAATGACTTATTTTTTGGGACGGAGGGAGTATACATTAGAGGAGTATGTAGACTTTTTTCTATTAAGTGAAAAGTGCATAGCAGGGCAAATTGATACGGCCGTGCTCTTATCGCCCACATGCCATATGATAGAGCAGTGCCAACTTACACTATTACAGGTCATCGTCCGCGAAATTGTCAATTGCTTGTCACTATTTTTATCCACTACTACTTTCCTCGCTCATTGTCAATTGGGACAGCTAATGGGTCCGTTCAGAACCATGTGCTACGCCTACACGTTTTGTTTTGAGAACAACCATGTGCTCCCCTAAATAATCCTCCTATGAATAGATGACCGTGTCCTAATAAACTCTAAATAGGAAATTTTGCATTCTTCTCTGATACACCTAACCTAATGGTCGGAGGATGATTCGTGCCTTCATTCCACGTGCCAATATAGCTGTCTACGTCAACAACTTTTTGCTACCTCCTATATATCAAAATATTTGTCACTATTGATTTTTTTCTCACAATATTTCTCGATGCACTACAAAATATATGTCGACAACTTGTTGCTACCTCGTGGCATAATTATTTTGTTAATTTGTGATGTACATTATCATTATAGGTACTTTAAACATGACTTATTTTTTATATTTGTAGCACTCTTTTTACAAGACGAATAGTTAAACGATACGAGAAAAAAAATAAACAGCGACAAATAGTATATTTTACAAATGTCCAAAACTGGAATCATGGGCGCAAGCACATGCTCGCCATTTGATCAGTGCGCCGTCTACCCAAGCATGTGGGCACGTGTCTGTTGATTTCTTCCCGGCGAGTGTTAGGAAAATGCATGCTTGCAGGCATTGTTACGTGGAAATTAAAACAGGTTGTTCTTATGCACATTCTGGTAAGAATGGATCTTTCTTGTGCACTTATATATGTCCTCAACGAAGAGGCATGCTCTTCAAATAGTCACGATCACTACCGGATTCAATTCCATGGCTTTGCCATGTGCCCGGTACACACGGCAAAGCCTTAAATACACACGGTAAAGGCTTTGCCGTGTGTGGCACACGGCAAAGAGCACACGGCAAAGTTTGGACGGCAAAGGGGTTCTTTGCCGTGTGCCCAAGATCGGGCACACGGCAAAGGCTTTGCCGTGTGCTCCTCCCTTTGCCGTGCGCCGCGAACGACTAACGGACGGCCGCCGTTACTTATGCTTTGCCGTGTGCTACGAAACGTGGCACACGGCAAAGGCTAGCCTTTGCCGTGTGCTAGGCCACGTGGCACACGGCAAAGGCTACCCCTTTGCCGTGTGCTAAGCCACGTGGCACACGGCAAAGGCTTACATGGCGGCACACGTGGCGCTCCTTTGCCGTGTGCTGTGGTAAAAGCACACGGCAAAGAGGTGGCCTTTGCCGTGTGCTATAGTTTGTACCAGCTTATCTGGATTATATCGGCACCCATTTTTGTGCCATGTCATTTGTTTGGCGGATTCTTCTGTCATGTAAAGCCGTTGGATCCTTGGTATGAACGGAAGGTACCGTAAGATTTTCACGGCAATTGTGGTTTGTCTTTTATGACCATCACCTAACTCTACCTCAACAAACCTAGAGGATTCACACTTTGGGCAGTACTTTGCTTCCGCATAATCTTTCCTGAATAGGATGCATCCCTTCGGACAAGTGTGTATCTGCTCATATGGCATCTTAAGTGCACGAAGGAGTTTTTGTGCCTCATACATGTTCTTTGGCAGAATGTGACCAGCTGGAAGCAGGCTGCCAAAAACTGTCAACATAAGATCAAAGGCGTCTCGACCCAGGCTAAACTGGGACTTTATGGCCATTAGGCGCGCAATGGAATCGAGTTGAGAAACATTGGTATGTTCGTGAAGTGGTTGTTGTGCCGCAGACAACATGTCGTAGTACGCCTTTGCGGTTGTCTCTGGCTCTTCCTCCCTTGGTTCTTCATTAAAGTGTGCTTGATGATAGTCATCTAACATGTCTGCTACACCGGCGTCATCATCTAGAGCCTCGATACGTTCTCGGACGACCTCATCTCTCACACGCCCAGCTGTGCCATGATATCTCCACTTAGTTTGGTCTCGAGTAAATCCATGTTTGCAAAGATGATTTCTGATGACGGTCTTTGTATGTTCACGAGTGTTTCCACATCTGCTGCAAGGACACCAAGTGCTGGACCTTCCTCTAACATTAGCAAAGGCTTCATCCAAGAAAGACTCGGTCTTGTTAATCCAATCCAAGCTCAAGTTACCCCGACTGGACCAGCCCGTGTACATCCACTCACGGTCATCCATCATCTACTATACGAACTAGTAATATAAAAATAAAATGCATGAGTAATGTAAAACTCAATTGCATCTACACGAATTTTATATTGCCTAACTAATAGGTGAAGATAGGTCCTAATCCCACCCGAGGATGCGTAGCTGGGGTTAGTTCCCATGCTCTACCCCGATCCGAGACCGAATTTCGGCAGCACCTCCCCGCTGTTCTCCAAATACACGTCCCGAGAGGGAGATTGTGTATCCAGAGAACAACGGGGAGATGTTGCCAAAATTCGGTCTCGGATCGAAGTAGAGCATAGAAACTGACCCCAGCTACGCATCCTCGGGCTGTCCAAAAAATGTGGACAATTCGAAACAGATAAAGTCATAGATATGCAAAAGATCTGCATATCTCCAACTGTATCCCTTCCGAACGGGAGACGCCTAGGTTACGTAAACCGCTAACATGTATGAAAGGGAAAGGGGGATGTCTCACCTTGCTCTACTGCAAAGTAGTCGATAACGGTGGCAAGACGCGGGTGCCGAGGGAGTGTGCCTTGCGGGGGGGGCGGCCGGCCGCGTCGTACGGCCGCCCGGCCGGCGGAGGGCACGGTCGGCAGCGACGCGGGGGCACGGTCGGCAGTGACGCGGGGGGAGGAGTGCGCGAGGGCACGATGGCGCGCGGAGACGGGCGTCCCTGTCCTGAAAAGTAAAAGGAAAAAAAGGTCAAAAGTTGTAAATTTCGGCAGCATCTCCCCTGCACAGGGAGGTTTCGAAACCTGCATCAAAACAACGGCACGACGGCCGACAACCATACACATAGCGGCACGATGACCGTCAACCACATATTGCAGCAATTATAACTAGAAAAATCTCTAAGTCAATTCTAACTATCATTTCTAACTAAAATTTCTAACTAACAATTTCTAATTAACATTTTTAACTAACATTTCTAACTAACAATTTGTAACTAACAATTTCTAAAAAACATTTGTCACTAACAATTTCTAAAATACATTATCTAGACGCGCCCAATCTTCTCCCTACGGCTCCGACGGCCCGGGCAGCCGACGGCGACGTGGGCAGCCGCCGGCGCGCCCTCTCCTCCCCCCTCCTCCTCCTACCCTGGCCTCCCCCCGCCTCTTCCTCCTACCCCGGCCTTCTCCTACCCCGGCCGGCCTCCCCCTCCTCCTACCGCGGCGGCGTTGGCGCAGGGAGCGGCGGCGGTGCAGGGAGCGGCGGCGGCGGCGCAGGGGGCGGCGGCGGCGGGGTCCGGCGGCGGGCGTGGAGGCGGCGGGGTCCGGCGGCGGCGCTGGAGGCGGCGGGCTCCGGCGGCGGCGTTGGGAGGCGGCGGGGTCCGGCGGCGGCGACGGTGCTGTGTGCTCTGCTGTGTGTGGCGTGAGTGCGTGTGTGTGAGTGGCGTGCGTGCAGTGGGAGGGACTGGTCAACATGTCCCCCCCCCTTGCCATGTGCCGTGATCTAGCACACGGCAAAGGCTGAGGCTCAGCCTTTGCCGTGTGCTAGATCACGGCACATGGCAAAGGGGGGGACATTTTGAAAAAACGCCCATGCCCCCTCCCTTTGCCGTGTGCTAGATCACGGCACACGGCAAGGGGGGGGGGGGGGGGGGGACATTTTGAAAAAACGCCCGTGCCCCCCCTCCCCCCTTGCCGTGTGCCTTGTTGTAGCACACGGCAACGGCCCCCTTTGCCGTGTGCTGCACAGCCAAGCACACGGCACAGGCCCCCTTTGCCGTGTGCTGCACAGCCAAGCACACGGCAAAGTTAATTTTTTTTGTTTGTTCCATTTTTTAAAAATGTGTTCGTAATATAATTTTATGATTTGCTTTTCTAAAATACTGTGAAAATAGTTTCTCAAAGACAACCTTTAACATATTCAATGAAACGATAAAAAAAAACCTATTATTTCATGTACATAACTAGAAATTGTTTAGTTGAAAAATAAAAGAAATGTCACACATGTACGAAAATTTGAGCAAATTTGGTATGTCATACTAATGTGAGTTGTTGTTGCATATACAAAAAGACTTGAAGTGAAAACCGAATTTGACTACACTTACAACTCACAGTATCAACAACTCAACATCAACTCTCTGAAACTTCTTTGGAGATTCTTCGATTTGCAAACGAGGTCTGTGATAACGTGTGCGAAACACGTTCTATTTTTTACCACAGCCTGTACACATGAAATCATGATGTCAGGGCAAATCTTATGATTTTCAGACATGGATTATTTTTTTTAGAATTTAAATACGATTGGGCCACACATATCTGATCAGGTTTCATGAACAAGTCGCTAGTTATTTCATTCAAGTTTCTGGAAACGGCCTAATATTAGACTCAATAACATGAATATTATTTTTGAAACCATTATATTCAATTATTCGACACACTTACAGTTCAAAAGTTTATTTTTGCCGATAAATCCATGGAATCAAATAAATTGACTAAATATAGCAAAAATAACGAGAAATGTACCAAATCTTAACATGAAATACAGAGTACCGTATCTTGACACCACAAAAATTTGGAAAGGAATAGGACGAAAAAAAAATTATACTTTGCCGTGTGCCGGCCCTTTACCGTGCGCCGGAAGACAGGACACACGGCAAAGGGCCGCGGCCGTGACTTAACTGTTACCTTTGCCGTGTGCCTAACGGTTGGCACACGGCAAAGAGTGCTCGTTGCCGTGTGCTAGCCTTTGCCGTGTGCCCAGGGTGGAGGCACACGGCAAAGAGTGCCCTTTGCCGTGTGTTTATCCTTTGCCGTGCGTCCTTGGCCGGGGCCCACGGCAAAGGGTAGGGACGCCGTGTGCTGGGCCATTGCCGTGTGCCACGTGGCGGGCACACGGCAAAGAGTGTCCTTTGCCGTGGGCCCGCGTGCTGGCACACGGCAAAGGGCCGTGCACACGGCAATGGCCCGTTTTCCGGTAGTGGATATACACAAAACCGGTGTTTGCTATTGTCAAGAAGCATTACTTGTGCAATCTATCTCCAAAGGCTCAGTGCCCTCGACGTCCTGCGGAGGACATAGCTGTGTCAACTGCCTGCCCAAAAGGTACTACATATTCAACGGAAACTGAATCTCCTAGCTAATTGAGGCCCATTTATTTACTGTCCATGTTCGGCATTTTTTTACATGCTATATACTCCCTTCGTTCCAAAATATAAGTCACTCGCTGTGCTCCAAGCTGACACATGCTACTTTGTTCATGGCCTCAACACATGCATGCATGCAATTGTCTCAGCATGTAAAACATGATATACACTGTCAAGTTTCCTGCACCTCCTGCAAGGTCGTAACCATGCATTACCATCTCTGTGAAGCATTGAAGCCGCATCCTCCCTTGTTTCATATGAAAAATGATCCATCACCATTGTCTTTAAACCCTTAATCCATCCACCTTATGTTGGTGGTGACCGTTTGCATATATGTATATATGTCTGCATAATCTTTTTGGTGTGCATGTGTATATTATATATTTTTCAAAGTTTAAAACTACACAAAGCACAACTAGGGTGCATCATATATTGGATCCACCAATTAATTAAGCTGACTGTTGCAATACCATGCTTTCTACTTTATATATCCAGTTGAGAAGGAAATGGAAGTGCGCTTTCTGCAGCTTGGCCTTGGTCTTCTACTTATGCTCGTTGCACAACATGCCCCAGTGATCGCGGCTCCTAGCCCTCACTGCCAAAGGAAGTGTGGAGACGTTGAAATACCATACCCGTTTGGCATCGGCTTGGAATGCTCAATGGGACTATACTTTAACGTCAGCTGCGAGGTCCGAGATGGCATTTCCAAGGCAATCTTCGGCAATGGGGAGCTTCTCAGCATTTCCTTGATCCATAGCACGATCCGAGTGCTCAACGTCATCTCTTCATACTGCTACAACACCTCTTCCTGTCGAATGGAGAAAGATTTTAGGATGTTCAACTTAAGAGGTACTCCCTATCTGTTTTCAGACGTCCACAACAAGTTCATTGCCATCGGCTGCGACACCCTCGGCTACATCGGCAACGCCGGCAACAGCTCAGTATACCAGAGCGGGTGCGTCTCGACGTGCCGCAATCAGTTAGATTTATCGGACGGCTCCTGCACCGGCATGGGATGCTGCCAGACGGCGATACCCAAAGGGATGGACTTCTACTACGCTGACTTCGACGAGCGTTTCAACACAAGCAAAATTTGGAATTTCAGCCGGTGCAGCTACGCTGTCCTGATGGAGGCAGAGGCGTTCAACTTCAACACTGCGTACATCACCACGACCAAGTTCAATGACACGAACTCTGGGCAAGTGCCAGTGGTGTTGGACTGGGCAATAAGAAACGGGACAATGTCGTGTGGGGTCGCCAAACTGAACAAGACGGGCACTTACGCATGCCTGAGCAAGAACAGTGAGTGTGTGGATTCAACAAACGGGCCAGGCTACCTGTGCAACTGCTCCAAAGGGTATGAAGGCAACCCGTATCTCCCAGATGGATGCCGCGGTAATAATTGTGCTTAAAATACAATTCCTTTGGACAATACTCAATCTCTGAACTCTGTATATTTACTAATCTCAGTATTGCTCGTCCCAATGCAGACGTTGATGAGTGCAGTAACAGCCCATGTCCTTCAAATGGCCTTTGCCACAATATAGCAGGAGACTATTGGTGTTCTTGTCGAGCAGGAAGAAAGTTTTCAAAGAAAAACAATGCATGCAACCCAGATACAGGATTAATAATAGGTAACACGCTGAGATCTGCTAGTAGGAAACGGGAAATGATTTCTGATGATGCTCTTATCTTATATTGTTATGCAGGAGTTATAGTTGGATTTCTTGTTCTCGTGATTTTCTCCTTCTCCGGGTACATGGTTCTTCAAAAGAGAAAACTAAACAAAGTTAAGCAAGAACATTTTCGACAACATGGAGGCATGCTTTTGTTTGAAAGGATGAGATCAGAAAAAGGTCTTGCTTTCATAGTGTTTAGTGAAGCTGAACTTATACAAGCCACAGACAACTACGATAAGAGTAGAATAATTGGAAAGGGTGGCCATGGAACAGTCTACAGAGGGATAGTTAAGGGCAACATGTCTGTTGCCATTAAGCGGTGTGCAATTATCGACGATAGGCAAAAGAAGGAATTTGGTCAAGAAATGCTAATACTCTCCCAGATCAACCACAAGAATATTGTCAAACTTGTGGGTTGTTGCCTTGAGGTGGAAGTTCCAATGTTGGTCTATGAATTTATCCCAAATGGAACACTGTTTGAACTTATCCATGGAAAGAACCAAGCATTACAGATCTCTTTCAGCACCTTATTAAGGATTGCTCATGAAGCAGCAGAGGGACTCAATTTCCTGCACTCGTACGCATCTCCCCCAATCATCCATGGTGATGTGAAGACTGCCAATATTCTTTTAGATGAGAACTACATGGCGAAAGTGTCGGATTTTGGAGCCTCCATACTAGCCCCATCAGACAAAGAGCAATATGTCACAATGGTTCAAGGTACCTGTGGCTACCTGGACCCTGAATACATGCTGACATGCCAACTGACAGAGAAGAGCGACGTCTTTAGCTTTGGTGTTATCCTTCTAGAGGTCCTCACTGGCCAAGAGCCTCTGAAGTTGGACGGGCCTGAGATGCAAAGAAGCTTGTCATGCAATTTCTTGTCTGCTATGAAGGAGAACAATCTTGATGCAATCTTGCCGAGCCATGTAAAGGGACAAGAAAGCAATGAATTGATCAGAGGCCTCGCGGAGCTAGCCATGCAGTGCCTGGACATGTGTGGTAGCAACAGACCATCGATGAAGGAGATCGTCGATGAGCTCGGTAGATTGAGGAAGCTTGCATTGCATCCTTGGGCACAACTCGATGTTGAGATGGAAACTCAGAGCATGCTTGGCGGAGCATCAACTGCCAGCTTTGAAACAGAAGGTGCTACTTCTGGGTATCCTACACAAGATGGTGAGAACCTGCCCATGAACCCAAAAAGTTTGTACTATGCTAGGTGATGCAATAAAGCATATGCGATATCGTATTGTACTGTAGTCCATTAAAACTTCTACATGCATGCTGGGATATTTGTAAGCTATTTTTTAAAGACATCTGTAAATAGTTCGTTTTGTTATCTATATTATGTATGATACATCATAGAGCCACAAAGTTCTGTCGATATCAGTACATGTACTTATTTCAACGCAGCAACATAACAGTATATATGTATATTTTCTTGACGTACTGCTCTGCTTTCTACTATTAGTTAATGAAAAACATATGGCTACCTACCGTTCTTGCTGCAATAATGCATATTGAGGCCCTGTTTGGAACGCAGGAATGCAAATCACAGGAATGGGAAAAAAAACACAGGAACGGAGAAAACACAGGAATGGAAAACGTGAAAAAACCATTGGAAATAAAAACAGAGGAATGGAAAACTTTTTATGTTTGGAATGAAGCAATCAATAACACATAGATCATGTTATCTCGTTTATTAAACTACACATAGATAGTGTATTATGAGAAAATATAAGTTTATAAGGATTTATGCGTAACATATTTGAGTAAACATAACTCAATTATGATTATTAGAAATGAAAGAGGCAAATCGCAAAAGATACAATATCTTATCCACCCTCCATGTGGTTTTCTTCTACCTCCGTCCGAGCCATTGTTCGTTCTCTCTCTCGGGCAGTGAAGAAACCGTCATATCTTAGGATGAGCTTCTCCTATATGCAGTGATTACTACAACTTGCTACTTTTTAGAGTTTAGGCAGGCTGGCTAGGGATTGATTGTATGGATGGCTATGCTCTTGATGGTCTTGATATATATTCTATTGAGATAGCTTCTTTTCGAATTAAAATGACAAACTGAACTTAATTCCTTCACCCATGAGTAAATGCCTTTGCATGTCTTGTTTGAGCAGAAATGGCTATATCTGGCTTAAGATCATGTTAGGGTGTGATATTCTTTTCAATTGGGTCAAAGACCTTTGTCATTGTAAATGTTTAGCCCATGCTTTAACTTGTGGAGGAGCATAAGCTTCTTTCTGTCACAAAGACATTTCATGTACCATGCCTAACTTGAAAAATGAGATGTCTATGCATGAAAGAAGAAAGATGAGAAAAAGAAATATTTGCTGAATCTATGCTCATGTCTCTATGCTCTCACCATTGCACACACTTGCACACATGGGTGCTAAGCGGTTGCATGTTGTTTGCCGGAGAAGTCTCCCATGAGAAGTGAACACATGGCTCCGTGCTTTGACATGACATGAGGTAGAACTTGGGCGTTTATGATGATCTTTTGTCAAAAATGCTTGTCCTTTCATGATTTTGGTGAGATGCAGTTTATTTTTGCTTAAACAATCCATGGTTAGGACTTTGCTCATGCGGTGACATTTTTGATAAAAATCCACAATTTGCTCATGGCTTTGTCAATTGGATATATGTCTTCACCTTCTTGATGGCAATGCCCGTGTGACATGATGAACTAGCTTGTATGCCTCCTCTCTAACTTGTAGCATTTTGTATTGCTCATTGTATATTTGAGAAGCTTGTAGTTGCATTTTGTACATTTTGCCTTGATGTGTGCATTGTCAACAAGGGGGAGAATTTTTGGAGCATTTGGCAAGGGGGAGTTATTGCTGAACTTTGAAGAAAGCTTTTGCTCTAGAATTTGTCAAAATTGTGTGAGAGGTTGAAAGTTTTGCCCAAATGAGGTTTTCTGAAAATTTGCGAAGTTTCTGAGAGTTTGATTATTGGAATATCTTGCTGGGCATATTTGGAAGGTTTTCAAGTTGGAACGGCATCGTTGCGAGTTGGTTTGTGCATTTTTGGCATTTTTGGCCTTGGTCATCTGCCAGGGGCGGTTTAATCGCCCCCCTGGGCGGTTTAACCGCCCCTGTGCTGAGAGCACAAGCTTTGTGGAGATTTGAGCCATTTTCGAGTGATTTTCGCACGCACAAGTTCACTTGTTCAGGGGGAGTTGCATCTTTGCAGGGGGAGTGCTTTGAGAGTTCTGAAAAGTGAGTTGGAGGATTTGAAATTTGTGATTTGTGCTTTGTGCTTTTGCTCTTTTGCCGATGGTGTTGAGCCCTTTCGCTTCTTCTTGAAGGGTCGGCGTTTCTGGAGCTTTCTCTTGCAGAGTGACTTTGTTCTCGGCTTGTTCTTGCTTTTAGTCACTTGCTTGAGTCTTGTTTTCGATTTCTTTTATATTTTCTTCATAGCAATTGGTTACTATGTGTGTGTTGTCAATGCACTCATCAAGGGGGAGATTGAGGACCCGGTGTGTCCGAGGACCGGTGGATGGTCGCTTCCCGGTGTGATGAGTGATTGACAACGTGGTGTGGATTGACGTTTCCCTTGGCTCAAGTATTGCAGGTGTAGAATGCGGCTTGGTTGCATTGGTGCAGGTGAAGAACAGGCGCGAAAGGTCTTAGCCATGGCGGCCTCCGAGGAGCGGAGAGACAACCCGGTGGCCGGTGGATCAAGTGCGGTTCACATGCTGGCAAGAACGAGCAAGGGGACGTGGTTCCGGTGCGAGGTAGCGGCTTACAACCGAAGCTTGTACGCGGACGAGAAGCCGGCGCAAGGTGGCGGCTAACAACCGAAGTTTGCGCGCGGGGTTTGGTGATTTGGCCACAAAATCATCGGTGGACGGTTTCCCTTGGTTTGGGCCTCAAAACCAAGGACCGAGGACTCGACGTGGCGGAGATGGGCTGCTGGGCCAAGTGAGGCTGGCAGGGGCGGTTTAACCGCCCCCCAGGGCCGGTTTAACCGCCCCACCTGGGCTGGCCCAAGAACGGCGTCGAGGAGCTTCGATCCGGAGGACACGCGGCGTGACTGCAAGGCTTGCGTCGGAGGGAAGCTAGCTTGCAGTGGAAGGTGCCCGAGCTGGAAAATATCTGAAGATCAAATGTCAAATTTGCCCCTGAGGGGTATGTATCACTTAGGGGTAGTTTAGTCTTTAGAGCACCACCACTTGGACTACTAATAGCCCTCCCAGGGCTGGTGGCTGTTCATCTCTCTAGTCATCTCTTTAGGTTTTACTTTGAACTTGTTTTCCCCTTCATCCCCTCCACCTAGAACTACTTCAAATCATTCCTAGTTTGCATAGGTGAATTCATGGTTATGTGATGGAGTTTGTGCTGCTCATCTTTGTGCCATGATTTGATTTCCCGAGCTCCCTTTCCTTTTTCTATTTTCGTGGGTATTTTCGGAGCTATTTTTGGGGATTTTTGTTCTTCTTGTTCTAGGGCGTTTTCTCTCGGATTTCTTTGGGGGATTCACGTATGAGTGCCTTGTGCCTCTTTTGCTGGTGATCCTTTGCCCCCAAACTCCGAGAATCGCTCTGGATTTGAGATTTTCGGGATGAACTCGAGGTCATGGTGTTCTTCGCGAGATCTGCGATTCCGGGAGTTGTACTGAGTTAGAGGCCAAGATCTTTTGGGAAAACACTCCACAGGAGGTCTAGATCATCTGACCAAAATCTCGCCTCAAGAGCTCAAGCGGTTTGGGAGATCCACTTTTGTTTTGACTTTTTCCCGAGCCACCCAGGCCCGGGCGGTTTAACCGCCTCCCCTGGCCGGTTTAACCGCCCCCCTCTGGGTGTGTTAGATCGAGCCGAGTTTCGGGTCGTTTTGGTGTTCGTTTCGATTGGTTCGAGTTCCGCTGCTCGTTTCTTGTTCCTAGGGTCAGTAGCTTGACAGTGGCTACGTGATCTTGGCAAGATTGCTCTCGGAGGTTTCGGAGTTGTTTTGGGAGAATAGCCGGATTGTTTGGAAAGAATTTTTATCGGCTCCCATTCACTCCCCCCCTCTCTGGTCGCCGTTTCGGTCCTTCACACATACACTTCTTCCTCATCACCCCATTCAAGAAGGCACTCTTCACATCCATTTGGTACAATTTGAACCCTTTAGCAACTGCAAATGCTAGAAGGATCCGAATTGCCTCCAAACGGGCAACAGGAGCAAATGTCTCCTCATAATCTATCCCCTCCTGCTGCGAAAACCCCTGAGCAATCAACCTCGCTTTGTTTCTCACTATCTCACCACTCTCATCCCTCTTGTTTTTGAACACCCACTTGGTTCCTATAGGATGGCAATTTGGAGGTGGTCCTACTAACTTCCAGACCTGGTTTCTCTCAAAGTTTTCAAGCTCTTCATGCATGGCATTGACCCAATCAGAATCAAATAAAGCGTGTCCAACATTTTTGGGCTCAAAAGACGCGACAAAAGCAGAATGAGCATAATGTGAGATATTCTGTGACCTCGACCGTGTAGTACGTTCATCCAAATTCCCGATGATCTTTGAAGGTGGATGATCCCTCTGTACCAGCTGGGGAGCTTCTCGCCTCGAGATTCCCTCCCCCTCAACATCAGCTTCCACTTGAACCCGATCATGTGCGCGACTCGACGAAGGTGTAGCAGAAGGGCCGTCGTGGAACGTCGTGGTAGTAGTGGAAGTAGAAGGTACATGATCTCCACACGGTACATGATTCTCCTCATCATCTTCTTCATCAAGCTGTTCTTCCTCAAAGATGGACTGTCCCAATTCATCATCACCTGCACACTCAAAGACAGAAGAGCTACACGGAATGGTCTCGTCGAAGGTTACTTCGCAAGTCTCCATGATTTGGTTAGTCTCAAGATTGAGCACACGATATGCTCGAGAATGATTAGCATAACCAAGAAAAATTCCATCCATCGAACGAGACTCAAACTTCTCCAAATTTCCTTTCTTCAGAATGAAACACTTGCAACCAAAAACCCGAAAGTGACTCACACGGGGGGAACGACCATGGAAAAGCTCATAGCAAGTTTTCTTCTTGAAAGCACGAAGGAAAATCCGATTCAAAACATAACAAGCTGTATTCACCGCTTCTGCCCAATACTTCCTAGGAGTCCTATGCTCATCTAGCATCGTCCTAGCCATCTCACAAAGTGTTCGATTCTTCCTCTCAACAACTCCATTTTGACAAGCAACATATGGCGAAGAAAATTGATGTTCGAGACCAAGATCACGACAGAAGGCATCAAAACGAGTGTTCTTAAATTCCGTACCATTGTCACTGCGTATAGCTCTCATGGCACCACCATTACTCTCGTTTTTCAACCTCAAAATCAGATCTCGAACAAAATCAAATGTCTCATCCTTTGACGCCAAACAGAACACCCAAGCATACCGAGAAAAGTCATCCACAACCACAAGAACATACCACTTCCCACCAACTGAATAAACGCGAGCAGGACCAACCAAGTCCATACGCAAAAGCTCCCCTGGACGCTCAGTCATAACATCTGTCAAAGGTGGATGGGAAGCAGCAACCATTTTACCATGCCTGCAAGGTGCACAAACCAAATCTTTCTCGAACTTGAGCTTGGGCAATCCTCGGATAAGGTCGAGAGCACTCAAGCGTGTGAGTAAATCAAAGCTCACATGACCCAATCTCCTATGCCACTTCCAAAGCACAGAAGAAGTACCAGCGATCAAACACCGTGAAGGACCAAAAGATCGAGAAAAATCAGCACGAAAAATATGTCCCTCGGGAATGATCATACACACAAGGTCACCTCGAGAATCAAGAATTCGAGAATCACCACTCTTAAACCGAACCTCATAACCCTCATCAAGAAGCTGAGAAACTGAAAGCAAATTAAAACCAAGATTCTTGACAAGAGCAACCCGCTTCAACATAAAATTGTCGCTCACCTGAATAGCACCCTCAGACAACACTCTACCTCTACCCTTATCCCCGAAAGTGATGTACTGCCTAGACACCACCGGGGTGAGACTAGAGAACCACTTCCTATTACCTGTCATATGTCTCGAATAGCCAGAGTCCATCAACCAAAAGTTCTCCAAGCCTCCCACCTGCACAATCAAAATCGAGAACGAGAATGAGCGAATGACTCGACACTGGGGTTAGCACAAAAAGAGTCAAACCAGTGTCGGGCCATCTGCTCAAAAGAGGGGTTAGCAAAATCAACTCTACCTTGTGAAACCCACTCGTCTCTCACCATCGGACCTCTAGCACCACGCGGGGAAAAACATGGCCTAGACTCTCTCCTCGCCTCGAAGCTACGGTCAAACCTCCCTGAACCAAACTGACCACGAACCGGAGGCCGCCTAGCAAACTCACGACTAGCTGGAACACCACGACTGCCAAACGAAGGAACTGTGTGCACAAAGGCCTCTCCTCTAGGCAAGGGTGAACGAGACACAGGCACACTACGGAAAGAGTAGTACCTGTCCCTGTTCCCCATCTCCTTCTCTCGTCTCACCTCCCTCTTCTTCCTCCAGCAGAACTCCTCAAGGTGTCTATCCCTTCCACAATGCTCACAATGGAAGCGGACTGGTTTTGGCTTTGGGGTTTCTCTCGGCTGTGGCCTCTCTCTCGGCTGGTAAACCCCACTCCTCACAAAGGTCACTCTCCTCTAGAAGTTGTTTGTCTTTGGTGGAAACTTGGGAGGATCTGG
Source organism: Urochloa ruziziensis (assembly GCA_015476505.1). NCBI lineage: Eukaryota > Viridiplantae > Streptophyta > Magnoliopsida > Poales > Poaceae > Urochloa > Urochloa ruziziensis. The sequence goes on along the minus strand of CM027126.1, from coordinate 9,572,012 downwards.
AGTGGTGTCAAGCTTGTTTAGCAGGTGGTTGGGTTTGGGTGTGAAGATGTTCTTGAGAATGGCTTTCGGTGGGTTTGTGGGAATGTTTGTGGTGGAGTTTTCAGGTTCTCTCTCTTTCTCGCCACTACTCTCACCAACTTCCTCAGAACCCAGACCACGACCATCAGCTCTCTTAAAACCAGCAATCAACATCTTAAGCTGAGGCTCGCGACCCGACAACCAACCCAAACACTGTCGCAACTCATCATTCTCATCTTGCAAGCGATCAACACATTGTTCTAGCTCAACATTCTTCAAAGCGACAACATCACAAGCAGAACAAGAGTTTGCAATAGGAGATTTCAATTGAGCGTCAAGCAAACTAATCATGGTACGAGATTCAAGCAACTGAGCATGCAAAGCAGGACAAGAAGTACAAGCACCTAGCAAAGATGATCTAGACTTCAACTCAGCAAGCTCAAACCTAGCACCTTCTAGTTCATCTAAGCATGTCATGTGTTTCTCCTTAAGAACAACCAGATCAGCAAGATGTACATCACAGAACGAGCATTCAATTTCATCAGACACAAGAGGAGCATCTTTCAACACAGTAATCTCCCACTCAAGCTTAGCTGCTCTCTCCCTAGACTCGCAAAGTAAAGACTCAAACTCCATCACCTTCTTTCCAGTCTCAGAAAGTAAGGCCTCAAGCTCAGCTACTCTCTCCTTCGACTCTCCTAGCAAAGACCTAAACTCTCTCTTCTCCTTGTTGGTCTTCCTAAGCACATCATCACGGTTATCGACCAACTCCTCTAGTCTAGCAATTTCCTTACGCAAAGAGGTGGGATCGGTCAATACCTCATCCTCAGAGTCGGAGTCGGAGTCGTCCTTGCTCTTCACGGAGTCGTGTGCCATGGTGCAGTAGTCGACGGCGGCGAAGGAGATGCTGTTGAAGTTGCGGTTCACGTTCTTCTTCTCCTTGCGGTGGCCGCGGTCTTCATCTTCGCTGCTTGAGCTTGACGACGTGTTGGTGGAGCTTGTGTCGATGTCGCTCGCATCTGCCACCATTGCTCGAGATCGGTTCTTCTTCTGTCCACCGTGCTTGTTCTTTGACCTTCTCTCTTCCTTGTTCTTGTGCTTGGAGCGGTACTCGTCCTTGGGACGGTGCTTGTGGTCATCTCGCGGACGGTGCTTGCGGTTGTAGTCGTTCTTGATCTCCTCGGGGCACTCGGCGATGAAGTGGCCCATCTTCCCGCATCTGTAGCACGTACTCCCGGCACGCCTCGAACCCTTCCGGTTCTGGTACATCCGCTCGAACCTCCTCGTGAGCAACGCGAGATCCTCCTCGCTCAGCACCTCATATTCCTCATCTGGAAGAGACACAAGAGAAGACAAAGCAAAGTGTCTGGGAGTGTTAGCATGTCCATAGCCAGAGCCACCGACTAGAGCCAGACTATGGGGATCAGTCGGACTCTTAGCCTTGGCAAGCAGCTGTCTGTCAACCTCAGAAGACTTCAACTTCGAGAAAAGCTCATCAACAAACAAAGTTTCATAGTTAGCCGACTCCATGATCGCCTCAACCTTGGCACCCCACACGGATCTATCAAGTGCTTGCAAGAGCTTGATAGCTCTGTCATGATCCGAGTATGGGAGTACGATAATCTTGGCTTTCATGTTGTTGACTATGGAAGTGAAACGCTGAAACAAAGCATCAACAGACTCTCCATGCAAGTGAGCAAAATTTTCATACTCTCTCCGATACATCGAGAAAAGCCTAGCCTTCACTTGGCTATCACCACCGTGGGCTACCTTGAGCTTCTACCTAATTTGGCTAGCTAGGTCCTCGCCCAAAACTCGCTCAAACTCCTCGACAGACAAAGCACGGAACAAGTAGTCAATAGCACTAGCGTTTGCCTCAAACTTATCTTTCACATCCTGGGCATCTAAGTTGGTGGGATTGACATAGTTTTCATCTTTGGTCACATCCTACAACAACTTTCCTTTGCCTCGCAAGAAAGCACCCATATGCGCAACCCAATTCGGATAATTTTTCCCATCGAAGTGCGGAGGCCTGGAACCCCGATCTTGGTATGCCATCTTTGGATCTTAGACTGGTTAGAGTCGCAAAGACCCGTAACCGGCTCTGATACCAATTGAAGGACCGAAATGGCGACTAGAGAAGGGGGGAGTGAATGGGAGCCGATAAAAATTCTTTCCAACCAATCCGGCTATTCTCCCAAATCAACTCCGATGCCTCCGAAAGCGATCTTGCCAAGATCACGTAGCCACTGTCAAGCTACTGACCCTAGGAACAAGGAACACGCAGCGGAAGTCGAATCGATCGAAACGAACACAAAATGAACCGAAACAAGACTCGATTCAACACACCCAGGGGGGCAGTTAAACCAGGTCAGGGGGGCGGTTAAACCGCCCTGGCCTGGGAACCTCGGGAAAAAGTCGAATCAAAAGTGGATCTCCCAAACCGCTTGAGCTCTTGAGGCGAGATTTTGGTCAGATGATTTAGACCTCCAGTGGAGTGTTTTCCCAAAAGATCTTGGCCTCTAACTTGCTAGAACTCCCGGAATCTCAAATCTAAGGAAGAAAACCATGACCTCGAGTTCATCCCAAAAACTTCAAATCCAAAATGATTCCCGGCGTTTGGGGGCAAGAGATCACCAGCAAAAGAGGCACAAGGCACTCATACGTGAATCCCCCAAAGAAATCCGAGAGAAATCGCCCAAGGAAGCGAAGAACGAAAATCTCCCAAAAATAGCTCCGAAAATACCTCCGAAAATAAGAAAAGAAAAGGGAGCTCGTGGATTCAAACCATGGCACAAAGATGAACAGAACAAGCTCAATCAACAAACCATGAATTCACCTATACAAACTACGAATGATTTGAAATAGTTCTAGGTGGAGGGGATGAAGGAGAAAACTAGTTCAAAGGAGAAAACCAAAGAGAACTAAAGAGATAACTGAAGAGATGGCAGCCACCAAGCCCTAGGGGGCCTATTAGTAGTCCAAGTGGTGGTGCTCTAAAGACTAAACTACCCCTAAGTGATACATACCCCTCAGGGGCAAATTTGACATTTGGTTTCAGATATTTTCCGGCTGGGACACCTTCCACCACAAGCTAGCTTCCCTCCGACGCAAGCCTTGCAGTCACGCCGCGTGTCCTCCGGATCGAAGCTCCTCGACGCCGATTTTGGGCCGGCCCAGGGGGAGGCAGTTAAACCGCCCCTGGGGGGCGGTTAAACTGCCCCTCGCAGCCACACTTGGCCCAGCAGCCCAAACTCGCCTCCTCGAGTCTTCGGCCTTGGTTTTGAGGCCCAAACCAAGGGAAACCGTCCACCGATGATTTTGTGGCCAAATCACCAAACCCCGCGTGCAAACTTCGGTTGTTACCCGCTACCTTGCGCCAGCTTCACGTCCGCGTACGAGCTTCGGTTGTGAGCCGCTACCTCGCACCGAAACCACGTCCCCTTGCTCTTTCTTGCCAGCATGTGAACCGCACTTGATCCATCTGGCCACCGGGTCCCTCGAACCAAGCCTACTTGTCTCTCCGCTCCTTGGAGGCCGCCATGGCTAAGACCTTTCGCGCCTGTTCTTCACCTGCACCAATGCAACCAAGCCGCATTCTACACCTGCAATACTTGAGCCAAGGGAAACATCAATCCACACCACGTTGTCAATCACTCATCACACCAGGAAGCGACCATCCACCGGTCCTCGGGCACACCGGGTCCTCAGCGCTGCCGTGTCTAGCCAGCCTACCTAAGGCGCCTTCTCAAGATCCCGCCTCCGACATTGTCTGCCTCACGCTTCCCGGGAGTGGTTCTGGCCGGGCGCCTGGCCTTCGCTCCGGTCGATCGCCGCAGCCCCGATCTGGGGTCCCTAGCTGGTCGCCCCCCTCCCCCCCCCCCCGGAGCCTTCTTCTGGAGACCCGCAGTCTCGGCCGTCCGCCGGGCTCCGCTGGGACCCTAGTCGGAGCCCCGCTTCCGGGCTGTGGCCATCCCAAGGCTTCGATACCTGAAAAAATAAAAACATGGTAAGTGGCCCACGGCCCTGGCCGCCTGCCGGGCTTTGCTGAGGGCTCAGCCGGAGCCGTGCCTCCAGGCGGTGGCCGTCTTGGGGCTTCGGTGCCTGAAAGGAAAACCGAGTTAGCCACCGCGGAGCTGCCGTCAGGGGCTCCACGCTTCTCGTGGGGAATGCCCCTAGGGCGTCGCCGGGCCTTCCAGAGGGGCTCGAGGTGGGCTCCGTTTAGGCGGTACCCAACAGTAGCCCCTCGCGGGCCGGGCTTCTGACTTCGGCGCCCAAGGCCCTCGAATCCTTCGACAGCCCCTAAAAAACGCCACCCCGAGCGCCGGAGGAAGGGGCCGGCTCCGGAGATGTTCCTCTGAGACTGTTGGCTGTGAGCGCCTTAGGCGGAGCCGGCGGACGCTATACGGAATGGACACGCGTCATCCGCCGGTTGGCTGCCTGTTCGCGTTCCGAGGCGCTTTTATCGGTTACCCCGGGTGACACTATATAAGGGGGGAGGGCGCAGTGAAATCCACTTTTCACCGCGCCGCACCCTCTCAGTTTGCCCTAATTCGAGCCGCCTCGAGATTTGCGCTTGCTGCATCCTACGGCCCTCGTTCTTCAAGGTTTGTTGGATTTCCCTCCTTTAGGGGCTTCGGTTTGTGGCTTAGGTTATGCCCCTTGCGGCGAGGGTCCTCTGTCCCTTCACGACCTTAGCTCAGGTTTTTGTTTTCAGGCTGGCTCAGACCAAGCAGACTGCCCAGCTGATCGACTTGTCCATGGCGAGCCCTGCGCGCGATGACGTTCCGGCTGAGGAGGGGGCTGACGTTGAGGTTCAAGCCGAGGTTCCGGCTAAGGTGGCGCTTAGCCCGGCTGCGGGGGAGCCAGCCGCGGCCTCCATCGGGGAGGGAAGTGATGGTCCGTCGGGTGACGAGTCGGAGGCTGCCGGCCGCGCGCGGAAGTCGAAGTCGCGCCCAACCGTCTACTTTGGGCCCTCCTGTGTTGGGGAGTCCACAATCAGATTCTACGAGGAGAAAGGCTTCTTCCCCACGGGATGGGGTCGTGCGCCAAGAGCCGAGTCGGAGGCAGCTCCCCATCCCGGAGAAGCCGTGGTGTTCCGGGACTTCTTCAACGCGGGGCTCCGGTTTCCGTGCCAGCCTCAGCTGGTGGACATTTTGAGGCGGTACCGGGTGCAGCTTCACCATCTGACCCCGACCTCCTTCATCCAGCTCAGTAAGTTCTTCTGGGCTATGAAGACCTTTGGAGCGGAGCCCGATGTGGACGCATTTGTGCGGCTCTATGAGCTGCACACTCAGTACAAGAAGGTGACGCTTGCTGATGGCATCACGTACACCAACCAGTTCGGGTTTGGCACCTTCATCCCGCGCAGGGAGCTGGACCCCAGTGTGACGAAGGTGGAGCTGTCCAAGGCTCAAAAGGGGAAGCTGGACGACGAGTGGCTCCAGTACTGGTTCTACGTGGGAGCTCCGACGGGAGGGTCAGGCCGGGCCAACGAGGCGGAGCCCCCGGAGTTTCCGCTTGCTGGGGGCGTCTCCGTCTCTTTGAGGGTAAAGTGCCTTCCGTACTACGACAGCACCTCCAGGTTCAAGGAGTGTATGACTCGCTTCACACAAGCCACCCTGCTGCTCAGAGGTCGGGATGTGGTGGACGAGTTCGTGGCGGCGGGGATCTGGCCACTGAGGTCGTCGTGGAGGCCGGTGTCCCTTGAGCTTCGGGACTTTGGGGGTTTCAAGGGTGTGCCTTTCCCTTGTTCCATCTGGACTGGGCCACTCGATTCCCCGGTCTGTCGGATGGCCAGATAGTGGAGAAGGTCGACTGCGACGTCGTCGACCTGCTTGGCTATGTTACTGGCCCGGAGGTGGACTCCCGGTCGGTGATCGTCAAGCATGATCAGAGGCTGAACCGGTGCCTCATTGAGATGGGGTGGAGGTGCCCCCGAGGGCCTTTCTTCCGAAGGGGCTTCGCGGGCCCGCAAAGGGGCTATCGCCCCGGACTCGGCGGAGGTTGGGGCCAAGATGAAAGCGGTGGTCCCCCAGAAGCGGAAGGGGGGCTCAGGAACTATCCGCCGCGGGGGCAAGTGTGGGCGGAGATTCCCAGAGGACGAAGGAGTCTAAGCGGAAGAAACGGCGTCGTCTCGAGACGTAGAGCCGGCTGGTTGCTGGCGAGGATACCTCGGTGTCGGGAAGGTCCAGGCTGAGCTCGAAGGTGATTAGCAAGAGACCTAAGGGTTGGACCGTGCTGCGCGTGGCCACCGTCGACTCGGACGATGAAGGGGACCAGACGCCTTCGAGGTCCATCTCCCCGACCGTGGAGGCGGAGCTGGCGGCGGATGCCGTGAAGGCCCTGGCGGCTCCAGGGGGGCCCACCTCGTCCCTGGAGATGGTTGAAGCGGCTGCTGCTGTTTGCTCCAAGGTTGCGCGTTGTGGTCCAGGTGAGGCACTGATCCCTGGATATCCGCCTTTTGCTACCTGCGGTGCCTCCCCCGGCTTCTTGAAGGATCTTCGCCGGGTGTCGGCCTTGCCTGGGGAGGGGCTGGTGGAGCCGCGGCTGAGCTTTGTAGGTTTTTTGATGCGTCACGGCTTAGTGAACCGTGACAGGGATGAATACGGGAGGGCTTTTGACATGAGCGTTCGTTTGGGGTCCCGCATCTCTTCCTTAACCTATGGTGTGCTGATGTTGAAAGGTGATGCTCCCGTGGCGTCGCTGCGGTCGTCGGCGCAAGGCGGAGCTGAGGGAGGGCCTCAGCCCCAGGCTTCGGGCAAGGAGTCTGCTGTGGTAGGGGTCGCCGGAGCTCGCGGGGGCCCTCGATCTCTTGACGTGTCAGGTAGGGGTTTCCCGAACTGGCTTCCTCGTGCCCGTAGGGGTGGTTCCTTTAACGCTGTGTTTTCCTTGTTTTGCTTTTCAGATTTTGAGCAATGGTTAAGGGCTACGGAGTGAAAGATCTGGCTGCTCTAGCTGTGGAGTACGGCCAGACTGGTAAGTTGCTTTTCTTCGCTTCCGCGTGCCTGGTCGTGATTTGGGTTTGTAGTGGCTGTATGCTGACTGCAGGCTTGTGGCCTCCGTAGAGTTGTGTTATAGGGCATGTTCTTGGGGAAAAGGAGGCTCAGCGGGAGGGGCGGGAGAAGCTGGAGGCAGACAACCTTCGGGAGGAGGTTAGTTACTTGGAGACCCTGAGAGGGCTGCTTAAGGAGTCAAATTTCGAGCTTGCTATGCAAAATACTCACCTGAAGGTTGCTGGCACGGAGATGGTCAACGAGATTGCGAAGCTAAAGGCAGAGCTGCGCAAGAACGAGGGAGTTGTCGTTGGGCTCCGCGACTTGGTGGAGGCTGAGACAAATCTCCGGGCCAAGGCCGAGGAGGATAGGAAGGGAGTCGCGGCGTCGCTGGAGGAGCGGGCCCAGCAAGTTGCGGGTCTTGAAGCCCAAGTTTCGGAAAAAACGCGGGATATCAATTGGCTCCGCTCCGAGGTGGCCGGACAGGCCAAGCAGATTGAGAGGCTTCGGGAACAGCTGGCCGACGCGAAGCGGCGCTGGGCTGATCGCGAGGCCGAGCTCCTGGCTCAGTGTCGCAAGGAAGAGTGCGCTTATGCGGCGGCCCTTGAAGAGTTTGGCTGCTGCCCCACTCCGTCCCCCGCATCAGCTGACAGCCTGGCATACTTGGAGTGGCTCGAGGCTGAGTTCCAGTCGCTCCCAACGGTCTTCGAGGGTACCAGCGACTACGCAGTGGCCTTGACTGCGGAGACCGTGGGGGAGGCGCTGGAGAACGCCGGATGTGACCACCTTCTGAAGGTGGCACAAAGTCAATGGCCTTCCGTAGGGCCACCTTTGCGCGTTCTTCTGAGGCCGTGAAGGACCTGCGCTCGACGTTTTTGCAAAAAACGCCACCCCCCGCCTGGCTGTCAGCGAGGCCTGAGCTTCGCCGGTTAGGCTAGGTATGGCGTCTCGCTGGGGCTTCGGCTTTTTGAAAAAACGCCACCCCCTGCCTAAGCCCCGGAGGGACGCCCGCGCGTGCCTTTGCGGCGATTTTCGTGCGAGGCTTGAGTGGGGGCTAAGGAGCGAGCGGCGGTCGGAGCTCGCTCGCGAGCGCAAAGTGGCGGAGCCACGGGCGCACTGTGGCGGGGTCACGGGCGCACTATGGCGGGGTCACGGGCACACAGTGGCGGAGTCACGGGCGCTCAGTGGCGGAGTCACGGGCGCACAGTGGCGCTTGCTCGCCTATAAAAGGGGAGGGGGGACGCTGTGCGGTTTCGGGCATCGTTCTTGCGCTATGGTGATGGTAGAGTTTTCCTTGAGGGTGTCAGTTCCCGGCCGCCCTCCCGATGCTCGGTGGTGTCCTTGAAGTCTTGGAGGCCATGAGGATGCTCGCGATCCATCAGGCAGTCGGAGGTTGCGGGATCGTGGCCTATCCTGCTTTCGTGGCAGGAGGGCCTGGGCGTGACCGGGACCCGTGCCCCCTGGCAGAGGCAACTCAGGGGCTGGCAGTCACATGACTGCATGTGTTGGGGGACTCCCCAGCTTTGCTCGGTCATGGTGCGAAGCCCCCGGCCCGCGCTTCCCCCCGGTTGCCCGGAAGCTATGAGAATGCTCGCGATGTGACGGCACAAGTCGGCCTTGCGAGCGTGGCGGGGATGTTGGCGCGGGTCTGTGTACGCACCGTCGTTGAGGCGGTGCGAAGTGTTTGTACTTTTTTATGCTCGCGCACGAGCTTAGATTTTTTGCCTGAATGGTTGGCTTTGTAAGAGGTGTTCTTAATATTGATTTTTGCAACACAAGTATTGTTATTTGCTTTTGGCCGATCCGTGCTTGCTAGGTGTCTTAGTGGTGTGCAGGGTAGAAAGGGTGGGTCTGTGTGTTTTGCGCGGAGACCCTTGCCCGCCTTAGCGAGTCTTCGAGAGAAAGGTGGCTCCGTGCGCTTTTCGCCGAGCCCCTTGCCCGCCTTTAGTGGGATTTTGAGAGAAAGGTGGCTCCGCACGTTTTTCGCGGAGCCCCTTGCCCGCCTTAGTGGGATTTCGAGAGAAAGGTGGCTCCGCTCATTTTTTGCGGAGCCGCTTGCCCGCCTTAGCGGGACTTCGAGAGAAAGGTGGCTCCGCGCGTTTTTCGCGGAGCCCCTTGCCCGCCTTAGCGGGACTTCGAGAGAAAGGTGGCTCCGTGCGGTTTTCGCGGAGCCTCTTGCCCTCCTTAGCGGGAATTCGAGAGAAGGTGGCTCCGTGCGCTTTTCACGGAGCCCCTTGCCCGCCTTAGCGGGACTTCGAGAGAAAGGTGGCTCCGCGCGTTTTTTCGCGGAGCCCCTTGCCCGCCTTAGCAGGCCTTCGAGAGAAAGGTGGCTATGCGCGTTTTTCGCAGAGCCCCTTGCCCGCCTTAGCGGGACTTCGAGAGAAAGGTGGCTCCGCGCATTTTTCGCGGAGCCCCTTGCCCACCTTGGCGGGACTTTTGGGGGGAGGGGGCTTATTTGGCCGTGCGCGCTTTGCGTGCGACGACCAATGTGGCCCCGAGCCCCGTTGGGGGGCTCCGGGTTGATAATTGGCCTAGCGGCCCGTTCGACCCGGAGCCTCCCGTGGCGTGAGCCGGACGGCGGGGACACTTGCGTGTTTTGGTTCTTTTCTGTTTTTCATGTGGGGAGATGATTACATGAGATGCGGGTTCCGCCTCGTTGAAAACCTCACCTCCAAAAGGAGTCGCCCCGTGAGGAAACGAGTACGGCCCGGGAAACGAAAAGGAAAGAAAAAATGCCCGGCCTCTTGCTTATAGTTCCGCAAGGTGCTTTACGGGCTTACAACGCTGAGCCTTGTTGCGGAGGTGTACCCCCCTTGTTAGGGGTAAAATTTCTTTAGGCTGTCGATGTTCCATGTGTGCGGGAGCTCGTTGCCTTCGCTGTCTGCAAGGTGGAAGGAGCCCGGCCTGGAGCTTTTGGAGACGATGAAGGGGCCTTCCCATTTCTCGTGTAGCTTGCTGAGGTTTTCATGATTTGGCCTCAGCCTGAGCACGAGGTCTCCCGGTGTGATGTCTTTCAGCTTGACTTTTTTGTCGCGCCATCTTCGGGTTTCCTCCTAGTATTTTTCCAAGTTCTCCGCGGCTCTAAGCGTGTCCAGCTCCATCACGTCTTTTTCGGTGAGTACGCTTGATTCGGCGGCTTCGCGATGGCTGACTCGGAGGCTCCCCAGCTTGAGCTCCTCGGGGGACATGGCCTCGGCTCCGAACAGGAGCCGGAATGGTGAGAAACCTGTGGCCCTCGACTCGGTGGAGTTGTGTGCCCAGACCGCCCTCGGGAGCTCATCTGCCCACTTGCCTTTTGGTAGGTTCAGGAGGCACTTCCTGATGTTTGAGAATATGATGCCGTTGGCTCTTTCGACGGCTCCGTTGGATTGGGGGTGGTAGACGGATGCGAAACGGAACGCTGGTCCCTAACTTGTGGCATGTGTCTTTGAAGAGGGTGCAGTCGAACTGTTTGCCGTTGTCGACAGTCACCTCCGCCGGCACCCCGAACCTACATACGATGTTCTGCCAGAAGAATTTCTGTATTGTGAGGGCCGTGATTGAGGCCAGTGGCTTGGCCTCTATCCATTTAGAGTAGTAATCCACTGCCACTGCTGTGAACCTTCAGTTCCCTTGCACGGCCGGCAAGGGCCCCACCAGGTCAATGCCCCACCTCTGCAGCGGCCATGCGGGGATTATGAGCTGTGAGGGGGCTCCGGGCGCTTGCTGGATGTGTGCTGTTTTTTGACAGGCCTCGCACTCGCTGACGATCTTCTGGGCGTCGGAGAGTGCGGTGGGCCAGAAGAAGCCCTGTCGGATTGCTTTTTTGGCTAGCGCTTTGGAGCCTATATGAGCCCCGCACATGCCGGAGTGCACTGCTGCCAGTAGCTCCCTGCCCTCTTCCAGTGACACGCAGCAGAGCAGGGGTTGCTACATTCCGGCTTTGAACAATTCGTCGCCCATGAGCACGTAGCCTCTGGTTCTGTACCTGAGCCTCTCGTTCGCTTTCTTGTCCTCGGTGGTGAATCTACCGCAGATGTAATCTTTAATTTCTTTGCACCAGTCCTGCTTTTGAATGCAAAGGATGTGGGCGGGGTTGTTGGGCTCCGGCTCCCTTGCTGCTGGCGATTTTAGGACCTCGTACATGACCACGGCCTCCAGGGGGGTTCCCTGAGCTGCCGCCTTAGCGAGCCTGTCTGCTTTTGTGTTCTCTGACCTTGGAATGTGCACCACGGTGAAGCCCCTAAAGTTCTTCTCCATTGCGCGGACTGCTGCGAGATAGTGCGCGAGGCTCAAATTCCTGGCTTCGCTTTCCTTTTCGATGTGGTCCCTAATGACCTTGGAGTCCGTCCTGACCACAAAGCTTTGGTGGCCTAGCGCCTTCATCTTGCGGAGCCCAAGCAGCAGGGCTTCGTACTCGGTGGAATTGTTGGTGCAGGGGAACTCGAGTCTGGCTGCGAATTTTGTTGTGTTTCGGATGGGGAGATGATGACCGCGGCAATGCCTGCCCCCAGATTGCACCAGGCTCCGTCGCAGTTGACTATCCAAGGTAGGTCAGTGGGCTGTTCGGGCTCGCTCGTGGGTGATGTCCATTCTGCTATGAAGTCCGCCAGGACCTGAGATTTTATGGCGCTGCACCTCTCGAAGTCCACTACGTACTCTGAGAGCTCCTGCGGCCCATTTTTGGATGCGGGGTGATGCCTCCCTGTTTGCGAACAGGTCCCGGAGGGGCTGATCGGTTACCACTAGTATCTTGAAACCCTCGAAGTAATGCTTGATTTTTCTCTTGGCCATGATGAGCACGTAAGCTATTTTCTCGAGCTCAGAATAAAGAAGTTGCGAGTTTGCTAGGGCTTCGGATACATAGTAGACCGGGTGCTGGGTGCTGCGGCCCTCCACCAACCTTTCCTGCACCAGGACAGCGGAGACGGCTGACCGCGAGGCTGACAAGTATAGCATGAGCTTGGCTTTGGGCTCCGGGGGCGTGAGCTTTGTGGTGCTCATGAGGTATTTCTTGAGCTCCGCAAACGCCTTGCTTTGCTCTTGGCCCCATTCGAAGGTACCTGCTCCTCTCAGGACTTTGAAAAATGGGAGGCTGCGTTCAGCTGCCCTTGGGATGAAACGACTGAGGGCTGCTATTCTACCGGTGAGCTTTTGCACGTCCTTGATGCACTTCGGCTCTTCCATTCTCCTGATTGCCTCGATTTTGTCCGGGTTGGCTTCGATTCCCTTGGTGGACACGATGCAGCCAGGACCTTGCCCCTCTGGACTCTGAATACGCACTTTTCAGGGTTCAACTTGAGGTTCGCCTTGCGGAGATTACCGAAAGTTTCTGCGAGGTCCCCTAGGTGGCTGCCTCTTTCCGAGCTCTTGACGACGATGTCGTCCACATAAGCCAAAAGGTTACGCCTGATCTGGCTACCGAATGTGCCATAGGTCATTCTTGTGAAGGTCGTGTCTGTGTTGCGGAGCCCCTCTGGCATTTTCAGGAAGCAGTAGGTGCCGAAAGGATTGATGAAAGCCGTTTTCTCCTGGTCTTCCTCTTTGATCCAAATTTGATGATATCCAGAGAACATATCAAGGAGCGATAACATTTCGCTGTTAGCTGCGTTGTCTACCATGGTGTCGATTCTCTCCAGTGGGAAATCATCCTTGGGGCAGGCCTTGTTCGGATCCGTGAAATCTATGCACATGCGAATCTTGTCGTTCTTTTTCCTGACGAGTACCGTGTTTGCGAGCCACTCCGTGTATTTGACCTCACGGATGATACCGGCGTCGAGCAGGCGCTGGACCTCCGCCCTGATGGCCAAGGCCTTTTCTTCCGACATCTTGCGGAGCTTCTGCTTCTTGGGCTTCGCCCCATCAGCCACGTCTAGCTTGTGCTCTATGATGTTGCGGTCCACTCCGCGCAGGTCCGAGGTGGACCACGCGAAGACGTCCATATTCTTGAGCAGGAACTCCCTAAGCCAGGCCTCCTCCTCGGTGGTCAGGTCGGTGCCCAAAATGACCTCCCTATTGGGCCGCATGCTGTCAAGCTGCAACGTGATGCTGATCTCGTCCCTGTCTTTGGGTGGTTCGTGCCAAGGTTCCTTCTTTTCTGGGAGATCTGCCAACGTGATGCTCCCTTTGACGAGGGCTTCGGCGATGGCCAGGTGGTGGACCGGCCTGCGCCCGGGGGCTGTGCCCCTCTCTATTGACTGAGCTCGTTCCTGATTCCCCTTCATGGAGATGACTCCGCAAGGTCCGGGCAGTTTCATGAGCAGGTAGGAGCTCCGGATGACGGCATCAGACTTGTTGATGGAGCCCCTGCCGAATATGGCTTTGTAGGGGTAAAACATTTCCACTACATAGAATGTCACATCTTCGGTTCTTGGGTTGCGGAGGTCTCCCAGGGAGACAGGCAGAGTGATTTTACCCAGGGCTTTGACCGTGGTGCCTCCGAAGCCGATGAGCGGAATGCTGGCTGGCTGCAATAGTCTTTTGTCTAGCTTCATCGAGTCGAAGGTGTTTGCGAACAGAGTGTCCGCTGAGCTGCCAGTGTCGACCAGTATGTCGTCTAGGACCCACCCTGCTACGTTGGCTTCTATCACCATGGCGTCCTCGTGGGGGTGGCAAGCTAGGTCCAGGTCGTCCTCGGTGAAGGAAATGGGGACGTGAGACCAGGCGTCCCTCCTGATGGGCCCCCCCACTGAACTGCACTGCGTGCACTCTCCTGAAATAGTCAGCTCTGGCTCTCTTGGTCTCAAACTCGCGGGAGGAGCCACCAGCAATGGGCATGATGAAGCCCCTGGTTGGGAAAGCCGCTGGTTGGCTTATAGTCTGAGCCGCGACTGGCTCCTGTTTAGGCGGGTGTGGGGGTGGGGGGGGGGAGTTCCTCCCCACGATGCTCGCTGGTTGAGCTTGCGGCGAAGTGTGCTGGTGCCGAGCCGATCTGCTGGTATGGGGCAGGCTGGGAAGTAGTCAGAGCCTGATGATACTGTCCCTGTCCCAGAGCTCTCCATTCTTGGCAGGGTGGATGGAAGGCCGTAGGGGGCTGCGGGTACTGGGTCTGCGGAGGGGCGGGATTGAAAGAGAGTTGCCAGTGTTGGCTTGGGCGTGGATGTGCGGCCACTTGCTCCTGTTGCTTTCTTTCCCATTCTATGCGTTCTAGGGTCCGCGCTCTTTCTGGACACTTCATCGTGCCGTGATCATCGTTTTCCATGTGGAAGGCGCAGAAAAACATTTTCTTGTCTTTCGAGGCCTCTGGTCTCTGGGAGCTCCGCCTCTATGGTTGTGCTTCCTGCCTTTGCCCTGTCGGCCCTGCCCCTGTGGTGCGCTGTAAGGGCGGTCCTAGGGTCGGGGTTGAGGGGGTGCCAGGAGTTTCCCCCTGCTGGATGTTGTAGACCCGCTGTTTGCTGGTATTGCGCGGGTGGGTTCTGCTGGAACTGCTGTTTGGGCTGGTCCCAGTGCGGAGGCGCAAGCATTCTGGCCTTTCTCATCCTTTTCAGCCTGCTGATGCGTTTCCAAGCTGATCTTGTCCCTGGCCTCAGAAGCCCTCTTGAGCTTGGCGAGGACCTCCGCCAGTTCCCGCGTTACGGGGTCGTGATCCTCGGCTGACTGGGCCGGTATTGCAGGTCTCAGGGAATCGGGGCCCCCTCGTTTCGGGTTCCCCTGGTTTCCGACCTGGTTCGAGGGTTCCCTGTTTTCCTGGTTCTGGGGTGGACATCAGTCGTCTGAGTTGTACAGAGCGAGCTGGGCGTCCGCCTCCTGCGGAGCCCCCTGGGCTTCGGCTGTAGAAGTCGACGGGGCGTCGCCCTCTTTTCCTTCGGAGCTACCATGGTTCTCGTGGATCTTACTTCGTGCCAAGCACAAACGGTGGGCGCCAAATGTTGGGCCTTGGGTTCCGTGGGCCCCCTAGGAGTCCAGACAATACAGAAAGCCATGAACAAAGCAAGAGGCCTAATAGTCCTTGTATTCATCCAAAATGCCAACCCTTTTACACGCGGTGGAGGGCGCCTTTTATACCCGCACCGCCTCGCCCTGGAAGGACGAGTATGCCCCTGCTCTACATTACAACTTCATAGGCATGCAAGCCTACTCCCGTACATTGACCGCCGGGTTCAACCACCCCGGCAAATCCAACTTGTACACCTACAGCGCTGCCGTGTCTGGCCAGACTACCTAAGGCGCCTTCTCGAGAACCCACCTCCGACGTCGTCCGCCTCACGCCCCCCGGGAGTGGTTCTGGCGGGGCGCCTGGCCTTCGCTCCGGTCGATCGCCGCAGCCCCGATCTGGGGTCCCTGGCCAGTCGCCCCCCCCCCCCCCCCCGGAGCCTTCTTCTGGAGACCCACAGTCTCGGTCGTCCGTCGGGCTTCGCTGGGACCCTGGTCGGAGCCCCGCTTCCAGGCTGCAGCCATCCCAGGGCTTCGATACCTGAAAAATAAAAACATGGTAAGTAGCCCGCGGCCCTGGCCACCTGCCGGGCTTTGCTGAGGGCTCAGCCGGAGCCGTGCCTACAGGCGGTGGCCGTCTTGGGGCTTCGGTGCCTGAAAGGAAAACCGGGTTAGCCACCGCGGAGCCGCCGTCAGGGGCTCCACGCTTCTCGTGGGGAATGCCCCTAGGGCGTCACCGGGCCTTCCAGAGGGGCTCGTGGTGGGCTCCGTTTTGGCGGTCCCCAACACCCGTCATTGTGTCGCCATACCCGGCACTATGCAGGCGTGCGTAGCACTGTGCGGACAGGCTGGTACTGTTGCACTCTCCTATGCTGCCTAACTCGGCATGACCAGCCCTCGAGCAGGCATGGGAAGCCCTCGAAGAGGTGTACGGCCCACCACCAAAGACGACGATGGGCGACGCGGACCCTCGAAGTGGGAGGATAAGCTGCATGCGTCATCCACAGGAATTGCCACGCCGCCTACAGGAGCCACTACGCACAGTTGAAGGGATGTGCAATGACGACGACCATGCCCAGCGCCACGCCTCATCGTACGCAACAACTGTAGAACTTACTATGCATCGTCCTTTGTCACTGCCCCTCCTTGGCCCATAAAAGGGGGAGGCAGCCCCCCAGGATAGGGACATGCTCATACTCATCCTCGCTCACACACTCCATCATCATCCATAGCCACACCACCGATCGACATCCATGGACTTGGAGGCATCACCCCCTCTCCCGCCTTGCTTGTAGCCCCACTACTACGAGCACCCCGGTGCAAGTGCTCACGCATGCTCTGCTAGACGTACGGCCCCGCGCCAGAACCAGGATAAAATCATCGTGTCATTGTGTTATTCCTTGTGCCGACCATCGAGAGACGGGACACAACGCATTTTTGCTGGAGTTCGGCCCCCCGAGGGTTCGAGCACCGACAGTGGCACGCCAGGTAGGGGAATCGCGCTGTGATCATTCTCTTGATGTGTCTCCTCTGTTCTCTCGATGGCGATCCACACGGAGCTCACCAGGGACCGCTTCTTCTGTGGCTCGTCCGACCCATTTCCAGCCGGATACATCATCTGGTTCAGGAGCATGGAGTTCGAGGCCACAGGGAATGGTTACCTCATGCGACTCGTTTCACGAGGCTCTGGCACGGAGGAGCCGGCACCGGAAGCGAAGGAATCCGCACCTCTGCAGTCGTCACCCCAGCGCAGGCAGCGCTCGGGGCAACGCGCACGGTGGGCACGTGCGAAGCGCCGAAGGGCAGCCCATGCTCTCTCCCTTGAGCGGCACGAAGTTGACAAGGCGCCGCCCGCTGTGGCAGCAAAACGAGCTGTACCCCCACGAGTGGTCCATACGACACTCCCCATTGGGAAAGGCACGGCCGAGCCGTCCCCATTCCCTAGCTGGATGCGCAACGCCAGCATGACGTACACCTCGTCGGTCAGCACGGCCATGGATGCATACGAGGATCTGCCAGGTCACCTCTTGATCTCAATCCGCAACCTCATCACGTCTTCCACGGGTGACTCGTACCCCTGCTCCGACAGCGAGGGATACACCTCCGCTCGTGAGGCTCCAGAGTGGGACTACTCTGGGCTCCGCGACCGTGAGGCTCTCCTATCGTTTCAAGCCGTTGCGGACTACTGCTTCGGCTACTCCGACGACTCCAGCACCGGAGACTACTGACCCCGTAAGGGAATGCGTCATTGTGCTCAGGGTAGAAGAGCAAGATCCTGACGGTTGGGGAGCGAGCGGTGCAGCGGATCGTCCACGTGACCCGGCGCTGAGGACCCGGTGTGTCCGAGGACCGGTGGATGGTCGCTTCCTGGTGTGATGAGTGATTGACAACGTGGTGTGGATTGACGTTTCCCTTGGCTCAAGTATTGCAGGTGTAGAATGCGGCTTGGTTGCATTGGTGCAGGTGAAGAACAGGCGCGAAAGGTCTTAGCCATGGCGGCCTCCGAGGAGCGGAGAGACAAGTAGGCTTGGTTCGAGGGACCCGGTGGCCGGTGGATCAAGTGCGGTTCACATGCTGGCAAGAACGAGCAAGGGGACGTGGTTCCGGTGCGAGGTAGCGGCTCACAACCGAAGCTCGTACGCGGACGTGAAGCCGGCGCAAGGTGGCGGCTAACAACCGAAGTTTGCGCGCGGGGTTTGGTGATTTGGCCACAAAATCATCGGTGGACGGTTTCCCTTGGTTTGGGCCTCAAAACCAAGGACCGAGGACTCGACGTGGCGAAGATGGGCCGTTGGGCTGCTGGGCTGTATGTACCCGGCAGTGCCGAGTTGGACAACTCGGCAGTGCCGAGTACATGCACCCGACTGGGCTGGCCCAAGAACGGCGTCGAGGAGCTTCGATCCGGAGGACACGCGGCGTGACTGCAAGGCTTGCGTCGGAGGGAAGCTAGCTTGCAGTGGAAGGTGCCCGAGCCGGAAAATATCTGAAGACCAAATGTCAAATTTGCCCCTGAGGGGTATGTATCACTTAGGGGTAGTTTAGTCTTTAGGACACCACCACTTGGACTACTAATAGGCCCCTTCAGGGCTGGTGGCTGTTATCTCTTTAGTTATCTTTTATTTGGCTTGTTTAGTTTTCCTCTTCCTTTCATCCCCTCCACCTAGAACTACTTCGAATCATTCCTAGTTTGTATAGGTGAATTCATGGTTATGTGATTTAGATTATGCAGTTCATCTTTGTGCCATGATTTGATTTCCCGAGCTCCTTTTCCCTTTTCTATTTTCGTGGGTATTTTTGGGGCTATTTTTGGGGGATTTTCGTTCTTCTCAATCTAGGGCGTTTTCTCTCGGATTTCTTTGGGGGATTCACGTATGAGTGCCTTGTGCCTCTTTTGCTGGTGATCCTTTGCCCCCAAGCGCCGAGAATCGCTTCAGATTTGAGATTTTCGGGATGAACTTGATGTCATGGTGTTCATCACGAGATCTGAGTTTTCGGGAGTTGTACTGAGTTAGAGGCCGAGATCTTTTGGGAAAACACTCCACTGGAGGTCTATATCATCTGACCAAAATCTCGCCTCAAGAGCTCAAGCCGTTTGGGAGATCCATCCTCGAGTTGACTTTGGGGCTGTGCTGTTTGCGTATACTCGGCACTGCCGAGTTGTGAAAACCGGCACTGCCGAGTACATAGACTCGAGGGGTGCTTTGTGCTGTGTGTATTCGGCAGTGCCGAGTTCTGAAAACCGGCAGTGCCGAGTACACACACCCAGTGGCTGTTTCGGTGAAGTTTTTGAATCGAGAATTCTTTCTGTGTTTCCGCTGCATGTTTCTTGTTCCTAGGGTCAGTAGCATCTCAGTTGCTACGTGATCTTGGCAAGACAGTGATACGAAGTCCGGAAGTGATTTTGGGGTGAAAGCCGAATTGAATTGGAGAAGAAAATTTTATCGGCTCCCATTCACTCCCCCCCTCTCTGGTCGCCGTTTCGGTCCTTCAATTGGTATCAGAGCCGGTTACGGGTCTTTGCGACTCTAACCAGTCTAAGATCCAAAGATGGCGTACCAAGATCGGGGTTCCGGGCCTCCGCACTTCGATGGGAAGAACTACCCGAACTGGGTTGCGCGTATGGGCGCTTTCTTGCGAGGCAAAGGAAAGTTGCTGTGGGATGTGACGAAAGATGAAAACTATGTCAATCCCACCAACTTAGATGCCCAGGATGCAAAGGAGAGATTTGAGGCGAATGCCCGAGCTGTCGACTACTTGTTCCGTTCTTTGTCTGCCGAGGAGTTCGAGCGTGTTTTGGGCGAGGACCTAGCTTGCCAGATCTGGCAGAAGCTCAAGGTAGCCCACGGTGGTGATAGCCATGTCAAGGCTAGGCTTTTCTCGATGTACAGGAGAGAGTATGAGAACTTTGCTCATCTGCCTGGAGAGTCTGTTGATGCTTTGTTTCAGCGTTTCACTTCTATTGTCAACAACATGAAAGCCAACATTACCGTGCTCCCATACTCGGATCATGACCGAGCTATCAAGCTCCTGCAAGCACTTGATAGATCCGTGTGGGGTGCCAAGGTTGAGGCGATCATGGAGTCGGCAAACTATGAGACTCTTTCTGTTGACGAGCTTTTCTCGAAGTTGAAGTCTTCTGAGGTTGACAGGCAGTTGCTTGCCAAGGCTAAGAGTCCGACTGATCCCCATAGTCTGGCTCTAGTCGGTGGCTCTGGATATGGACATGCTAACACTCCTAGACACTTTGCTTTGTCTTCTCTTGTGTCCCTTCCAGATGAAGAGTATGAGGTGCTGAGCGAGGAGGATCTCGCGTTGCTCACGAGGAGGTTCGAGAGGATGTACCAGAACCGCAAGGGTTCGAGGCGTGCCGGGAGTACGTGCTACAGATGCGGGAAGATGGGCCACTTCATCGCCGAGTGCCCCGAGGAGATCAAGAACGACTACAACCGCAAGCACCGCCCGCGAGACGACCACAAGCACCGGCCCAAGGACGAGTACCGCGCCAAGAACAAGAACAAGGACGAGAGAAGATCCAAGAACAAGCACGGTGGACACAAGAAGAACAGATCTCGAGCGATGGTGGCTGATGCGAGCGACATCGACACAAGCTCCACCAACACGTCGTCAAGCTCAAGCAGTGAAGATGAAGACCGCGGCCGCCGCAAGGAGAAGAAGAGCTTGAACCGCAACTTCAACGGCATCTCCTTCGCCGCCGTCGACTACTGCACCATGGCGCACGACTCCGTGAAGGGCAAGGACGACTCCGACTCCGACTCCGAGGATGAGGTATTGACAGATCCCACCTCTTTGCGTCAGGAGATTGCTAGGCTAGAGCAGTTGGTCGATAACCGCGATGATGTGCTTAGAAAGACCAACAAAGAGAAGAGGGAGTTTAGGTCCTTGCTAGGAGAGTCTAAGGATAGAGTGGCTGAGCTTGAGACCTTGCTTTCTGAGACTGGAAAGAAGGCCATGGAGTTTGAGTCTTTGCTTTGCGAGTCTAGGGAGAGAGCAGCTTCGCTTGAGTCTGAGATTGCTGTTTTGAAAGATGCTCCTCTTGTGTCTGATGAGGTAGAGTGCTCGTTTTGTGATGTGCATATTGCTGATCTTGTTGTGCTCAAGGAAAAACACATGAACTGCTTGGATGAACTAGAGAGTGCTAGAGTTGAGCTTGCTGAGTTGAAGTCTAGGTCATCTTTGCTAGGTGCTTGTACTTCTTGTCCTGCTTTGCATGCTCAGTTGCTTGAATCACGCACCATGGTTAGTTCACTTGAAGCACAACTTAAATCACCCATTGCGAATTCCTGTTCTGCTTGTGATGTTGTTGCTTTAAAGAATGTTGAGCTAGAACAGTGTGTGAATAGATTGGAGGGTGAGAACGATGAGCTGAGACAGTGTTTGGGCTTGGTTGTCTGGTCGTGAGCCTCAGCTCAAGATGTTGATTGCGAGTTTCAAGAGAGCTGATGGTTGTGGGCTTGGTTCTGAGAAGGTTGGTGAGAGTAGTGGTGAGAGAGAGAGAGATCCAGAGAGCTCCACCGCAAACATTCCCACAAACCCACCAAAAACCATTCTCAAGAACACCTTTACACCCAAACCAAACCACCTGCTGAACAAGCTTGACACCACTCCAGATCCTCCCAAGTTTCCACCTAAGTCAGAGAACTTTCAGAGGAGAGTGACCTTTGTGAGGAGTGGGGTTTACCAGCCGAGAGAGAGGGCACAGCCGAGAGAAACCCCAAAGCCAAAGCCAGTCCGCTTCCATTGTGAGCATTGTGGAAGGGATGGTCACCTTGAGGAGTTTTGTTGGAGGAAGAAGAGGGAGGTGAGAAGAGAGAAGGAGGTGGGGAACAGGGACAGGTACTACTCTTCTCGTAGTGTGCCTGTGTCTCGTTCACCCTGGCCGAGAGGCGACGCGTTTGTGCGTACAGTTCCTGCAGTTGCTAGTCGTGGTGTTCCTGTTGTTCGTGAGTTTGCTAGGCGGCCTCCGTTTCGCGGTCAGTTTGGTTCAGGGAGGTTCGACCGTAGCTTTGAGGCTAGGAGAGAGTCTAGGCCACGTTTTCCCCCGCGTGGTGCTAGAGGTCCGATGGTGAGAGACGAGAGGGTGTCACGCGGTAGAGCTGATTTTGCTAACCCTTCTTTTGAGCAGATGGCCCGACACTGGTTTGACTCGTTCTGTGCTAACCCCAGTGTCGAGTCATTTGCTCATTCTCGTTCTCGGTTCTGATTGTGCAGGTGGGAGGCTTGGAGAACTTTTGGTTGATGGATTCTGGCTGCTCGAGACACATGACAGGTAATGGTAAGTGGTTCTCCAGTCTCACCCCGGTGGTGTCCAGGCAGTACATCACTTTCGGGGATAAGGGTAGAGGTAGAGTTTTGTCAGAGGGTGCTATTCAGGTGAGCGACACTTTCATGTTGAAGCGAGTTGCTCTTGTCAAGAATCTTGGTTTCAATTTGCTCTCAGTTTCTCAGCTTCTTGATGAGGGTTATGAGGTTCGCTTTAAACGTGGTGATTCGAAAATTCTTGATTCTCGAGGTGACCTTGTGTGTATGATCATTCCTGAGGGACAGATTTTTCGTGCTGATTTTTCTCGATCTTTTGGTCCTTCACGTTGTTTGATCGCTGGTACTTCTTCTGAGCTTTGGAAGTGGCATAGGAGATTGGGTCATGTGAGCTTTGATTTACTCACACGCTTGAGTGCTCTTGACCTTATCCGAGGATTGCCCAAGCTCAAGTTCGAGAAAGATTTGGTTTGTGCACCGTGTAGGCATGGAAAAATGGTTGCTGCTTCTCACCCACCTTTGACAGATGTTATGACTGAGCGTCCAGGGGAGCTTTTGCACATGGATTTGGTTGGCCCCGCTCGAGTTCGTTCAGTTGGTGGGAAGTGGTATGTTCTTGTGGTTGTTGATGACTTTTCTCGGTATGCGTGGGTGTTCTTTCTGGCGTCGAAGGATGAGACTTTTGATTTTGTTCGAGATCTGATTTTGAGGTTGAAAAACGAGAGTAATGGTGGTGCCATGAGAGCTATTCGTAGCGACAATGGTACGGAATTTAAGAACACTCGTTTTGATGCCTTCTGTCGTGATCTTGGTCTTGAACATCAATACTCGTCGCCATATGTTGCTTGTCAGAATGGTGTTGTTGAAAGAAAGAATAGAACACTTTGTGAGATGGCTAGGACGATGCTAGATGAGCATAGGACTCCTAGGAAGTATTGGGCAGAAGCGGTGAACACAGCTTGCTATGTTTCAAATCGGATTTTCCTTCGTGCTTTCAAGAAGAAACTTGCTATGAGCTTTTCCATGGTCGTTCCC
This sequence comes from Urochloa ruziziensis, assembly GCA_015476505.1. Classification (NCBI taxonomy): domain Eukaryota; kingdom Viridiplantae; phylum Streptophyta; class Magnoliopsida; order Poales; family Poaceae; genus Urochloa; species Urochloa ruziziensis. Next base: position 9,549,336 of record CM027126.1, on the reverse strand, counting down.
CCCGTGTGAGTCACTTTCGGGTTTTTGGTTGCAAGTGTTTCATCTTGAAGAAAGGAAATTTGGACAAGTTTGAGTCTCGTTCGATGGATGGAATTTTTCTTGGTTATGCTAATCATTCTCGAGCATATCGTGTGCTCAATCTTGAAACTAACCAAATCATGGAGACTTGCGAAGTCACCTTCGACGAGACCATTCCGTGTAGCTCTTCTGCTTTTGAGTGTGCAGGTGATGATGACTTGGGACAGCCCATCTTTGAGGAAGAACAGCTGATGATGAAGACGATGAGGAGATTCCAGGCACCGTGTGGAGATCGTGTACCTTCTACTTCCACTACTACCACGACGTTCGACGACGGCCCCTCTGCTACACCTTCGTCGAGTCGCGCACCAGATCGAGTTCAAGTGGAAGCTGATGTTGAGGGGGAGGCAATCTCGAGGCGAGAAGCTCCCCGGCTGGTACAGAGGGATCATCCACCTTCGAAGATCATCGGGAACTTGGATGAACGCACTACACGGTCGAGGTCACAGAACATCTCTCATTATGCTCATTCTGCTTTTGTCGCGTCTTTTGAGCCCAAAAATGTTGGACACGCTTTATCTGATTCCTGATTGGGTCAATGCCATGCATGAAGAGCTAGAAAACTTTGAGAGAAATCAGGTGTGGAAGTTAGTAGAACCACCTCCAAATTGCCATCCCATAGGAACCAAGTGGGTGTTCAAGAACAAGAGGGATGAGAGTGGTGAGATTGTGAGAAACAAAGCGAGGTTGGTTGCTCAGGGGTTTTCGCAGCAGGAGGGGATAGATTATGAGGAGACATTTGCTCCTGTTGCCCGTTTGGAGGCAATTCGGATCCTTCTAGCATTTGCAGTTGCTAAAGGGTTCAAATTGTTCCAAATGGATGTGAAGAGTGCCTTCTTGAATGGGGTGATCGAGGAAGAAGTGTATGTGAGGCAGCCCCCGGGTTTTGAGAGTGAGAGATACCCACACCGAGTGTACAAACTCCACCGAGCTTTATATGGCCTAAAGCAAGCACCCAGAGCGTGGTATGGTAGATTGAGAGGGTTCTTGCTTAGCAAGGGGTTTGAGATGGGAAAGGTTGATAAGACGCTCTTCTTGCTGAGAAATGGCAAAGATCTTTTAATCGTTCAGATTTACGTGGATGATATCATTTTTGGTGGCTCTTCTCATGATCTTGTTGCCAAGTTTGCAGATGATATGAGCAGGGAATTTGAGATGTCGATGATGGGAGAGTTGCAGTTCTTTCTCGGGCTGCAGATCAAGCAAACCAAGGATGGGACATTTGTGCACCAAAGCAAGTACACCAAGGACATTCTCAAGAAATTCGACATGAGCGACTCCAAGCCGATGACTACGCCGATGAGTACGACTACAGCTTTGGATGCGGATGAGGACGGAGAACCAGTGGACCAGAAGGAGTACCGGAGCATGATCGGCTCCCTCCTCTACTTGACGGCGACGAGGCCGGACATACAGTTCAGCGTGTGTCTGTGCGCTCGTTTTCAGGCTTCACCGAGGACTTCACATCGTCAGGCCGTCAAGAGGATTTTCAGGTATCTCAAGTTTACTCCTGAGCTGGGTCTTTGGTATTCTGCCGATTCCACTCTTGCACTTCATGGATTTTCTGATGCGGATTTTGCTGGATGTCGTGTTGATCGCAAGTCTACTTCTGGTCAGTGTCAGTTTCTTGGTTCGTCTCTTGTGTCTTGGTCTTCTCGCAAGCAGTCTAGCGTAGCCCAATCCACCACTGAAGCCGAGTATGTTGCTGCTGCTAGCTGTTGTTCTCAGTTGCTTTGGATCACATACACCTTGAGAGACTTTGGCTTAGACATGTCCCATGTTCCACTTCTTTGTGATAGCACCAGTGCCATAAGCGTAGCCAAAAATCCCGTGCTTCATTCCAAAACCAAACACATAGAAGTGAGGTACCACTTTCTGAGAGATCATGTGGAGAAAGGAGATATTGAGCTTGCCCACGTTTCTACCCAAAACCAGCTTGCAGACATTTTCACTAAGCCACTTGACCAAGTCACCTTCACCCGCTTGCGAGGGGAACTTGGTGTGTGTGCGGTTTTCTGAGCTGAGTTTTGGAGGCTTCTCTTGTAGCATATGTATATTTGTGTACCATCTTTGTATCTTGATGTATATTTTTTCTTGCTTTTGTATCTTGATTTCATCTTTTGTATCATATCTTAGGATGAGCTTCTCCTATATGCAGTGATTTGTACAACTTGCTACATTTTAGAGTTTAGGCAGGCTGGCTAGGGATTGATTGGATGGATGGCTATGCTCTTGATGGTCTTGATATATATTCTGTTGAGATAGCTTATTTTAGAATTAAAATGACAAACTGAACTTAATTCCTACACCCATGAGTAAATGCCTTTGCATGTCTTGTTTGAGCCGAAATGGCTATATCTTGCTTAAGATCATGTTAGGGTGTGTTATTCTTTTCAATTGGGTCAAAGACCTTTGTCATTGTAAATGTTTAGCCCATGCTTTATCTTGTGGAGGAGCATAAGCTTCTTTCTGTCGCAAAGACATTTCATGTACCATGCTTAACCTTGAAAAACTTGAAAAATGAGATGTCTATGCATGAAAGAAGAAAGTTGAGAAAAAGATATATTTGCTGAAATTTATGCTCATGTCTCTATGCTTTCACCATTGCACACACTTGCACACATGGGTGCTAAGCGGTTGCATGTTGTTTGCCGGAGAAGTCTCCCATGAGAAGTGAACACTTGGCTCCGTGCTTTGACATGACATGAGGTAGAACTTGGGCGTTTATGATGATCTTTTGTCAAGAATGCTTGTTCTTTCATGATTTTGGTGAGATGAAGTTTATTTTTGCTTAAACAATCCATGGTTAGGACTTTGCTCATGCGGTGACATTTTTGATAAAAATCCACAATTGGCTCATGGCTTTGTCAATTGGATATATGTCTTCACCTTCTTGATGGCAATGCCCGTATGACATGATGAACTAGCTTGTATGCCTCTTCTCTAACTTGTAGCACTTTGTATTGCTCTTTGTATATTTGAGAAGCTTGTAGTTGCATTTTTTTGCATTTTTGCTGTGCTGCCTGTACATACTCGGCAATGCCGACTGGAGCAACTCGGCAGTGCCGATTCTTGTGCTTATAGTTGCATTTTTGCATTTTCGTTGTGCTGGCTGTGTATACTCGGCAGTGCCGGTTTTCCAAACTCGGCAGTGCCGAGTACACGCAACTCAGCGTCGATTTTTGCACTTTGGTCTTTTCTGACCTTGATTCATGCATTGTCAACAAGGGGGAGAATATCTTGAGCATTTCTAAAGAAAAGGGACAAATTTTCTGGAAAGATTTTGAAAGTTTGTGCAAGATTGCATTTTCTAAAAGAGAAGCACATGTGAGTCATTCTTGAGTGTTTTCAGCACGCACGAGTTCACTTGTTCAGGGGGAGTTGCATCAATGCAGGGGGAGTGCTTTGAAGTATTCTGAGAAGTGATTTGGAGATTCGTGACTTGTTTTGTGTTTTTGCTCTTTTGCCGATGGTGTTGAGCCCTTTCGCTTCTTCTTGAAGGGTCGGCGTTTCTGGAGCTTTCTCTTGCTAAGTGACTTTTGGTTTGGCTTGTTCCTGCTTTTAATCACTTGCTTGAGTCTTGTTTTCGATTTCTTTTACATTTTCTTTATATCATTGGTTACTATGTGTGTGTTGTCAATGCACTCATCAAGGGGGAGATTGAGGACCCGGTGTGTCCGAGGACCGGTGGATGGTCGCTTCCTGGTGTGATGAGTGATTGACAACGTGGTGTGGATTGACGTTTCCCTTGGCTCAAGTATTGCAGGTGTAGAATGCGGCTTGGTTGCATTGGTGCAGGTGAAGAACAGGCGCGAAAGGTCTTAGCCATGGCGGCCTCCGAGGTGCGGAGAGACAAGTAGGCTTGGTTCGAGGGACCCGGTGGCCGGTGGATCAAGTGCGGTTCACATGCTGGCAAGAACGAGCAAGGGGACGTGGTTCCGGTGCGAGGTAGCGGCTCACAACCGAAGCTTGTACGCGGACGTGAAGCCGGCGCAAGGTGGCGGCTAACAACCGAAGTTTGCGCGCGGGGTTTGGTGATTTGGCCACAAAATCATCGGTGGACGGTTTCCCTTGGTTTGGGCCTCAAAACCAAGGACCGAGGACTCGACGTGGCGAAGATGGGCCGTTGGGCTGCTGGGCTGTATGTACCCGGCAGTGCCGAGTTGGACAACTCGGCAGTGCCGAGTACATGCACCCGACTGGGCTGGCCCAAGAACGGCGTCGAGGAGCTTCGATCCGGAGGACACGCGGCGTGACTGCAAGGCTTGCGTCGGAGGGAAGCTAGCTTGCAGTGGAAGGTGCCCGAGCCGGAAAATATCTGAAGACCAAATGTCAAATTTGCCCTTAAGGGGTATGTATCACTTAGGGGTAGTTTAGTCTTTAGGACACCACCACTTGGACTACTAATAGGCCCCTTCAGGGCTGGTGGCTGTTATCTCTTTAGTTATCTTTTATTTGGCTTGTTTAGTTTTCCTCTTCCTTTCATCCCCTCCACCTAGAACTACTTCGAATCATTCCTAGTTTGTATAGGTGAATTCATGGTTATGTGATTTAGATTATGCAGTTCATCTTTGTGCTTGATTTGATTTCCCGAGCTCCTTTTCCCTTTTCTATTTTCGTGGGTATTTTTGGGGCTATTTTTGGGGGATTTTCGTTCTTCTCAATCTAGGGCGTTTTCTCTCGGATTTCTTTGGGGGATTCACGTATGAGTGCCTTGTGCCTCTTTTGCTGGTGATCCTTTGCCCCCAAGCGCCGAGAATCGCTTCAGATTTGAGATTTTCGGGATGAACTTGATGTCATGGTGTTCATCACAAGATCTGAGTTTTCGGGAGTTGTACTGAGTTAGAGGCCGAGATCTTTTGGGAAAACACTCCACTGGAGGTCTATATCATCTGACCAAAATCTCGCCTCAAGAGCTCAAGCCGTTTGGGAGATCCATCCTCGAGTTGACTTAGGGGCTGTGCTGTTTGCGTATACTCGGCACTGCCGAGTTGTGAAAACCGGCACTGCCGAGTACATAGACTCGAGGGGTGCCTTTGTGCTGTGTGTATTCGGCAGTGCCGAGTTCTGAAAACCGGCAGTGCCGAGTACACACACCCAGTGGCTGTTTCGGTGAAGTTTTTGAATCGAGAATTCTTTCTGTGTTTCCGCTGCATGTTTCTTGTTCCTAGGGTCAGTAGCATCTCAGTTGCTACGTGATCTTGGCAAGACAGTGATACGAAATCCGGAAGTGATTTTGGGGTAAAAGCCGAATTGAATTGGAGAAGAAAATTTTATCGGCTCCCATTCACTCCCCCCCTCTCTGGTCGCCGTTTCGGTCCTTCAGGCGCCCTCACAAGTAGGGACGCCCCCAGGCGATAACGCTCTCTGGCATGCGCAGGTGGCTCAAGTGCAAGAGTTGGAGGCCAGCCTCGAGGAAGAATGCCAGCAGGTCCGAAAGCTACAAACCGCGCTCAAAACGGCGCGCTCCGAGCCCCACGCACGCGCCAGAGAGGCAGCGCGCATCGCGCGAACCCGGATCGAGGCCGACGACAATGTGGACGAACCCATTGGCTCTGGGGAGGACCAGCCAGAAGCTCATTGCCGTTGCAACGTTGATTCTGGCCATGCCCGAATCATCGACGCTCGAAGGATGCAACCTGCACCACGACGCGCAGGTACTCATCGTGCAGACTGCGGGGCAACAGGCTGAGAGCTCTGTGTCCCGCATGGGCCACTCGACTGCCACCAGGGTCAAGAGGGGCAGGCAGGACCGTGCGGACTCAGTGCACACCCCGCTTCGAGGCAGGGCACCGCCGGAGCGCCCAGCTCGTGAAGGGAAGGCTCCCGACCAGGGCAAGAGGACGACCATAAAAGAGCGGCTCCTGGACCCCCGCGGCGATGACGATGACGCGCGACACATCTTTAACAGGAAGAAGCAGGACGCTGCGTCCGCTCAAGGCTACCACCCTCGACGTGGGGGGCGGTACGATAGCCAAGAGGATCAGAGCCCCTCGCCGGAACCTCCTAGCACCCGCGTGTTCAGTCGAGACATCTGTGCGGCTTTGACCCCTCACGCTTTCTCCAACCCACAACCATTACCAAACACTCGGGGGAGATGGATCCCAAGTTCTAGCTCAATAACTACCGTCTAGCTTGCATGCTGGGCGGCTCAACCGATGACACGGTCATCATCTGCAACTTGCCTCTCCACCTTGCGAACTCTGCACGGACCTGGCTAGAACACATGCCCGCAGACCAGATCCACGACTGGAACAACCTGGTCGAGACCTTCGTGGGAAATTCCAGGGCACATACGTGCGCCCGGGGAACACCTGGGATCTGTGAGGGTGTCACCAGAAGCCTGACGAGTTCCTGAGGGATTTCATCCACCGTTTCTCCAAATGCTGCACCGAGCTTCCGAGCGCCAATGACTCAGAGGTCATCCACGTCTTCTTGCAGGGCACAACCTGCAAGGATCACACGCTGGTCGGAGTCCCCCACTAGCGTGGGCGGGCTGTTTGACGTTGCACTCCGTTTCGCCTCTGGAGAAGAGGCAGTGGGTGCCATCTTCGCAAGCAACAAGGGGAAACGAGTGGAAGAAGCGCCGACGGAGGTTAGGAAGCCCGAGGCCAAAAGGCAGAAATGGAACAAGAAAGGCAAAAAGGCCCAGCAAGTGCCGCAAGGACAGGAGCCGGACGAGGACTCTGACGAGGCCCTCACGGCAGATCTCGCGTGCAAGGGGCCGGGGGGGCACCCTCGAGGCCCGGGTATCTTCGACGACATGCTCAAAAAACCGTGTCCCTATCACAGTTGAGGACCGGGTGTGTCCGAGGACTGGTGGATGGTCGCTTCTTGGTGTGATGAGTGATTGACAACATGGTGTGGACTGACATTTGCCTTGGCTTAAGTATTGCAGTTGTAGAATGCGGCTTGATTGCATTGGTGCAGGTGAAGAACAGGCGCGAAAGGTCTTAGCCATGGCGGACTTCAGGGAGTGGTGAGACAAGTAGGCTTGGTTCGAGGGACCCGGTGGCCAGATGGATCAAGTGCGGTTCACATGGTGGCAAGAACGAGCAAGGCGGCGTGGATCCGATGTGAGGTAGCGGCTCACAACCGAAGCTCGTACGCGGACGTGAAGCTGGTGCAAGGTGGCAGCTAACAAACGAACTTTGCACGCGGGGTTTGGTGGTTTGGCCAGAAGACTATCAGGTGGACGGTTTCCTTTGGTTTGTGCCTCAAAACCAAGGCCGAGGACTTGGCGTGGCGAAGTTGGGCCGAGTGGCTGCGGTGCCAGCCAGGGGCGGTTTAACTGCCTCCCCCTGGGCTGGCTCAAGTTGGCGTTGAGGAGCTTCGATCCGGAGGACACGCGGCGTGACTGCAAGGCTTGCGTCGGAGGGAAGCTAGCTTGCAGTGGAAGGTGTCCCAGCCAAAAAAATCTTCGCAGAAAATGTCAAATTTGCTCCTAAGGGGTATGTATCACTTAGGGGTAGTTGTGTCATTAGAGCACCACCACTTGGACTATATAATAGACCCCCTAGGGGTTGGTGGCTGCCATCCAAGTAGTCTAGTTTATTTCCCTTGCACTTGAACTATTTTCTTTTAGTTTTTCCTTTCTAGTTTTCCATAGGCTAGCCAAGTGCTTCACCGGAGAAATCTTCAAGAGGGTAGGATGATGGGAGGATCGCTAGCCTCTTTGTAAAGAACTTGACCTCGTGGTGTATGGAAGATTTGGCTTTGTTTCATCTCTACTTGTGTGATTTCTTTGTTCATCCCGTGGCTCCTTTTGGTCCCTTTGCTAGATTTTCGATTCCTTGTGTTTTGAGGCCGTTTCTTTGTGGGATTGCTTGGGGGATTCACATCTGAGCTCGTGGAGACTCTTTTCCTAGTGATTTGCCCCCTCAAACCACAAAGAATCGCTTCGGATTTGGAGATTTTGGATGAACTCGAGGTGGATGTGTTCTTCGCAAGATCTGAGATTCCGGGAGTTCTAGTGAGTTAGAGGCCGAGATTTTTGGGGCATATCCTCTACTTGAGATGTACATCATCTCCCCAAAGTTTCGTCTCAAGAACTCAAGCCGTTTGGGAGATCCGTTCACGAGTTGACTTTTTTCCTGAGGCTCCAATGCCAGGCCGGTTAAACCGCCCCCCCAGGAGGTTTAACCGCCCCCTAGGAGGTTTAACCGCCCCTAGGGAGGCTTAACCTCCCCTGGCTGAGAAGAGAAGGTTTTGTCTCGCTTTGGTTCGATTTCGGTTCGATTTGCTCGATTTGGTTTCCGCTGCTGTGATCGTGTTCCTAGGGTCAATAGCTTCTCAGTAGCTACGTGATCTTGGCAAGATCGTGTTGCGTGGTTTTGGAGTTAAGTTGGGAGAAAAGCCAGATTCGTTGCAAAGAAATTTTTATTGGCTCCCATTCACTCCCTCCCTCTCTGGTCGCCTAATCGGTCCTTCAATAGGGGCGTGGTCACACACACCCTCGAACAGTGTGAGATGTTAAAGAAGTACTACAACCGCGTGGCCGCGAAGGACGACAATGCCAAGAAAGACGCGGGCGACAAGGGTAACGATGGCTTCCCCAAAGTGGAGAACGTCTTCTTCATCTTTGGAGGGCCCACCGCGAACATGACACCACGACAATGCAAGCGGGAGCGGCGGGAAGTCCTTGCCGTGCACAGGGCAGCCCCGACCTACCTCGACTAGTCGGAGGAAACTATTTCCTTCAACCGGGAGGATCACCCAGATCACATCCCAAATCCAGGGCAGGTACCCGCCGCCGTCGATCCCATGATTGGCAACACCCGCTTCTCCAAGGTACTCATGGATGGGGGTAGCAGCCTTAACATCATGTACGCCCCTACCCTCGAGCTCTTGGGGATTGGGAAGGACCAGCTACGTCCTAGCAAGGCGCCGTTTCATGGCGTCGCGCCAGGAAAGCGAGTTCAACCCCTCAGGCAGATCGACCTACCTGTCTGCTTCGGCACCCCTGACAACTTCCGCAAGGAAGTCCACACCTTTGAGGTAGTGGGGTTTCGAGGGGCCTATGACGCCATCCTCGGGCGCCCTTACTACGCCAAGTTCATGGCCATCCCGAACTACACTTACCTCAAGATGAAGATGCCAGGGCCGAAGGGAGTCATCATTGTGGGACCGTCGTTCGAGCATGCCTATGAGTGTATGTTGAGAGTGTCGAGCGCGCCGAGGCCCTCGCAGAAGACGAGGCATGCGTTGCCCATCTGGAGAAGCTGGCGAACGAAGTCGCCAACCCGACACCAAAGCACGTGGGCAGCTTTGAGCCCGCTGAGCACACCAAGGACATACCCCTCGACCCCAACGATCCTGATGGCAAGACGTTGAGGGTCAGTTCCACCCTCGACAGCAAATAGGAAGTAGTGCTCGTCGACTTTCTCCGTGCCAACGCTGACATCTTTACGTGGAGCCCCTCAGACATGCCAGGCATACCGAGGGAGGTCGCCGAGCACTCTCTTGACATCCTGCCCCACTCCAGGCCAGTGAAGCAGCACCTTCGATGCTTTGACGAACAGAAGCGCCGGGCGATTGGTAAGGAGCTGCTCAAACTCTTGGAGGCTTGATTCATCAAGGAAGTGTTCCATCCCGAGTGGCTAGCTAATCTTGTACTAGTTAAGAAAAAGAATGGGAAGTGGAGCATGTGTGTAGATTACATCAGTTTGAATAAAGCATGTCCCAAGGTTCCTTTTCCTTTGCCACGTATCGATCAAATAGTAGACTCTACTGCAGGATGTGAGCTCCTTTGTTTCTTTGATGCGTATTCTGGCTATCACCAAATAAAGATGAGAGAGTCCGACCAGCTCGTGACTTCTTTCAACACCCCATTCGGCATGTACTGCTACACCATGATGCCTTTTAGGCTTCGAAATGCGGGAGCCACATACCAGCGATGTATGCTCCGCGTCTTCGGAAAACAAATCGGGTGCACTGTGGAAGCATATGTCGACGATGTCATTATCAAATCCAGGAGGCGGACGACCTGGTGAATGACTTGCGCGCCGCTTTCGAGGCTCTTCGAGCCGGTGGTGTGAAGCTGAACCCAAAGAGGTGTGTCTTTGGGGTACCTCGAGGCATGCTCCTGGGTTTCATCGTCTCTCAGCGGGCATCGAGCCCAAGTGGTCAGTGCAGTCATCGTAGTTGAACGAGCGAGGAGGGCCACGCACTGTCCGTCCAATGCCCGGTATGCTACATCAGCGAGGTGTTGTCCGAGACTAAAACATGATACCCCCAAATCCAAAAGCTGTTGTACGCGGTTGTACTGGCCAGACGCAAACTGCGGCATTACTTCAAGGCTCATCCTATCACCGTGGTCTCATCTTTCCCCTTGGGCCATAACCAGGATGCCTCAGGTAGAATCATCAAGTGGTCGGTGGAACTAATGGGCGAAACCCTCACATATGCACCTCGAAAGGGATAAAATCTCAGATCCTCACAGAATTCGTCGCTGAATGGACCGATACGCAGCTACCCCCACCTCAGATCCAAGCGAAATGTTGGACCATGTACTTCGACGGGTCGGTGATGAAAACCGGCACGGGTGCCGGGCTTCTTTTCGTCTCACCGCTCGGAGAACACATGTCTATGTGGTGCGTTTGCACTTCCCGGCATCCAACAATATGGCAGAATACGAGGCCCTTCTCAATGGGCTTCATGTCGCCATCGAGCTTGGCACCAAACGCCTTGACTTCCGAAGGGATTTGCAGCTAGTCGTCGACCAGGTGATGAAAGAGTCGAGCTGTCACGACGAAAAGATGGAGGCATACTGCAGCGGGGTGCAGCGCCTCGAAGACAAGTTCGACGGCCTCGAGCTCAATCACATCGCATGTAAATACAAGGAAGAAGCAGACAAGCTCACCAAAATTGTGTCAGGGCAGATCACGGTTCCCCCAAACGTCTTTGCTCGTGACTGTCTAAAGCCCTCTATCAATCTGAAGAAGCCAGATGAGGCCGGCGACGCACCCTCGGGGGCTGCGGCCTCGAGGGAGGCTCACATCGAACCCATGGACGAGGACCCCTCGACGGGAGATATCGAGGCCTCTGGCCTCGAGGCATCTTCACCTGACGAAGCAGAAGCCATGGAAATCGACGAGGTTCAGGCTCCTCGAGACTGGCGACACCAGTACCTCGACTGGATCGACCATGGCGTCCTACCCCCGGATCGAACCGAGGCGCGGCGTATCACTAGGCGAGCCAAATCCTTCATCTTGATTGATGGCAAGCTATACAAGTGCAGTCCATCCGGAATAATGCTGCGATGCATTTCTGTCCCCGCTAGTCGCCAGCTGATTCGAGACATCCACGATGGCACGTGCGGACACCATGCGGCGGCGCGCACTCTCGTGTGTAATGCATTCCGGCAAGGATTCTACTGGCCCACAGCGGTAGCCGACGCGATCGAGGTTGTACGCACCTACGAGGGGTGCCAGTTCTACGCGCACAAGACTCATCTCCCGGCGCATGTCTTATAGACCATCCCGATCACGTGGCCTTTCGCCGTGTGGGGACTGGATCTTGTAGGGCCACTGCAAAAGGTGCCCGGGGGCTTCACTCATCTGCTGTTTGCCATAGACAAGTTCTCGAAATGGATCGAGGTCCGGCCCATTTGCAACGTCCGGTCCGAGCAAGCTGTGGAGTTCTTTATCGACATAATCCACATATTTGGGATACCCAACTCCATAATCACTGACAATGGCACCTAGTTCACTGGCAAGAGGTTCTTGGAGTTTTGCGACAACCACCACATCCACGTGGATTGGACGGCCGTGGCACACCCAGAGACGAATAGCCAAGTAGAACGTGCCAATGGCATGATACTACAAGGCCTGAAGTCGAGAATCTTCAACAAACTGAATAAGTTTGGTCGGAAGTGGGTCGCAGAGCTACCCTCGGTCGTATGGAGCCTCAGAACCACCCCAAGCAGGGCCACGGGTTTCACTCCATTCTTCCTGGTTCATGGCGCAGAGGCCGTCCTCCCAATAGACTTAGAATACGGGTCCCCGAGACTCAAGGCTTACCAGGAAGAATCAAACCAGTAGGCTCGCGAAGACTCCTTGGATTGCATAGACGAGGCCTGTGACGTGGCGCTATTAAACTCGGCCAGGTACCAACAGACGCTTCGACGGTACCAGGCGCGGAAGGTGCTCAGGCTGCGACAGGACAATCGAGGGTGCCACAAGCTCACGCCGCCTTGGGAAGGCCTGTACATCATCACCGAAGTCCTTAAGCCTGGCACATACAAGCTCACAAACGAAAAAGGCGAAATCTTCACCAACGCCTAGAATATCCAGCAGTTGTGCCGCTTTTACCCCTGAAATCCCCCGAATTTATCCTTGTACATGTTTTGTAGCCATCTACGACAATAAACTCGTGTATAGTTCGTGACCGATAAAGTGTTGATTGTTTTGCGAAAAAAGGGGCCTAACTAAGTCCTCAAACTGGATGAAGGAAGCTCTTTATTTCCAAAACAAGCATGGTCGGCGAACGGCCGTGTACAACAATCAAGATCCAAGACCACTGCAAAGGTGGTCGAAAAAGCAGGCGAACACGCCCATCACATGATGCTAGCAACCCTAGTTTACCTAGGAACTTTGCTAGCCTTCTTCTGGCATCAGCACGTTCGCCTGCACCCGGGCAAAGGGGGAGTTCTCCACGGCCTCCACGGCAACGCCTCGAAGGACGTTGTCGACCTCTATGTCGCCACTTGGCCCAGCCAGGGAAGCAGCCTTCCCCGATAACGCAGGAGCCCGTGGTGCACACATATGACGTCGTGGCACGCACCTAGGTGGCCGTGGCACGCACCTAGCAGCAAGACCATTCTGCCACTTAGGTGCACGATGGCAGCACGCCGCGGATGGGCGACCGGAGGACCTACGCTGCACAACCATTGCTTCAATGTTAACCAGCACAAGCTGTTACACGAGGCACCGGTTGCAGACGAGGCAGCTCTGAGTATGCCCTCTACTCCTTCCTTTCCCTCTCCTCTCGCTAGCATTCTTCTAGCACCAAAGCTTTCTCCATTCTTGAGCTGAATCAGGAGGACGGGTCCCGGCCCATCTCACCTTTCCTATCTCTAAACTCACCCAGTTCATGATGAACTGTCAAACTTGTGCCTCTCGCGGCTGCTGCCTGGGTCCATTTATAGTGCCTATGGGGTCGTTCCGCCACGGCCGCTCAACAGCATGCACCTTGGCCTCTGAATGAGCCATCCCACGCGCTTTGGTCACAGGCCGACCCCTCGAAGGGCCACCTTGACGGAGGAGCGACGCGTGGAAGCACGGCAGGGGCGTGCACGACCACTGTTGGCGGCCGATATCCATATTTTTTACCGCCAACATTTCTCCGAATTTCATGCTCATATAGTGATAATCATGCTCATATATTTTATACTAATAAGTTCCACAAGTTTTGTGCACCAATATGTTTTGCAAGGAAATACATGTAATATGGTGCATAAATATCAACATTGGTGAAGCCATACGAGTGAAGGTTCATCTCGAGACAAAAGGTACTTGGACATGGTGCAAACGTTATCCAAATCACATATTTGACAGGACCATGTCGAACAACTCTCCGAGATGATCAAAATGGACATTTGGATGACCCAATTCGGAGTCCGGACGAGAAAGTTACGCCTCCGGAAAAATCGGCGGCGAAACTTGTCCGGTCGGTCGGCCTGACTTGGACCGAACGGCCTGGACAAGGCCGGCTGCCCATGCACCCTCCCTAAAAGGCCCTAAGCTTTGCACAATGGCTGTCAATTCCTTGCTTGGGAGTCACCAATGGACTCCCAAGCAAGGAATTGACAAGCATGGATGAAATTAAGACCGAAAGGCCTAAGCCATGGATTGGAGGGTCCATCTACCTAGGATTCTCGGACGGCTTCAAATGAACGCAACCAAAAATGCCTCAAGGGACAATATGCAAACATTGATGAGCGAGTCGGTGCAACGGAGGGCCGAGAGGAGCCAGAGCCAGGCCGAACGGCCTTCCCTAGGCCAGTCGGCCTCCAACTGTCGCAACCGACACCAATCCACCAACTACCGACCTCAAGACATCATCAGGAGCGTCCACAAGAAAGATGGTGCCAGATGGCAACAATCCCAGGCCGAACGGCCTCCTTCAGGCTGGCCAGCCCACTTTTGTGGCAGTTATGCCTCCTCTTTCGCGTGCAAGCTAAGCAAGTAGTTGCATCACTCCTAAGCAGGATTTCACCCTTGGAGAGCCATAGAAGGCGTCCTTCACCTCCACACAAGACACAGCACATTGGAGAGAAGAGAAGCTTAGTGAAAGTGCTCGCATCTTTAGAGTTAGAGTAGAGAGAGAGTGGGTGAGTTGCTTGGGTGACAGCCAAGCTTTGTAGAGAGAGTTCGGGATTTCTTCTCGGCCTCATCTCAACATTTCCGCTCCCGAGGAATAAATTTGAGGAGTTATCTTCAGTAAGTCCTCGGTCTCTTGCCTTTAGTACCTCGCTAGTTCACAACTTAATTTCAGTAATTTATCTTATATATCATTTGATCTGCGGGTACCTGAGTCTGTGCAAGTGACAGCGACTCTTGTTTGGGGTTTCCTCTATAGCCTTTCGCGTTGGGTGGTGGTCAGTAGCTGAAAGCTTAGGCGTGGTGCCTGTGCTGGCTAGCTACCTCAGGTTGTGTTGCACCCCACGAAACTACAGTGGTAGGCGGCAGGTGGTGACAGTCCTCTCTGTCCTTTGTACTCCACCACGTTCGGGTGTACTAATAACAGTAGTGCTGAGCCCGGAAGAACCCCTCTCTCACCCTGTTTTGAGTTCTTCCCGTTCTAGTCGTCGAAGCAAATCATGTTAGATTAAGATAGGTTGTCAGGGGTAATGAGTGGCTAACTAAGGTTAAGCTCTCTACACCCTTTACCCTTTTCTCCCCTGGTGTGTCTGGTTAGAAAAGTTCTAGGCTAGTCGCGTCTACTGTTCCTTGCATTTGACATCCAGGTTTCTACTCCCCTGGTGAAAGGCTACATCGTATTCCGTGCGCTTGCGAATTTAGTTAGGCTAAGGTGTGCCAACAAGCTTTTCTGGCACCATTGCCGGGGAACGGTAGCAACACTAGTGTAGGATCTTTTTAGCCGTACACTTTATCCCCATAACCATCTACCACATGGAGTTTTCTCCTAGTTATTCGGTGGTTCCGTTTCGTGAATGTTTGGAACTACCACCATCCTTCCACCCCGTTATCTGATGGCTTCGAGATCCACCCCAATCTCGTTGCCATCGTTCTTTCACAATCCTTGCAATAGATGAGGAGAAGTTCTTTCCTAACATATCCGGGATGAACCAAGACAGAACTCTTCCTGTTTTTCTCTGACGGGTGAAGCAAAGTTTTGGTACAATCAGAGTGCAAGAGGAGTTGGAGGAGATTGGATCAAAGTGAAGGTTGAAGTTTGTCTGTTTGTCTGTCCCATCTCCAAAGCTCAGAGCTCTGTTGACGACCTATCAACAAGGTGATGAGTCACTTGGAGCAACCTGTGAGAAGTTTGGTATGGTGCTCATACAATAAATCGTTGGTGGATTGAGACATAGTGCTCATCCTCAGGATCAGTTTTCTGATCCTCCCCACCGACTTCCCCTTGAACATAACAACAAATCCTCACTCTGTCATTAGATCCACCGCCTCCAACCACTCGATGTGAGCGAACAAAAGCCCCCAGACCAAGAGAATACCCTTAAGGATCTGCCACATTAGGTGCGCATGCTCAAGGTATGAGTTATTCATTCCGGAAGTCATGACCGCAAACCAAGGGTCTATCTGCGGTTACGAGCAAGGAATGAAGGAGGAAGCAGAAGCTAGTAGACCCTAGCTTTAATGCCCTCGACCTATTGAGGGGACTGACACACAAGAAGTTGTCCATGATCCTTCTTTCGTAAGCACCTGAAAGGGATCAACGGCCAGATGTTGGAAAACAAAGAAATTATATGAGTACACGATGCTTTCGTCGAAAAGGCGCCACTGCTTCCTTTTCGGAAAGAGATTCTAAATCTTGAATATGCGCACCAGTCAAGGGGTTGCCCTTTACCTCGTTCCGCGATGGGAACGGCTCAGGACAGCGCACGGTCAGGGCAAGGACGAGTCACGTCATCTATGACTGCACTGAGCAAAAAGTTAAGACCCTCTTTTATCAAATGGTTCTCTCGACGCCCCGTCTTTCATTATTTCGACCGCGCAACTTTTTCAGGCAAGCGCAGGGAGACTTGACTTTGCCTCACGCAAAAGCCAAGCCCTTGGGGGCCTAACACAGGGGCAGCCACCTAAAAAAGTGCCCCTTCCCCGTTTTTTGTCACAATTTTTATCACATTATCATCTTGTGTGCATAAAAAAGGACGAAGATGCGACGTAAATAACTAAAGCTAGGGATGGTTGCGTCATGGGACCGCCTACGCCTCCGGGATATGGCATCCCCCTGACTGTCTTAAGCTTAAAAGTTGATTACGAAAACGACCTCCCCCGTTGAAATTCCTTCAAGCCACACGACTAATGTGATAAAGGACATGGCAAGATTTAGAGCAAGACAAGCATACGAATAGGAATATGTTTGCTACAAACAAAATATGAGTTCAGGGGGCCTCCCCCTCAGTGTGAGGGCTCGCGGCGGCCGTGTCTCCACCCTCGCGGGCACTAGGGAAGAGTTCATCTTCAAACAGAGTGGCAAGCGCCGTGGCGGTGCTCCCAGCTTTGGCATCGGCTTCCTCGGCAACGGCCAGCGCGGCGTCATCAGCAAGACCCTCGGCGAGGACATAGCCGGCAGCCAGCGCCTCGAGCCGGACGATGAAATGCGTTGACACCATGCCCAAAGCCTTCTGGATCCTGAAGCGGAAGGTGCTCTTCATGCGCTCAATGATACGGCCGCCCAAGGACCGCAAGCGGCCTGCCAAAAAACTGCCGGGTTGAGCACCCTCCTCCTCGAACTCCCGGCATAGCGTGGTGGCGGCATCCTTCAAATCCTCAACCTCTTGCTGCGATGCCGAATATGCAACCTCGAGGGTGTCTGACCGTGTCGATGCGTCTGCCGCGGCCTTTTGCAGCCCTGGGACAGACGACGAACGAGCGACGACTCCAAATTTCAGGCAAAGACCAGATATGATAGGGATGAACGCAGGGAGGCACGATTTACCTTCAGCCCGCTCCATCTCCTCGGCCAGCAGCCCATGCGCGGTATCAGCCTCTTTCTGAAGGGTCGATATCGAGGCCTCTTTCTCCCCAATGGAAGACTATAGCGCTTCAAGGGTGATGCTTGTTGACGGCCATTATAACCTCGTAGTGACTGTCAACATTTCGGTAAAATAAGGATGATCATACCATATTCCATGCATAAAAGTATTTTTACTGACAAATTCCACAAGTTTTGGATGAGTTGTGCTTGCAGGATGAACCAGGTGAAACAAAGGCCAAACTTGGCACAGGGCCAGGCCGGCCGGCCTAGCCCAGGCCGACCGGCCTCCCCTGGCCAGGTCTGGCCACATCACTGATCCACAAGCCATGCCAAGTGCCCAGGATGATCAAGCACCATGCAAACAAAGTCGGTTTGATCCAAGGAACCGGAAGGCCTAGAGGTGAAAGCACATGGATTGAAGGGCCCACATCCTAGGATTCTCGGACAAGCTTCAACTAAACGCAACTGTTACCGACCTTGGGAGAGCATCAGGACCGTCCATGCACAGGACGGTGCCAAGTGGCACCAGGGCCAGGCCGGCCGGCCTAGCCCAGACCGACCGGCCTCCCTCTGTGGCCGCCACGTCTCCTCCTTCACGTGAAGCTTAAGCAGATTCTTGGCGTGCTAATGACGCTGAAATCCACCCCCTGGAGGCTATAAAAGGCAGCTCATTCACCTTGGGAAGACACACACCACATATCTCAAGTCTTTACTTGAAGAGAGCTCTACTATCTTTTTCATTTCTTAGATTAGGATTAGAGTTGGGAGTAGAGTCGAGTCGAGCTTAGCTCGGATCTTCGGAGTCTTCGGAGTTCTAGTAAAGCTCTTGTATCCTTTCCTTCTTTTGAAGAGTTTATTTGTATAATTACTTTCTTACTTCAGAGCTTAAGTTATCTTTTATATATTTCTTTCTTGCTCTTCTTTTAGAGTAAAGATCTTGCTCTCTTTAGAGCAAAGTCCTATGCCCTTTAGTTTTAGTGTAGAGTTTAGTTTAGCTCTACCGGGTTTTATCTCGCGGGTTTGCTCGCCTTGACCGGGCCGTAAGACGCCTTAGGGAAGACGGGGATTTCTCTTGACAGGCCTCAAGAGAAATCTTAATCATCGAGTGCAGACGTGGTGTCTGGCTTGTTGATTAACTACGAAGTGTGTTGCAACCCACGGAACTGCAGTGGTAGGCGGCAGGTGGTGACAGCCCTGTCCGTCCTTCGTAGTTCACCACGTTTGGGTGTACTCATAACAGTAGTGCTGAGCCCGGAGAACCCCCTCTCTCATCCCGTTCTAAGGTTCTCCCGTTCTAGCCGTCGAAGCGAGCTCTGTTCCCGGTATCTAAGCTAGGGTCTAGGCTAAGGCTAGAGTGCCTTTTGCCCTGAGTTAGAAAGAGTCTAGGTCCGGTCTCTCCCAACGTCTTTCCTTTCCTTTAGAAATAGGTGCTCCGTGTGTCGCTGGTCTTTCAGACCTTCTATCCGGTCATTAACTTGACCATTGTCCACCCAAACCTAGAGTTTGTGCCCCTGGGTTTGTGGCTTGATATTTCTGGCAAGATATATCATTTCATTCTTCAATACACTTTAACCATCTGCTTCCCTGCAGAAATATAAATATGATACCCTGGGGTAACTCCCGAGGTGAAGTGCTACAACGAGATATATTCTGTGCGCTTGCAGAATTAATTTTGCATACAACGACATATATCTACGCGCTCTTCAGCGTTGCTAAAACGTGATGCTAAGGAGTGCCAACAAGCATTTCTGGCGCCGTTACCGGGGAAGCAATTGGCTAAAGTTATTGTTGAATCATTTGATTATCTTTACAGAATTACCAAACCACTAACCTTAGTGACCTCACCACTGCAACATTCGTCTATCTTTGATGTGTTTTGCAGGGTAGTGCATGACAGGTTTCAACCTGCCATCAAACTTTGATCCAAATCCAGAACGCATTGGAAGAGTAGTGCGAAAGAGAGTCGTACCTCCTTAGATTTCACTCAGCTCAAGCAATATACTCGATTCGTCATCCGACTCCGAGTCCGAATCAGATTCAGATTCGTCATTTTCTTCAGCCCCAGAGTCTTCAGAAATTATGGCTCAAGCAAAGAAGACGCTCCGTGAGTTCTCAGCCCCGTCAAGCAGCAACTTCCCGGGACTGTCGAACGCACAGGAAGGTGCATTTGAGCTGAGGACTGGCCTGGTAAACATGGTTCAGGCCAGCCCTTTCTGCGGAAAGGTGATTGAGGATGCGAACGCTCACCTTCGGAATTTTCTGGAGGTGTGCAGTACTATCAACCCCAATGGCACACCGATCAACAACATCCGCCTTCAACTCTTCCCATTCTCCTTGCTTGGGAAAGCAAAGGAGTGGTTTTACGCCAACAAGGCATCATTCGAAGGATGCAGGCAGACTTGTGCAGACGCATTTCTAGCCAAGTACTTTCCGGTGGGCAAGACCAATGCCATCCGAGGAAAAATCACTAGCTTTCAGCAGCTAGACGGAGAGACAATCCCCGAAGCTTGGGAGCGACTGCAAGAGTATATTGCAGCCTGCCCTCACCATGGTGTGGAAGATTGGCTGATTACCCAGAACTTCTTCCATAGCCTGAGCCGACGATCGCAAGAGATGTTGGATGCAGCCGCGGGAGGAGCTTTCCTCTCGTTGGATGTAGACGCAGCGAAGGCGCTAATCGAGAAGATATCCACTCACCAGAGTTGGATAGGAGAAAGACAAGCTCCCCGCAAGGGAGTACATCAAATTGACTCCGTTGATATGCTGGCCGCTAAGATGGACCTTCTCTTGAAGAAGATGGAATCTCCTGGCAAGGAGATGAATCAGATCATGGAGGAGAGAATCACATGTGAAACGTGTGGAGAAGCAGGACACTCGGGCGACACTTGCCCGACGACACAAGATGAAGCCTATTTCATTGGGAATAACAACAATTCAGGCTTCCGTCCTCAACAAGGTTGGAATTCCAAGCCCAATTTCCCCTTCGGCCAACAGCAAGGTAATGGCTCTAACAACGGTTTTCAACCGTCGCTAAAGGACATCTGGTATGGCCAAAAACAAATTAACGATAGCATTAGCAAGAAATTTCTTGCCAATGATAAAGTTATGGAGTCGATGGCCTCCCAGATAGAAGCTTTTAATTTTGTCGTTAAGAACCAGCAGAGCTTCAATAAAATGATTGAAACACAAGTGGCTCAGCTGGCTGCATCCTGTCCTAACCCAAATGCGGGAAAGTTACCCGGGCAACCGGAGGTTCCTTTCAAGGAGACTGTTAGTGCGGTGACCACGCGGACTGGCAAGTCCACGCGGGATCCACACAATCGACAAGATGCAGGTACCCGACAGAAGGAAGCTAGCCAAGCCGAGGAGGCCGCCGAAGAGGAAGACGACGAGGAAACCACCCTTGTCTCAAAGGAGGGGAACAAGGCACCACAAGCCTCAAGCTACAGCCGAGATCCCATTTTCCTCCCGTTCCCAGAACGGAGGAGAAGACCCGTGGCCGACGAACAATTCGACAAGTTCGTCGAGGTAATCAAGAAGGTATACATCAATATACCATTACTTGATGCTTTGCAGGTCCCGACATATGCAAAGTACATCAAGGATATACTTAGCAACAAGCAGACTCTACCCACAAGGGAGATGGTACAGCTGACCGAGGAATGTAGCTCTGCTATACTCGGGTCCCACCTCAAGAAGAAAGATCCTGGCTGCCCCACAATATCATGCTCAATTGGAGGCCATGACTTTGACAACGCCCTATGTGACTTGGGGGCAAGCGTCAGCGTAATGCCCAAGGTAGTCTTTGACCACCTCAAACATATATCGCTTGTCTCTACACCCATGTGTTTGCAGCTAGCGGATCAATCGATCCGCTACCCCCATGGAGTCGCAGAAAATGTGCCGGTCAAGATCAGGGATTTCTTCATCCCTGTGGATTTCATCGTCCTAGATATGGAAGCCAGAGCAACGAACTCTCTCATTCTTGGGAGACCGTTCTTAAGTACTGCGAATGCAAACATTGACGTGGGACGTGGGACCATTCAACTTAGGATTAACGGAGGGACCGAGAGTTTCTCTTTCCGTCCTAAGGAGATCCCCCATCAAGTCAATATGGTTGAAGAAGTCATGCCCCGAAAGTCCAAGATGCCGAGCGTAGAAACGCTCATGAAGATGCTGGAAGCCTTCGCCGCCAAAGAAAAGAAGAGGCATGATCGCTATCATGCACGGCGAAGAATATCGAGAACCAAAGCGCTGGAGGAGCAAGCAAAGCGCGATAAGGAGGTTGAATCCAAATCCCGTCCCGTCCGAAAGGAATGGCGGGTAAAAGCAGTCCCGAACAAGGATTCGGATAGTTCCGCTCAGGACGAAAAACTCGAGCCCTCGCCATAAGGTATATGGTACATATCCTTGCATTGCATATAGAATAGTTTTTCTTTTCTTTCATTTCATTTCTTTTCATTCAGCACAGCATGTTTAATTTTCGAAGCTTGCATTCATATTTCATTTGTGCATTAAGTAGCATAAAAAAAGAAAGAAAAAAATTTTGGCCAAATTTCAGGCCGGCCGGCCCTACCTAGGCCGGCCGGCCCCACTTGTAATTTCCAATGGCCAGATCACAGCAGCAAGGAACAACCACATGTGGGAAGGCACGACACGAGAGGATGGAGAAAAATGGGCACAACCCCAGGCCGAGCGGCCCCAGGCAGGCCGGCCGGCCTCACTCCACCGTCGCTGTCCCATCCTCACCTACCGGAGCACCAGGCACAGGAACATGACCACCGATGCACAGGATGGGCACGACCGGCGCCATGTGCAGGCCGAACGGCCTGTCACAGGCCGGCCGGCCTCCCCCTGCTGCGCCTCTATAAAAGCCGGTGCCCAGCTCAGAAGGAAGACGCCCCAAGCACAGGTATGCGTGCGTCCTGAGCGTTTCCCTTCTCCCTCGCTTGAATTTCAAAAATCTCTAAGTAAGGTTAGAGTTTAAACCACAAGAAAATTCTGCTAAAATCCATTCTTGAATTCTTGTGAGAACAAACCCTTGCCGGTTGAACGAGAACTTTTGTGGTGGTTCTTACCCCACAAGAACGACTAACCGAGTTGTGGTGATTAATCTCCCACAAGAACGCCTAACCTCTGACTGTCTAAGCCCTGATTTCCTTCGGGTATTGTGAGACTAACCTTTTGCAGGAATCATGTGGACAAGGGCACGTCAGACGGCACGTGGAGTCGTGACCAAGCTCAGCTCTTCGAGCTCTCGCCGCTCTCAGGGATCATCTACTTCCCGGGACACTATGTCTGTCGACTCAACTCGACAAGACACAGAGTCCCAGGAGGAGGAGGTGCCTAGGAACAGGCTCCGCATCCGGATCATGACTCGGGTCGAGCACATCATTGCTCGGACCGAAGAAGTGAGAACGGTGCTAGACCAGCTCCAGGGCTGCTACTACACACATGCCAAGTACTTCGACCCCATGCTGCTGATCAAGACCAGTCTCAGAGGAGACATGGAACGGGCTTTCAACAATGCCGGATGGCAAAACTTCTACCCCGTCTCGGAAACAGGTTCACACTTTCTTACTATGGAGTTTTTGATGAGTTTGAAAATCAAAGTTCGTCCCAACGAGACAAATATTTGCTTTCGGGTTTTCAACGAGGATTTTATCTTGACCCCGAAGCAACTCAGTGAGGCTCTTGGTTTCAACAAGAGATGCATCAGTGATGCCAACTTGTTGGTGACTAACCACCGGTACAACCGTGCCGCATGGTGGGATAGCATCACAGGTGAGCCATCCTCGGGGAAAAATAGCATCACTGCCATCCAAAACCCCACTCTTCGTTTTCTGGTGAAGTGGATCGCTATGGTGGTCCACCCACGCGCTGATTTGCGTCTTTGCCTCTTGCCTGATTTAGAGTGCCTTTATGCCATGGTCAAAAAATTCGTTTCTCACCGGTCATGAGCATGCTTGATGACTGGCAGAGGTTAGTCACTGGCCGAGCCACAATTGACATAACCTCGCTAGTCACCCACATTGCCACCCATGTTGGTGCTTTGCAGGGCGCTCAAGTCACTTTCCTTCCCGCTACACAAGAATATCAGTCTTGCATTGGTTTAGACCATTTTATCCAGGGTCACTTGATGCGCGAGGGCCCTGGCCATACTCTTTTCATGTGTTATCCTGGTTTCATCGACGAAGTCGAGCTTCCATGCCCAGCTTTGTCGCTGAGATCAGCGAGAAGTCTAACCATGCAGCTTAGAAGGAGGGAACCCGCTCGCCACAGTGTTGTAGGCCTTACAACACGTGGCAGGCGAGCCAGGCATGACAGTGAAGCCGGAACTTCTACCGCACCTCAGCCTGAGTACCGCTACCAGCAGCATCCTGAGTACAACTACCAGCAGCCGACGGAGAACCCCACTGCCAACATGAGTTTTTGAGGAGGCGTTCGACTACCATCAAGGAACGGCAGGATACGGCCCGCAGGTCAGACCATCTGCCTCCGCCAGGTATGACTATGAGAACCCGGTCTCCCGGGGGATCGCTGATCTTAATACCAGGTTGGAGACGATGACGCTGCAACAGCAGCAACTCAGAGATGAAGTTGCACACAACACCGATCTCACGCAGCAGAACTGGGGGATGACCACATCCCTCCAGACCGACATTCATGGCTTCTTCGACTACATGCACTACGACCCCAAGCAGTACTACCAGTGAGCTTCATCGAAGCTTGCGGGAGTCTCAGGTATGATCGAAAGCCGTCGTTGTTGCCTTGCCTTGCCGTTTGCCTTGCCGTTTGCCTTGCCGTTGCCTTGCCTTTGCCTTGCCTTGCCTTGCCTTGCTATGATAAAATAAAATGCTAAAAAAAGAAAAGAAAAAAATAAAATATAATAAATAAAATAAAATAATCATAATAAAAGCTCCAAAAGATGTCTTTATGTGTGGAATTATGGTTGAGAACCTCTGGAATGATGAAAAGTTGCTCTGTTTATGTCCTCTAAGTGCCTCGTGCTTAATCCTTTACTCTTGAGTATTTGAGTTCGTTGGCATTTAAGGATCCGCCATGATAAAACCGTGGGAGCAAGAGCACTTGTTCATTGTTTATGTTATTGTGAGTTTTGATATGGTTTGTTTCGAGGTATAACTGCATGCTTAGTAAGGAACCTCTCGGAAGTTTTTATAAAATCTTACATGGTGAATCTTCCTCGATGGTTTAAAATGTCCTATCCTGAGCCTAAACAGTTGTACGTTTGTTGAACTACCATATTCTATCTTGAGTTGCTTTGAGTCTTGTCGAATGGTGAAGTCCGCTTGCAGAAGGCACTTGACATTTACCGGTCTTCCCATCCACCTCAGCCTCAAAATGTCCGACTAGTCAAAGTCCCGCTCCGGGGTTGACGTCCACCGTCGATGACATACACTCACCTCATCATAAAGCTCACCCCAAAGGTCCTCAATTACTCCATACAAAGCTGAATTCCTCTCTGTTACCAAAGTAAGAGAAGAGATGTATTCGAAAAAAAATGGAGACAGATGCTCCATCTGAAAAAAAAAGAAACATCTCAAAAATATGAGAGAGAGAAATAAAATAATAAGGAGTCCCAAAGACCTTTGAGCATCACACTTTCTCCCTTTCCATTTGAAACCCCATGAATTCCAAAGACCGGAATTTGATGAGTGCCATCGCTCGCGGACCACTCTTCGACTCGACAACAGAAGTAACCAAGGTATGCCACTCTTACCCTACCTACAACTCCACTTCAGCCTTAGTGTAGGGAAAAATTGGTCAATCCCGACCAAGAGTGAGGATTAAACACCTCGAGTGACTCGAGAGTACCATCGGGGAATGAATAAACCATCTTTTGTAAAATTCATATCTCCGAGATGGAACCTGAAAAGTTGTAGGAAATACTTTAGAGATGACCGTTCAAGCTCTCAATAGCCCAAAACGTGAACCGCCGCAGCCCCACGTGGAACCATGGTATGAGTTCTCTTTTATGCCAACTTATTCAAGTGATTCATTAAGTTTTGGCTTAAGCACAAAGGTACTTTAAGAGTATACACATTGAAGCAACTCCTGACCTACCGAACCTAGAGTTTTAGCCTTGCTCGAGGACGAGCAAGAGTCTAAGCTTGGGGGCGTGTTGACGGCCATTATAACCTCGTAGTGACCGTCAACATTTCGGTAAAATGAGGATGATCATACCATATTCCATGCATAAAAGTATTTTTACTGACAAATTCCACAAGTTTTGGATGAGTTGTGCTTGCAGGATGAACCAGGAGAAACAAAGGCCAAACCTGGCATAGGGCCAGGCCGGCCGGCCTAGCCCAGGCCGACCGGCCTCCCCTGGCCAGGTCTGGCCACGTCACTGATCCACAAGCCATGCCAAGTGCCCAGGATGATCAAGCACCGTGCAAACAAAGTCGGTTTGATCCAAGGACCCGGAAGGCCTAGAGGTGAAAGCACATGGATTGAAGGGCCCACATCCTAGGATTCTCGGACAAGCTTCAACTAAACGCAACTGTTACCGACCTTGGGAGAGCATCAGGACCGTCCATGCAAAGGACAGTGCCAAGTGGCACCAGGGCCAGGCCGGCCGGCCTAGCCCAGGCCGACCGGCCTCCCTCTGTGGCCGCCACGTCTCCTCCTTCGTGTGAAGCTTAAGCAGATCCTTGGCGTGCTAATGAAGCTGACATCCACCCCCTGGAGGCTATAAAAGGCAGCTCATTCACCTTGGGAAGACACACACCACATATCTCAAGTCTTTACTTGAAGGGAGCTCTAGTATCTTTTTCATTTCTTAGATTAGGATTAGAGTTGGGAGTAGAGTCGAGTCAAGCTTAGCTCGGATCTTCGGAGTCTTCGGAGTTCTAGTAAAGCTCTTGTATCCTTTCCTTCTTTTGAAGAGTTTATTTATATAATTACTTTCTTACTTCAGAGCTTAAGTTATCTTTTATATTTCTTTCTTGCTCTTCTTTTAGAGTAAAGATCTTGCTCTCTTTAGAGCAAAGTCCTATCCCCTTTAGTTTTAGTGTAGAGTTTAGTTTAGCTCTACCGGGTTTTATCTCGCGGGTTTGCTCGCCTTGACCGGGCCGTAAGACGCCTTAGGGAAGACGGGGATTTCCCTTGACAGGCCTCAAAGGAAATCTTAATCATCGAGTGCAGACGTGGTGTCTGGCTTGTTGATTAACTAGGAAGTGTGTTGCACCCCACGGAACTGCAGTGGTAGGCGGCAGGTGGTGACAGCCCTGTCCGTCCTTCGTAGTCCACCACGTTCGGGTGTACTCATAACAGTAGTGCTGAGCCCGGAGAACCCCCTCTCTCATCGCGTTTTGAGGTTCTCCCGTTCTAGCCGTCGAAGCGAGCTCTGTTCCCGGTATCTAAGCTAGGGTCTAGGCTAAGGCTAGAGTGCCTTTTGCCCTGAGTTAGAAAGAGTCTAGGTCCGGTCTCTCCCAACGTCTTTCCTTTTCTTTAGAAATAGGTGCTCCGTGTGTCGCTGGTCTTTCAAACCTTCTATCCGGTCATTAACTTGACCATTATTCACTCAAACCTAGAGTTTGTGCCCCTGGGTTTGTGGCTTGATATTTCTGGCAAGATATATCATTTCATTCTTCAATACACTTTAACCATCTGCTTCCCTGCGGAAATATAAATACGATACCCTGGGGTAACTCCGGAGGTGAAGTGCTACAATGAGATATATTCTGTGCGCTTGCAGAATTAATTTTGCATACAACGACATATATCTACGCGCTCTTGAGCGTTGCTAAAACGTGACGCTAAGGAGTGCCAACAATGCTGCGCTCGGCCAAGACCTCCGTCAGGCGCCTGACTGACTCCTCCCTGCGCTGGAGCTGGGCCTGAACTGCGATCACGGCCTCTTCCTTCTGGTGGAGCAGGGTCTGCGTCTTCTCATGCACCTCCCACTCCTGGAGAAGCTGAGCTTGCGCGGCCACGAACGCCGCCTCCTTCTCCCGGAGGAAGGTGCTCAGCCGTTTGACCTCCTGGGCCTTCTCCACCGTAGCCGCCCTCTGCGCGTCGCGCTCCTCCTCCGCATGAATCAGGGCGTCCCCACGATCATGGGCGTCGACCCCCATCTCGTTTAGAGCAGCACAAACTTGCTCCTCGTCAGAGCTCAACCGAGCGTTGTCCTGCTCCAGCTGATGGATATAGGCGTGCTGGTCAGTGATGTAGGAGATCTTCCCCCCCCCCCCCCCTCCCGCCATATCCTTCAGCCGCTGGCAGTGAAGAAAGCTCAGGATTAGGACAAAAAACATGTTGGAACTGAAAAACACCAGGCAGAGGACGAAGTTTTACCTCATGAAGCTGGAGCCCCCGGGTTCTGTGGAGCCCGAGGGCAGAGTGGAGGGCGTTCTGTATGTAGGATCCGATGCGGTGGTGCTCCAACCACAGGCCGTTCTCCTCCTCCATGGTCCTCATGAAGTTCGTGGGGACTCCGGGCCGGTCGAGTCCCAGCCTTCTCCGCATACCACCGCCCCCGCCGGGACCGGTCTCGATGATGTCCGTCGGCGCGCTGCGCCCCTCGGTCATCCCCGCATCAGCTTGCCCCTGCGTGTTGGTCACGTCAGGGGGAGGGATGTTAGCAGCAGCCGCCGCCGCAATGTCCGTAGATGCCGGTGCGTCCCTTAGGGCAACATCGCCACCCTCGAGGGACCGGTCGGCATCTTCAGTACAGGACAGGGGTACGCCACGCGAAAGCCTCGAACCCTGGTGCCGCACCCTCCTCGGCATCTAGGCCAGCATCCGCTTCCTGTGCCACGCGCTCTGTGGTCTCGATGCAGTCCGGATCTGGCTGATCAGTGGCACCGCCCGTACGAAGCTCCTGCCTCGCTTACTCGACCCCCTTTGCCACCGTCGCTCTGTAACGGGCGGCAATCTTGTATGTCATCTCCAGCGCCGTACGTGAAGGTTGTGCCGCCGGATGAGGCAAGGCCCGTGCGCTCGACCTGAGAGCCTTGATGGGGGCAAGCTCCGGCACGGCGAGCGAAGCTGTCCGGCTGGCAGATGGGGGGAAAGGAGGGGAAGGAGTTAACAAAAGACGGCGGAGATCGAATCCCAAGAGGATTAAAATAAATCTTACCACGTTATGCACTTCAACTTGCGCTTCCTGGAGCTGCTCGGGGGCTACGCTCCCCTTGAGTTCGACGGACCCCTCGACGGGGCCAATTCGCCTCGGGACCCTACACTCACCAAGGAGGTGGGCGGCGGGGATGTCCAGGCAGGTACATTGGGGGACACTGTTGACGGCCGTTATTATACGATTTTACCGTCAACATTCCACGATATTCCAGGCTCATCTTGCTCATGCCAATGTGAATTTGATTATTTCTAATGAGTTCCACAAGTTTTGTACAATTTGTGAGTGAAGGAGCAGATGGGGAAAAGAAGGAACAATTTGGGCACAGGGCCAGGCCGGCCGGCCTAGGCCAGGCCGACCGGCCCCCTTTCCCCTCTTCTGGCCACGGCACTGATCCACAAGTTTACTAATGTATCAAAGATGATCATGAGCCGTGCATTTGATGTCGGTTTGATCAAAGGACCCGGAAGGCCTAGGGTGGGATAAACATGGATTGAAGGGCCCACAACCTAGGATTCTTGGACAGCTTCAACCGAATGCAACTGTTACCGACTTTAGGACATCATCCAAGCCGTCCCTGCAAAGGTCGGTGCCACTTAGCACCAGAGCCAGGCCGGCCGGCCTAGATGAGGCCGACCGGCCTACTACCGTGGCTTCTACGCGTCCCCCTTCGCGTGGATGTTAAGCAGGAGGCTAGCTTGATGATGACGCCGGGAACCGCCCTTGGAGCCTATAAAAGGACACCCCACTCACCTTGAGAAGACACGTCGAAATACAAGAGAAGAAGCTCCAAGGCGAAGCGCTGCCGCTTCTAGCCTTAGAAAATATGGAGAGAGGTGAGGTGAGAGTTCGGGGGAAGAGCCGGAGGTGTCCACTCTTCCTCTACTTTGTACCTCGGCGGATGCAGTTCATCTTCGAGTGACTACATCTGGGTCTTGTCTGGTAACTCTGGTTCCCTCTGATTAATCAAGCATCTGCTCTTTCTTACTTTTGTTTCCTGGTTCCTCGTTCACTGCTTAGTAGTGGGTGCTTTGCTCTGACGTCGAGTGAAGTAGTAATTATTAGTGTAGGCACGGTGTCTAGACTAGTCGTTACCTTGGTTTGCACCCAGTTCAACGGAATAGTTGTGGTAGCCGGCAGGTGGTGACAGCCCTGTCCGGCCGACGTAATCCACCACGTTAGTTCTGGTCTGTAGGACTTAGGGGTAGGCGGTACCACTCCCCTTCTCATCCCTTTCTGTGAGTGGTGGTGTCTCAGGCGCCTGAAGTTAACTATCGTGAGTAAGTCAGTGTTGCTTAATCAGAGGAATAACCATTGTTGCTACACAAGTACCCTCTCTACCCTCGTCCCATTTACCTCTTCTCTTTGTCGTCGTCCAAATCCACATTTATCCCTTCGGACGAACTAATTAAGGATTAGTACACTTCACGTTCCCCGTGGAAATCGATACTCTGGAATACTCCCGGGTGAAAGCTACATCGGTATCCGTACGCTTGCATATTTATCTGTAGGTCATAAGAAATACCAACAGACACGGCACCCACGGGCGCCGCGAGCTCCTCCTCCGCCTCTTCCATGATCGGTTGGGGTGCTCCTGCTCCTATCGACGGCTCCAGGAGCTCCTCGAGGTCCGAAGAATCATCGTCCTTGGGCTCGGGCGTGATCTCCGGGGTAGGCAGCGGGGGAGGCCATCCCTCGCACGCACCCAGTTCTCCTTCTCGTGCTTATCCTTCCGCAGCCGCTTCCTCAAGCTCCTCTCTTTCTTCGCGTCTTTCCGCGCCTTTTGCTGCTTGGCAAGACGACGGTTTGCCGTGCGGACCTCACGGAGGAGGGGGATGACGATCGATATTCCTTACGGGACAGCCTCTGGCAACACGAGAAGATTTGAGATTGGAAGACCAGGTGCATTGAATCATCGAAAAGAGGGAAGAAACTGGGGCAAGAAGTCACAAATTGAAGATAGCCCTCTTCGGGGCGCATCTTGATGCTCCACAGGGCCGCGTCGGAGCACTCCATCTTGGAGCACTCCAACGTCCGCCTTGCCCTCTGAGCCGCCTGTTCGCCAGGGACTGCAGCGTGTTGGTGAAGACGAGGAGCTTGTCCTGGCGCTGCACGGGCGTCACGCCGTAGTGCCAGGAATCCGGCTTCTCCCGCAGGATCATGCCGGTGTACGCCGGGAGGAAGTCGCCGTCGTTCCACAAATAAAACCACCCCTTGTCCCAATCTTGATTGTTGGACATTATGGTAGTAGGGATGTAAAGATCCCTCTTCCCCTCGCATACCTGGAGCATGAGGCCGCCGGCACGGACGAGTTTTCGCACCCCTTTGACTCAGCAACGGTGTGGAGCTCGCCTCGAAAGAGGTGGAGCCAGAGCTCCCAGTGCACCAGGATCCCCAGGAATCCCTCACACACGCCCACGAAGGTCACTGCCTGCGTGATAGCATTGGGAGCGAAGTTGTGAAGCTCCACCCCGTAGTGGAAGCACAGCGCGCGGATAAACTTCCCCGGGGGGGAACCGAATCCCCGCTCGTGCAAGCGCGCCAGGCTAACGACATAGCCTGGAGGAGGGTTCGACTCCTTGTGCGATGTCGGCAGAGCGATCCACTCCGGCTTGTCCGGGTCCGAGATCTTTGGCAGCACCCCCATCCCCACAAGCGACTCCAAGTAGCGCGCGTCTGTGATGGATGCACTCCACGACACCGCGTGCCTCAGCACAACCATGGCGACGGGGGGAGAGTGAAAGGAGGACTAACTGAGGCGAATCTTTTCTTTCCCTTTTCTTGCGACAGTGACTCGAGGGCGCAAGGAACCAGAACGACAAGATAGCAATGGCGAATGGCAAAGGTAAGGGAAGCGGCCTCCCTCCTTTCCTTATTTTATAGGCAAAAGTTACAAGCGGAGCAGGCGTGGCCGCTGGACGCATTTACTGCGGTTGGCACCACTGTCGCTGATAGCTGGGCCGCACTGCATGGGGAACCGGCGCGCGCACGCAATAATAGCCACGACCGCCCGAGGCGTCGTAATGTCACTGTAGCACGTCCCTTTCAACTGTCTGCTACCTGTGCCGCATTTGCCTAAAAAGGCGCGCCAGCTGGCCTTGTCTTAGCTATGTCAGCCACGACCGCATGACCGAACGTCACGACTCCGCCCCGTCAGGAGCAGAACAGAATATTCTTTCCAGGGGTGCCTTCATAGGTAAAACACCGTCTCCGAGGCCTTACTTATCAGGGGATCGAAGCCTATCCCAATCGAGGGTTCGATAGGCTCGCCAGATTAGTAGAGTCAGGGGCGAATGGAGCGTGCCTAGTCAGGCTACCCTCAAACGTGGAGTTCGAGGACGCTCCATGTCACGTTTGAGGCTAGGCAAAGGTAGCTAGATCGAGGGATCCCAACGAGGGAGAGCAACGGGCCCTTGGCCCCAGCGAACGGGGCTGAGCCCTGCCTAGAAAGCCTTTGCGCGTGCTCCTATGTGACGTATCTCCGGACCACGAGCCGGCTCTCATCGAACGGAGCACGGACGTCCACTTGAACTACCCATCAATAGCTCATCGAGGCTTCCCTGGCTCATAGCCCGTTCGAGGGTAGCACGGAATCGCGTCACCCCTCCTCCCTGCGGAAGGGCGACGAGGGTCGTAGTACAAAGACGAGGGTCTCCTCTGATCGATCCCGCTCGGGCCTGGGCTCGGGGGAACTCCTCGCACCACGGCCAAATTACGTACCCTTGGAGACAAGCCCTGCGAGCGCCGGGTCACAAAATCCTTGGCTGGTCGACTCCCTCAAACATTTAAGCGAAACGACAAATCGTGGTCAAACAAGCCTGACCAAAATCCACCAGCATAGATTACCGATGCCAGCTGAAACGATGCTGAAGCCGGTTGAAACAAAGGCTGAACCGATGTGTCACTCGGTCAACCATGAACACGGACGTTGTTAAGACCTTGGATGAGCACATTCGCTCCTCCAAGGCCTCGGGGGCTACACCCGCGGGTGCGCTAGTCTGCCCCCACATAAATCTCCACACCTTACGGGAATAACATCGGTAACCTTGTACCAATCAAGGAACAAGCCCATGCAGGTCCGATCCCCATCCCTGCATAGGCTCGGGGGCTACTATTGGTGTCAACCATAAAGGGGTCCTTAATACCATGTGGTAATCACCCTAAAACTCGCTCAAAACAATTAAACCGAAAGACGAGCGTCAGACGCGCTGAGCACTGGTGCTATCTCCGTCTCGCTCGAGGGGTACGGTATCCCCTCGAGAGAATAGAAACTCCGCCTCGATCGAGGCCTCCACGGTCGAGGCCAGGGGATAACCCCTCGACGATACATCTCCGCCTCGCTCGAGACTACCCCTCGACCGGGAGGCCCGCAAAGCATGCCTAACTATTGAGGACCCAGTGTGTCCGAGGACCGATGGATGGTCGTTTCCTGGTGTGATGAGTGATTGACAACGTGGTGTGGATTGACGTTTCCCTTGGCTCAAGTATTGCAGGTGTAGAATGCGGCTTGGTTGCATTGGTGCAGGTGAAGAACAGGCGCGAAAGGTCTTAGCCATGGCGGCCTCCGAGGAGCGGAGAGACAAGTAGGCTTGGTTCGAGGGACCCGATGGCCGGTGGATCAAGTGCGGTTCACATGCTGGCAAGAACGAGCAAGGGGACGTGGTTCCAGTGCGAGGTAGCGGCTCACAACCGAAGCTCGTACGCGGACGAGAAGCCGGCGCAAGGTGGCGGCTAACAACCGAAGTTTGCGCGCGGGGTTTGGTGATTTGGCCACAAAATCATCGGTGGACGGTTTTCCTTGGTTTGGGCCTCAAAACCAAGGACCGAGGACTCGACGAGGCGGACTTGGGCAGCTGGGCCTGGCTGGGCTGTCAGGGGCGGTTTAACCGCCCCCCAGGGCCGGTTTAACCGCCCCCCTGGGCTGGCCCAAGAACGGCGTCGAGGAGCTTCGATCCGGAGGACACGCGGCGTGACTGCAAGGCTTGCGTCGGAGGGAAGCTAGCTTGCAGTGGAAGGTGCCCGAGCCGGAAAATATCTGAAGACCAAATGTCAAATTTGCCCCTGAGGGGTATGTATCACTTAGGGGTAGTTTAGTCTTTAGGACACCACCACTTGGACTACTAATAGGCCCCTTCAGGGCTGGTGGCTGTCATCTCTCTAGTTATCTCTTTAGGTTTTACTTTGAACTTGTTTTCCCCTTCATCCCCTCCACCTAGAACTACTTCGAATCATTCCTAGTTTGTATAGGTGAATTCATGGTTATGTGATTGAGTTTGTGCTGCTCATCTTTGTGCCATGATTTGATTTCCCGAGCTCCCTTTTCTTTTTCTATTTTCGTGGGTATTTTCGGAGCTATTTTTGGGGGATTTTCGTTCTTCTTGTTCCCGAGCGTTTTCTCTCGGATTTCTTTGGGGGATTCACGTATGAGTGCCTTGTGCCTCTTTTGCTGGTGATCCTTTGCCCCCAAACGCCGAGAATCGCTCTGGATTTGAGATTTTCGGGATGAACTCGAGGTCATGTTGTTCTTCGCGAGATCTGCGATTCCGGGAGTTGTACTGAGTTAGAGGCTGAGATCTTTTGGGAAAACACTCCACTGGAGGTCTAGATCATCTGACCAAAATCTCGCCTCAAGAGCTCAAGCGGTTTGGGAGATCCACTTTTGTTTTGACTTTTTCCCGAGGCTCCCAGGCCTGGGCGGTTTAACCGCCCCCCCTGGCCGGTTTAACCGCCCCCCCTGGGTGTGTTAGATCGAGCCGAGTTTCGGGTCGTTTTGGTGTTCGTTTTGATTGGTTCGAGTTCCGCTGCTCGTTTCTTGTTCCTAGGGTCAGTAGCTTGACAGTGGCTACGTGATCTTGGCAAGATTGCTCTCGGAGGTTTCGGAGTTGATTTGGGAGAATAGCCGGATTGTTTGGAAAGATTTTTTATCGGCTCCCATTCACTCCCCCCCTCTCTGGTCGCCGTTTCGGTCCTTCAATTGGTATCAGAGCCGGTTACGGGTCTTTGCGACTCTAACCAGTCTAAGATCCAAAGATGGCGTACCAAGATCGGGGTTCCGGGCCTCCGCACTTCGATGGGAAGAACTACCCGAACTGGGTTGCGCGTATGGGCGCTTTCTTGCGAGGCAAAGGAAAGTTGCTGTGGGATGTGACGAAAGATGAAAACTATGTCAATCCCACCAACTTAGATGCCCAGGATGCAAAGGATAGGTTTGAGGCAAACGCTAGAGCTGTTGACTACTTGTTCCGTTCTTTGTCTACCGAGGAGTTTGAGCGTGTTTTGGGCGAGGACCTAGCTTGCCAGAACTGGCAGAAGCTCAAGGTAGCCCACGGTGGTGATAGCCATGTCAAGGCTAGGCTTTTCTCGATGTACAGGAGGGAGTATGAGAACTTTGCTCATTTGCCTGGAGAGTCGGTTGATGCTTTGTTTCAGCGTTTCACTTCGATTGTCAACAACATGAAAGCCAACATTACCGTGCTCCCATACTCGGATCATGACCGAGCTATCAAGCTCCTGCAAGCACTTGATAGATCCGTGTGGGGTGCCAAGGTTGAGGCGATCATGTAGTCGGCAAACTATGAGACTCTTTCTGTTGATGAGCTATTCTCGAAGTTGAAGTCTTCTGAGGTTGACAGGCAGTTGCTTGCCAAGGCTAAGAGTCCGACTGATCCCCATAGTCTGGCTCTAGTCGGTGGCTCTGGATATGGACATGCTAACACTCCTAGACACTTTGCTTTGTCTTCTCTTGTGTCCCTTCCAGATGAAGAGTATGAGGTGCTGAGCGAGGAGGATCTCGCGTTGCTCACGAGGAGGTTCGAGAGGATGTACCAGAACCGCAAGGGTTCGAGGCGTGCCGGGAGTACGTGCTACAGATGCGGGAAGATGGGCCACTTCATCGCCGAGTGCCCCGAGGAGATCAAGAACGACTACAACCGCAAGCACCGCCCGCGAGACGACCACAAGCACCGTCCCAAGGACGAGTACCGCGCCAAGAACAAGAACAAGGACGAGAGAAGATCCAAGAACAAGCACGGTGGACACAAGAAGCACAGATCTCGAGCGATGGTGGCTGATGCGAGCGACATCGACACGAGCTCCACCAACACGTCGTCAAGCTCAAGCAGTGAGGATGAAGACCGCGGCCGCCGCAAGGAGAAGAAGAGCTTGAACCGCAACTTCAACGGCATCTCCTTCGCCGCCGTCGACTAC
Organism: Urochloa ruziziensis; assembly: GCA_015476505.1. Lineage (NCBI taxonomy): Eukaryota > Viridiplantae > Streptophyta > Magnoliopsida > Poales > Poaceae > Urochloa > Urochloa ruziziensis. Next base: position 9,513,767 of record CM027126.1, on the reverse strand, counting down.
TGCACCATGGCGCACGACTCCGTGAAGAGCAAGGATGACTCCGACTCCGACTCCGAGGATGAGGTATTGACAGATCCCACCTCTTTGCGTCAGGAGATTGCTAGGTTAGAGCAGTTGGTCGATAACCGCGATGATGTGCTTAGGAAGACCAACAAAGAGAAGAGGGAGTTTAGGTCCTTGCTAGGAGAGTCTAAGGATAGAGTGGCTGAGCTTGAGACCTTGCTTTCTGAGACTGGAAAGAAGGCCATGGAGTTTGAGTCTTTGCTTTGCGAGTCTAGGGAGAGAGCAGCTTCGCTTGAGTCTGAGATTGCTGTTTTGAAAGATGCTCCTCTTGTGTCTGATGAGGTAGAATGCTCGTTCTGTGATGTGCATATTGCTGATCTTGTTGTGCTTAAGGAAAAACACATGAACTGCTTGGATGAACTAGAGAGTGCTAGAATTGAGCTTGCTGAGTTGAAGTCTAGGTCATCTTTGCTAGGTGCTTGTACTTCTTGTCCTGCTTTGCATGCTCAGTTGCTTGAATCACGCACCATGATTAGTTCACTTGAAGCACAACTTAAATCACCCATTGCGAATTCCTGTTCTGCTTGTGATGTTGTTGCTTTAAAGAATGTTGAGCTAGAACAGTGTGTGAATAGATTGGAAGGTGAGAACGATGAGCTGAGACAGTGTTTGGGTTGGTTGTCTGGTCGTGAGCCTCAGCTCAAGATGTTGATTGCGAGTTTCAAGAGAGCTGATGGTTGTGGGCTTGGTTCTGAGAAGGTTGGTGAGAGTAGTGGTGAGAGAGAGAGAGAGATCCAGAGAGCTCCACCGCAAACATTCCCACAAACCCACCAAAAACCATCCTCAAGAACACCTTCACACCCAAACCAAACCACCTGCTAAACAAGCTTGACACCACTCCAGATCCTCCCAAGTTTCCACCTAAGTCAGAGAACTTTCAGAGGAGAGTGACCTTTGTGAGGAGTGGGGTTTACCAGCCGAGAGAGAGGGCACAGCCGAGAGAAACTCCAAAGCCAAAGCCAGTCCGCTTCCATTGTGAGCATTGTGGAAGGGATGGACACCTTGAGGAGTTTTGTTGGAGGAAGAAGAGGGAGGTGAGAAGAGAGAAGGAGGTGGGGAACAGGGATAGGTACTACTCTTCTCGTAGTGTGCCTGTGTCTCGTTCACCCTGGCCGAGAGGCGACGCTGTTGTGCGTACAGTTCCTGTGGTTGCTAGTCGTGGTGTTCCTGCTGTTCGTGAGTTTGCTAGGCGGCCTCCGTTTCGCGGTCAGTTTGGTTTAGGGAGGTTCGACCGTAGCTTTGAGGCTAGGAGAGAGTCTAGGCCACGTTTTCCCCCGCGTGGTGCTAGAGGTCCGACGATGAGAGACGAGAGGGTGTCACACGGTAGAGTTGATTTTGCTAACCCTTCTTTTGAGCAGATGGCCCGACACTGGTTTGACTCGTTCTGTGCTAACCCCAGTGTCGAGTCATTTGCTCATTCTTGTTCTCGGTTCTGATTGTGCAGGTGGGAGGCTTGGAGAACTTTTGGTTGATGGATTCTGGCTGCTCGAGACATATGACAGGTAATGGTAAGTGGTTCTCCAGTCTCACCCCGGTGGTGTCCAGGCAGTACATCACTTTCGGGGATAAGGGTAGAGGTAGAGTATTGTCAGAGGGTGCTATTCAGGTGAGCGACACTTTCATGTTGAAGCGAGTTGCTCTTGTCAAGAATCTTGGTTTCAATTTGCTCTCAGTTTCTCAGCTTCTTGATGAGGGTTATGAGGTTCGCTTTAAGCATGGTGATTCGAAAATTCTTGATTCTCGAGGTGACCTTGTGTGTATGATCATTCCTGAGGGACAGATTTTTCGTGCTGATTTTTCTCGATCTTTTGGTCCTTCACGGTGTTTGATCGCTGGTACTTCTTCTGAGCTTTGGAAGTGGCATAGGAGATTGGGTCATGTGAGCTTTGATTTACTCACACGCTTGAGTGCTCTTGACCTTATCCGAGGATTGCCCAAGCTCAAGTTCGAGAAAGATTTGGTTTGTGCACCTTGTAGGCATGGTAAAATGGTTGCTGCTTCTCACCCACCTTTGACAGATGTTATGACTGAGCGTCCAGGGGAGCTTTTGCACATGGATTTGGTTGGCCCCGCTCGAGTTCGTTCAGTTGGTGGGAAGTGGTATGTTCTTGTGGTTGTTGATGACTTTTCTCGGTATGCGTGGGTGTTCTTTCTGGCGTCGAAGGATGAGACTTTTGATTTTGTTCGAGATCTGATTTTGAGGTTGAAAAACGAGAGTAATGGTGGTGCCATGAGAGCTATTCGTAGCGACAATGGTACGGAATTTAAGAACACTCGTTTTGATGCCTTCTGTCGTGATCTTGGTCTTGAACATCAATACTCGTCGCCATATGTTGCTTGTCAGAATGGTGTTGTTGAGAGAAAGAACAGAACACTTTGTGAGATGGCTAGGACGATGCTAGATGAGCATAGGACTCCTAGGAAGTATTGGGCAGAAGCGGTGAACACGGCTTGCTATGTGTCAAATCGGATTTTCCTTCGTGCTTTCAAGAAGAAAACTTGCTATGAGCTTTTTCATGGTCGTTCCCCCCGTGTGAGTCACTTTCGGGTATTTGGTTGCAAGTGTTTCATCTTGAAGAAAGGAAATTTGGACAAGTTTGAGTCTCGTTCGATGGATGGAATTTTTCTTGGTTATGCTAATCATTCTCGAGCATATCGTGTGCTCAATCTTGAAACTAACCAAATCATGGAGACTTGCGAAGTCACTTTCGACGAGACCATTCCGTGTAGCTCTTCTGCTTTTGAGTGTGCAGGTGATGATGACTTGGGACAGCCCATCTTTGAGGAAGAACAGCCTGATGATGAAGATGATGAGGAATTTCAGGCACCGTGTGGAGATCGTGTACCTTCTACTTCCACTACTACCACGACGTTCGACGACGGCCCCTCTGCTACACCTTCGTCGAGTCGCGCACCAGATCGAGTTCAAGTGGAAGCTGATGTTGAGGGGGAGGCAATCTCGAGGCGAGAAGCTCCCCGGCTGGTACAGAGGGATCATCCACCTTCGAAGATCATCGGGAACTTGGATGAACGCACTACACGGTCGAGGTCACAGAACATCTCTCATTATGCTCATTCTGCTTTTGTCGCGTCTTTTGAGCCCAAAAATGTTGGACACGCTTTATCTGATTCCGATTGGGTCAATGCCATGCATGAAGAGCTAGAAAACTTTGAGAGAAATCAGGTGTGGAAGTTAGTAGAACCACCTCCAAATTGCCATCCCATAGGAACCAAGTGGGTGTTTAAGAACAAGAGGGATGAGAGTGGTGAGATTGTGAGAAACAAAGCGAGGTTGGTTGCTCAGGGGTTTTCGCAGCAGGAGGGGATAGATTATGAGGAAACATTTGCTCCTGTTGCCCGTTTGGAGGCAATTCGGATCCTTCTAGCATTTGCAGTTGCTAAAGGGTTCAAATTGTACCAAATGGATGTGAAGAGTGCCTTCTTGAATGGGGTGATCGAGGAAGAAGTGTATGTGAGGCAGCCCCCGGGTTTTGAGAGTGAGAGATACCCACACCGAGTGTACAAACTCCACCGAGCTTTATATGGCCTAAAGCAAGCACCCAGAGCGTGGTATGGTAGATTGAGAGGGTTCTTGCTTAGCAAGGGGTTTGTGATGGGGAAGGTTGATAAGACGCTCTTCTTGATGAGAAATGGCAAAGATCTTTTAATCGTTCAGATTTACGTGGATGATATCATTTTTGGTGGCTCGTCTCATGATCTTGTTGCCAAGTTTGCAGATGATATGAGCAGGGAATTTGAGATGTCGATGATGGGAGAGTTGCAGTTCTTTCTCGGGCTGCAGATCAAGCAAACCAAGGATGGGACATTTGTGCACCAAAGCAAGTACACCAAGGACATTCTCAAGAAATTCGACATGAGCGACTCCAAGCCTATGACTACGCCGATGAGTACGACTACAGCTTTGGATGCGGATGAGGACGGAGAACCAGTGGACCAGAAGGAGTACCGGAGCATGATCGGCTCCCTCCTCTACTTGACGGCGACGAGGCCGGACATACAGTTCAGCGTGTGTCTGTGCGGTCGTTTTCAGGCTTCACCGAGAACGTCACATCGTCAGGCCGTCAAGAGGATTTTCAGGTATCTCAAGTTTACTCCTGAGCTGGGTCTTTGGTATTCTGCCGATTCCACTCTTGCACTTCATGGTTTTTCTGATGCGGATTTTGCTGGATGTCGTGTTGATCGCAAGTCTACTTCTGGTCAGTGTCAGTTTCTTGGATCGTCCCTTGTGTCTTGGTCTTCTCGCAAGCAGTCTAGCGTAGCCCAATCCACCACTGAAGCCGAGTATGTTGCTGCTGCTAGCTGTTGTTCTCAGTTGCTTTGGATCACATACACCTTGAGAGACTTTGGCTTAGACATGTCCCATGTTCCACTTCTTTGTGATAGCACCAGTGCCATAAGCGTAGCCAAAAATCCCGTGCTTCATTCCAAAACCAAACACATAGAAGTGAGGTACCACTTTCTGAGAGATCATGTGGAGAAAGGAGATATTGAGCTTGCCCACGTTTCTACCCAAAACCAGCTTGCAGACATTTTCACTAAGCCACTTGACCAAGTCACCTTCACCCGCTTGCGAGGGGAACTTGGTGTGTGTGCGGTTTTCTGAGCTGAGTTTTGGAGGCTTCTCTTGTAGCATATGTATATTTGTGTACCATCTTTGTATCTTGATGTATATTTTTTTCTTGCTTTTGTATCTTGATTTCATCTTTTGTATCATATCTTAGGATGAGCTTCTCCTATATGCAGTGATTTGTACAACTTGCTACATTTTAGAGTTTAGGCAGGCTGGCTAGGGATTGATTGGATGGATGGCTATGCTCTTGATGGTTTTGATATATATTCTATTGAGATAGTCTCCTTTTTGAATTAAAATGACAAACTGAACTTAATTCCTACACCCATGAGTAAATGCCTTTGCATGTTTTGGTTGAGCCGAAATGGCTATATCTTGCTTAAGATCATGTTAGGGTGTGATATTCTTTTCAATTGGGTCAAAGACCTTTGTCATTGTAAATGTTTAGCCCATGCTTTATCTTGTGGAGGAGCATAAGCTTCTTTCTGTCGCAAAGACATTTCATGTACCATGCTTAATTTGAAAAACTTGAAAAATGAGATGTCTATGCTTGAAAGAAGAAAGTTGGGAAAAAGAAATATTTGCAGAAATTATGCTCATGTCTCTATGCTTTCACCATTGCACACACTTGCACACATGGGTGCTAAGCGGTTGCATGTTGTTTGCCGGAGAAGTCTCCCATGAGAAGTGAACACATGGCTCCGTGCTTTGACATGACATGAGGTAGAACTTGGGCGTTTATGATGATCTTTTGTCAAGAATGCTTGTCCTTTCATGATTTTGGTGAGATGAAGTTAATTTTTGCTTAAACAATCCATGGTTAGGACTTTGCTCGTGTGGTGACATTTTTGATAAAATTCCACAATTTGCTCATGGCTTTGTCAATTGGATATATGTCTTCACCTTCTTGATGGCAATGCCCGTGTGACATGATGAACTAGCTCGTATGCCTCTTCTCTAACTTGTAGCATTTTGTATTGCTCATTGTATATTTGAGAAGCTTGTAGTTGCATTTTGTACATCTTGCCTTGATGTGTGCATTGTCAACAAGGGGGAGAATTTCTGGAGCATTTGGCAAGGGGGAGTCGCTGCTGAACTTAGAAGAAAGATTTTGCTCTAGAATTTGTCGAAATTGTGTGAGAGGTTGAAAGTTTTGCCCAAATGAGGTTTTCTGAAAATTTGCGAAGTTTCTGAGAGTTTGATCATTGGAATATCTTGCTGGGCATATTTGGAAGGTTTTCAAGTTGGAACGGCATCGTTGCGAGTTGATTTGTGAAATTTTGGGCATTTTCACTTTGGTCATCTGCCAGGGGCGGTTTAACCGCCCCCCCTGGGCGGTTTAACCGCCCCTGTGCTGAGAGCACAAAGTTTGTGTTGGTTTGAGCCATTTTCGAGTGATTTTCGCACGCACAAGTTCATTTGTTCAGGGGGAGTTGCATCTTTGCAGGGGGAGTGCTTTGAGAGTCCTGAAAAGTGAGTTGGAGGATTTGAAGTTTGTGATTTGTGCTTTGTGCTTTTGCTCTTTTGCCGATGGTGTTGAGCCCTTTCGCTTCTTCTTGAAGGGTCGGCGTTTCTGGAGCTTTCTCTTGCTAAGTGACTTTTGATTTGGCTTGTTCTTGCTTTTAGTCACTTGCTTGAGTCTTGTTTTTGATTTCTTTTATATTTTCTTCATATCAATTGGTTACTATGTGTGTGTTGTCAATGCACTCATCAAGGGGGAGATTGAGGACCCAGTGTGTCCGAGGACCGATGGATGGTCGCTTCCTGGTGTGATGAGTGATTGACAACGTGGTGTGGATTGACGTTTCCCTTGGCTCAAGTATTGCAGGTGTAGAATGCGGCTTGGTTGCATTGGTGCAGGTGAAGAACAGGCGCGAAAGGTCTTAGCCATGGCGGCCTCCGAGGAGCGGAGAGACAAGTAGGCTTGGTTCGAGGGACCCGATGGCCGGTGGATCAAGTGCGGTTCACATGCTGGCAAGAACGAGCAAGGGGACGTGGTTCCGGTGCGAGGTAGCGGCTCACAACCGAAGCTCGTACGCGGACGAGAAGCCAGCGCAAGGTGGCGGCTAACAACCGAAGTTTGCGCGCGGGGTTTGGTGATTTGGCCACAAAATCATCGGTGGACGGTTTTCCTTGGTTTGGGCCTCAAAACCAAGGACCGAGGACTCGACGAGGCGGACTTGGGCAGCTGGGCCTGGCTGGGCTGTCAGGGGCGGTTTAACCGCCCCCCAGGGCCAGTTTAACCGCCCCCCCTGGGCTGGCCCAAGAACGGCGTCGAGGAGCTTCGATCCGGAGGACACGCGGCGTGACTGCAAGGCTTGCGTCGGAGGGAAGCTAGCTTGCAGTGGAAGGTGCCCGAGCCGGAAAATATCTGAAGACCAAATGTCAAATTTGCCCCTGAGGGGTATGTATCACTTAGGGGTAGTTTAGTCTTTAGGACACCACCACTTGGACTACTAATAGGCCCCTTCAGGGCTGGTGGCTGTCATCTCTCTAGTTATCTCTTTAGGTTTTACTTTGAACTTGTTTTCCCCTTCATCCCCTCCACCTAGAACTACTTCGAATCATTCCTAGTTTGTATAGGTGAATTCATGGTTATGTGATTGAGTTTGTGCTGCTCATCTTTGTGCCATGATTTGATTTCCCGAGCTCCCTTTTCTTTTTCTATTTTCGTGGGTATTTTCGGAGCTATTTTTGGGGGATTTTCGTTCTTCTTGTTCCCGAGCGTTTTCTCTCGGATTTCTTTGGGGGATTCACGTATGAGTGCCTTGTGCCTCTTTTGCTGGTGATCCTTTGCCCCCAAACGCCGAGAATCGCTCTGGATTTGAGATTTTCGGGATGAACTCGAGGTCATGTTGTTCTTCGCGAGATCTGCGATTCCGGGACTTGTACTGAGTTAGAGGCCGAGATCTTTTGGGAAAACACTCCACTGGAGGTCTAGATCATCGGACCAAAATCTCGCCTCAAGAGCTCAAGCGGTTTGGGAGATCCACTTTTGTTTTGACTTTTTCCCGAGGCTCCCAGGCCCGGGCGGTTTAACCGCCCCCCCTGGCCGGTTTAACCGCCCCCCCTGGGTGTGTTAGATCGAGCCGAGTTTCGGGTCGTTTTGGTGTTCGTTTTGATTGGTTCGAGTTCCGCTGCTCGTTTCTTGTTCCTAGGGTCAGTAGCTTGACAGTGGCTACGTGATCTTGGCAAGATTGCTCTCGGAGGTTTCGGAGTTGATTTGGGAGAATAGCCGGATTGTTTGGAAAGATTTTTTATCGGCTCCCATTCACTCCCCCCCTCTCTGGTCGCCGTTTCGGTCCTTCAACTATCCTGCGGACAAAGGCATTTAATGCTCCGGAACTGCAGCAGGACACGGAAGTCAAAAGCAAAATCCCTCGCCATCCTCGGTCATGTCCACCAACTCCCGTCACTGTGCTGCCATCCCCGGCACTGTGCAGGCGTGCGCAGCACTTTGCGGACAGGCTGGTACTGTTGCGCTCTACTGTGTTGCCTAACCCGGCATGGGAGGCCCTCGAGCAGGCATGGGAAGCCCTCGAAGAGGTGTACAGCCCACCACCAATGACGACGATGGGCGAAGTGGACCCTCGAAGCGGGACGATAAGCTGCATGCATCATCCACAGGAATCGCCATGCCGCCTACTGGAGCCACTCCGCATAGTTGAAGGGATGTGCAATGACAACGGCCATGCCCGGCGCCATGCCGCACTGTACGCAACAACTGTAGAACTTACTATCCATCGTCCTTTGTCCCTACCCCTCCTTGGCCTATTAAAGGGGGAGGCAGCCCCCTCGGGATGGGGACACGCTCATACTCATCCTGCACTCACTCACACACTCCGTCATCATCCGTAGCCACACCACCGATCGACATTCAGGGACTTGGAAGCCTCACCTCCTCTCTCGCCTTGCTTGTAGCCCCCCTACTACGAGCACCCTGGTGCAAGTTAATACAGTGCTCATACATGCTCTGCTGGACGTACGGCCCTGCGCTGGAACCAGGATGAAATCATCGTGTCATTGTGTTATTCCTTGCGCCGACCATCGAGAGACGGGACACAGGGAATTTCTGCTAGAGTTTGGCCCCCCAAGGGTTCGAGCACCAACATTACCCACATGCAACCTATGACAATGACACCCTCTTTGACAGGAACGAGACACCCTTCAGGAAGCAAAGAGATTTCTTGCCGGAGAAGAGCACCAGCGTTACTATGTAGTGCTGCAAAGGGAAAGACATCTTCATCAAAAATTATGTCTCATGAAATGTATATGCGACCTGTTGAGATATCAAGGCATTTGAATCCTTTATGGAGCGAACTATTTCCGAGATAGAAACATCTTGTAGAATGGAAGGCTAGCTTCCTATGATTGAAGGGTCTCAAGTTAGGCCAACAGGCACAACCAAAAACACTAAGAGATGTGTAGTTCGGCTTTTCCCCATGAAGAAGTTCAACTGGGGTTTATAGTTGATGAGTTTGCTTGGGCGAATACTGATTAAATGGGTGGCAGCCATAAAGGCTTCCTCCCAATATTTGATGGGCATAGATGAATGTGCTAAGAGAGATAAGCATACTTCCACGATGTGTCTGTGTTTTCTCTCTTCAGCTCGTTCTGTTGGTGAGCGTGTGGGCAAGATACACGATGAGCTATCCTTATTTCTGGAAAAAGGAATTGAGATGCTCATATTGGGCTCCCCAATTGATCTGCATGGCTAGGATCTTTTTATCAAACTTCCTTTAAGCTAGAGCTTGGAAGCTATGAAAAACTGTGAACACGTATGATTTTTGTCAAATAAGTATATCCATGTATACCTACTGTAGTCATCGATAAAACTTACGTAATAGGAGAAACGGCTAGCAAAAGTGGGTGTCGGTCCCTAAACATCAGATTGGATCAATGCAAGTGGAGTACAGGAAACTTCATTCGACAAACTATAAGGAAGTTGATGGCTCTTTGCTCTCTGGCAAGAGTCACACACAGACTCGACATGACTATCATTAACACAAGGAAGTTCATTCTCTCTAAGAATCCTAGACACGATGGGTGAAGCTGGATGTCCCAAACGATCATGCCATTTAGAGATCGATGGCTTATTGACTCCAAGTGCTTGTTTATTCAGACTTGCTCCTGGCTGGCTCAAACCTAAAGGATAGAGACCTCCTTCACATCTTCCCAGATGATGGGTTGTCCTCGTTTCCTGATCCTTGATAAGAAAAAATTTGGATGAAACTCAAGCATGACATTATTATCGGATGTGATGTGATGTACAAAAGCAAGGCTCTTTCAAGCATTAGGGACATGTAGAATATTTTTAGATGTAAATCAAGAGAAGGGGACGCAAAATAGTATGACCAATATTGCTAATATTCATACCTGGCCCGTTTGCAGCATGAACTTGGTCGCGTCCTCCATACTTCTCCTTGAAGGACAGCTTGTCGAGGTCGCTGGTCACTTGGTGTGAAGCACTGCTATCAGCGTACAAGTTTGTATTGACCCCATACGCTGCCAACTAGGATCCTCCGCTCTTACTTTTGTTTCATCTATCGTGGTTATAGTTGCCACCACGTCCCCTTGATGCCATGTTGGCTGACGACTAGAATTGGCCACATTTCCAATCTTGTTTCATAGGCAGTAACTTGGGCGTAGAGATCACTCAGGGAGATTGGTTCTATACTCCCAAGCACGGAGAACACAAAAGGGTTATAATCAAAAACAAGGCCAACTAGTATGAACGATACCAACTCGTCGTCGTCCATACATTTGCCCATAGTAGCAAGCTCATCACCAAGGTTCTTCATCTTGTTGAAGTAGACGGCAGTCATCATGCTTCCCTTCTTGAGCGTGGGCAGTTGCATCTAGAGGTTTGTCACCCATTCATGAGATTGTGCCGACAACATACCCTCCAAAGTCGCCCAAGTTTCAGCTGCAGTAGACACCATGGCCACCTGCCCTAGCACATCTTTGGTGAGGGAGTTGAGCAGATGGCCAAGAACTTGCTGGTCTTGCTCAACCAACATCATGTATGCCTGGTTCGACACAACATCCTTGGTTTTGTCATCCTTGATTAACTTGATCATCTTTGGTGGAGCTTTGATAGATCAATCTAGGACCCTTTCAAGTTGCGCATCTCTGATGGGAGGTAGAAATTGGGCCTTCCATAGAAGGTAGTTGTCACGGGTTAACTGCTCCACGACAGACGGACCAAGGGGTGACAGATTGATGGAGGTGGACGAAGTGGAGGAGGCCATGGCAATTGGCGAGAAAGAAGAAGAAGGCTCTGATTACCATGAAAGAACTTGCGCTCCTAGGTTAAGCACAGTTGCCTATCTTGTCTCACCACCGTTGTATGTTAATATATGACCCAAAGGCCTAACAAACATACAACAAATTTGGTTACAACTTGACCTCCAAGCTACTCGGTTTAACTAGTTCATCTCTAACTATAACTATCCTAACCTAGTAGACAAGGCCATCTAGAAAACCACACACGCAGGGATGGTTTATTACAATTGATCATGTTAAACATAAGAGAACTATTCTAACATAATGGACCGGCATATATAAGTTTTATATTACTTTTGTTGGATTGTTGCAGCGAATGTAGGCCACATTTGAGTATTTGTTTGTGATTCTTTTAAGAGGTTCATTTCGATGTAGGGATATCCATTTTATTTATAAATGTTGGCACAAAATATAATAGTTTGGATCTCATTGCAACTCATTGGAATGTTACTCAACTTGGATTTGAATTTCTATTCTCTATGTAAACAACCAAGGTCGAGAAATTTCGATATTTGATACCCAATATTGTTGGCGATGCGTAGTGTCATGCGTATGCAACGTCCCCGTCATGCCATGTCGGCCCAACCTGACATGAAATGGTGTGTCCCGACGTGGTACGACGAGTTGGCATGAGGCCCACTGGCCTAGTTGGCTCGGCCACCTAGCGTATAAAGACAAGCGGGCGCCGCAAGCCCCCCTCCCACCACGAAACCATAGCCACCCCCCCTACCTCCCCCTGTCTGCTCCCCATCTCACCAGGTCTGATCCCCGCCTCCTCTACCCGTCTCATACCCCGCCCCTCCCAGTTCCGCTGCCTCCACGGCACTGGCCAACGGATCGACGTCGTCGCTCCCCTCCCCTCCTCCAACCGATTGAGTAGCCACTCCCATCCACTCCTCCAAGGATCCAACTATAGGATATATGATACCGACTAGAGGGGGGTGAATAGGAGATTTGAACTAAAAATACAACACTAATAAAATTTAATTTGTAACACAAGAGAAATTCTATTTCTACTCAACTTTATTCTAGGTGGAGGTTTCCAACCTAGGGTGATAAGTAGCAACAAAATCTTTAGGAATGTAAATGCTCAAAAGTAAAGGCGACAATTAACTTGAGAAAGAGATGTAACCAGGAACACAAGAGTTCGTCGACCCTGGCCAAAGAGTTCATTGTTCAAACATACAAAAGAACCGCGCTCAGACAAAAAAGCCATCGAATGAGTTGATGGTCAACCTGCGGACCATCCGCTTGGCAGGGTTGGACTGTCTATCTTTCAACATGAATGACCTACCAGAAACACAATGTTTCTGTCCAAACATTCTCATTAGCCGGCGGACCGTCTGCCCCATAGGGCCGGACTGTCCGCCATTAAAACTGTTCAACTCGACCAGACAACTCGAATTCTGGCTAAATCATTTGAACGGTCTGTCGTTCAATGGCGAACCGTCCGCCTCTCAAGTGCAGTTAGCCAATTACGACAAGCGATTCCTCTCTGGTCTTTTCAGTATTTCAAACACGTTTTTCCTAAATGCATGCAATGCAATTGTTTGAGCAAAGTGGCACTGTAGAACCATCAAGCAAATGAAATTAACCCCTCTTGATAGTAGGGCTATCTAGCCTATTAATATGGTCAAATATCATCCACTAATCACCTATTGACTGGTAAATTAGAAACGTCCTATCTTATACCTTTGCTGTGGGGCACGCCTGTGAAACGGAACTCCCCAAGTGCCTGCATTAGTCCTGGAAGCCCTAATGCAAGTAGTTCTTCACAAGCGGTATCAAAAACCATCATCGAATAACCTTTTATTTATAATTTACATCGATGTACAACTTAGAGTCTGTACAAGGGTTACAAGCTGAAGGACCGAAACGGCGACCAGAGAGGGGGGGAGTGAATGGGAGCCGATAAAAATTCTTTCTAATCGATCCGGCTATTCTCCCAAAACAACTCCGAAACCCCCGAGAGCAATCTTGCCAAGATCACGTAGCCACTGTCAAGCTACTGACCCTAGGAACAAGAAACGAACAGCGGAACTCGAACCAATCGAAACGAACTACAAAACGACCCGAAACGCGGCTCGATCTAACACACCCAGAGGGGGGCGGTTAAACCGGCCAGGGGGGGCGGTTAAACCGCCCGGGCCTGGGTGGCTCGGGAAAAAGTCAAAACAAAAGTGGATCTCCCAAACCGCTTGAGCTCTTGAGGCGAGATTTTGGTCAGATGATCTAGACCTCCAGTGGAGTGTTTTCCCAAAAGATCTCGGCCTCTAACTCAGTACAACTCCTAGAATCGCAGATCTCGCGAAGAACACCATGACCTCGAGTTCATCCCGAAAATCTCAAATCCAGAGCGATTCTCGGCATTTGGGGGCAAAGGATCACCAGCAAAAGAGGCCCAAGGCACTCATATGTGAATCCCCCAAAGAAATCCGAGAGAAAACGCCCTAGAACAAGAAGAACGAAAATCCCTCAAAAATAGCTCCGAAAATACCCACGAAAATAAGAAAAGGAAAGGGAGCTCGGGAAATCAAATCATGGCACAAAGATGAGCAGCACAAACTCCATCACATAACCATGAATTCACCTATACAAAACTAAGAAAGATTCGAAGTAGTTCTAGGTGGAGGGGATGAAGGGAAAACAAGTTCAAAGTAAACCTAAAGAGATAACTAGAGAGATGACAGCCACCAGCCCTGAAGGGGCCTATTAGTAGTCCAAGTGGTGGTGTCCTAAAGACTAAACTACCCCTAAGTGATACATACCCCTCAGGGGCAAATTTGACATTTGATCTTCAGATATTTTCCGGCTCGGGCACCTTCCACTGCAAGCTAGCTTCCCTCCGACGCAAGCCTTGTAGTCACGCCGCGTGTCCTCCGGATCGAAGCTCCTCGACGCCGTTCTTGGGCCAGCCCAGGGGGGCGGTTAAACCGGCCCTGGGGGGCGGTTAAACCGCCCCTGTCAGCCCACACAGGTCCAGCTGCCCAAGTTTGCCTCGTCGAGTCCTCGGTCCTTGGTTTTGAGGCCCAAACCAAGGGAAACCGTCCACCGATGATTTTGTGGCCAAATCACCAAACCCCGCGCGCAAACTTCGGTTGTTAGCCGCCACCTTGCGCCGGCTTCTCGTCCGCGTACGAGTTTCGGTTGTGAGCCGCTACCTCGCACCGGAACCACGTCCCCTTGCTCGTTCTTGCCAGCATGTGAACCGCACTTGATCCACCGGCCATCGGGTCCCTCGAACCAAGCCTACTTGTCTCTCCGCTCCTCGGAGGCCGCCATGGCTAAGACCTTTCGCGCCTGTTCTTCACCTGCACCAATGCAACCAAGCCGCATTCTACACCTGCAATACTTGAGCCAAGGGAAACGTCAATCCACACCACGTTGTCAATCACTCATCACACCAGGAAGCGACCATCCACCGGTCCTCGGACACACTGGGTCCTCAATCTCTCCCTTGATGAGTGCATTGACAACACACACATAGTAACCAATTGATATGAAGAAAATATAAAAGAAATCGAAAACAAGACTCAAGCAAGTGACTAAAGGCAAGAACAAGCCGAGAACAAAGTCACTCTGCAAGAGAAAGCTCCAGAAACGCCGACCCTTCAAGAAGAAGCGAAAGGGCTCAACACCATCGGCAAAAGAGCAAAAGCACAAAGCACAAATCACAAACTTCAAATCCTCCAACTCACTTTTCAGGACTCTCACAGCACTCCCCCTGCAAAGATGCAACTCCCCCTGAACAAGTGAACTTGTGCGTGCAAAAATCACTCGAAAATGGCTCAAACCATCACAAACCTTGTGCTCTCAGCACAGGGGCGGTTAAACCGCCCAGGGGGGCGGTTAAACCGCCCCTGGCAGATGACCAAAGTGGAAAAGGCCAAAAATGCCAAAAATGCACAAACCAACTCGCAACGATGCCGTTTCAACTTGAAAACCTTCCACATATGCCCAGCAAGATATTCCAATGATCAAACTCTCAGAAACTTCGCAAATTTTCAGAAAACCTCATTTGGGCAAAACTTTCAACCTCTCACACAATTTCGACAAATTCTAGAGCAAAAGCTTTCTTCTAAATTCAGCAGCAACTCCCCCTTGCCAAATGCTCCAGAAATTCTCCCCCTTGTTGACAATGCACACATCAAGGCAAAAATGTACAAAATGCGACTACAAGCTTCTCAAATATACAATGAGCAATACAAAATGCTACAAGTTAGAGAAGAAGCATACAAGCTAGTTCATCATGTCACACGGGCATTGCCATCAAGAAGGTGAAGACATATATCCAATTGACAAAGCCATGAGCAAATTGTGGATTTTTATCAAAAAATGTCACCGCATGAGCAAAGTCCTAACCATGGATTGTTTAAGCAAAAATAAACTTCATCTCACCAAAATCATGAAAGGACAAGCATTCTTGACAAAAGATCATTATAAATGCCCAAGTTCTACCTCATGTCATGTCAAAGCACGGAGCCATGTGTTCACTTCTCATGGGAGACTTCTCCGGCAAACAACATGCAACCGCTTAGCACCCATGTGTGCAAGTGTGTGCAATGGTGAAAGCATAGAGACATGAGCATAATTTTCTGCAAATATTTCTTTTTCTCATCCTTTCTTCTTTCATGCATAGACATCTCATTTTTCAAATTTTTCAAGTTAAGCATGGTACATGAAATGTCTTTGCGACAGAAAGTAGCTTATGCTCCTTCACAAGATAAAGCATGGGCTAAACATTTACAATGACAAAGGTCTTTGACCCAATTGAAAAGAATATCACACCCTAACATGATCTTAAGCAAGATATAGCCATTTCAGCT
Organism: Urochloa ruziziensis; assembly: GCA_015476505.1. Classification (NCBI taxonomy): domain Eukaryota; kingdom Viridiplantae; phylum Streptophyta; class Magnoliopsida; order Poales; family Poaceae; genus Urochloa; species Urochloa ruziziensis. The sequence goes on along the minus strand of CM027126.1, from coordinate 9,498,002 downwards.
CAAACAAGACATGCAAAGGCATTTACTCATGGGTGAAGGAATTAAGTTCAGTTTGTCATTTTAATTCAAAAAGAGACTATCTCAAAAGAATATATATCAAAACCATCAAGAGCATAGCCATCCATCCAATCAATCCCTAGCCAGCCTGCCTAAACTCTAAGATGTAGCAAGTTGTACCAATCACTGCATATAGGAGAAGCTCATCCTAAGATATGATACAAAAGATGAAATTAAGATACAAAAGCAAGCAAAATATACATCAAGATACAAAGATGGTACAAAAATATACATATGCTACAAGAGAAGCCTCCAAAACTCAGCTCAGAAAACCGCACACACACCAAGTTCCCCTCGCAAGCGGGTGAAGGTAACTTGGTCAAGTGGCTTAGTGAAAATGTCTGCAAGCTGGTTTTGGGTAGAAACGTGGGCAAGCTCAATATCTCCTTTCTCCACATGATCTCTCAGAAAGTGGTACCTCACTTCTATGTGTTTGGTTTTGGAATGAAGCACGGGATTTTTGGCTACGCTTATGGCACTGGTGCTATCACAAAGAAGTGGAACATGGGACATGTCTAAGCCAAAATCTCTCAAAGTGTATGTGATCCAAAGCAACTGAGAATAGCAGCTAGCAGCAGCAACATACTCGGCCTCTGTGGTGGATTGGGCTACACTAGACTGCTTGCGAGAAGACCAAGACACAAGAGACGATCCAAGAAACTGACACTGACCAGAAGTAGACTTACGATCAACACGACATCCAGCAAAATCCGCATCAGAAAAACCATGAAGTGCTAGAGTGGAATCGGCAGAATACCAAAGACCCAGCTCAGGAGTAAACTTGAGATACCTGAAAATCCTCTTGATGGCCTGACGATGTGAAGTCCTCGGTGAAGCCTGAAAACGAGCGCACAGACACACGCTGAACTGTATGTCCGGCCTCGTCGCCGTCAAGTAGAGGAGGGAGCCGATCATGCTCCGGTACTCCTTCTGGTCCACTGGTTCTCCGTCCTCATCCGCATCCAAAGCTGTAGTCGTACTCATCGGCGTAGTCATCGGCTTGGAGTCGCTCATGTCGAATTTCTTGAGAATGTCCTTGGTGTACTTGCTTTGGTGCACGAACGTCCCATCCTTGGTTTGCTTGATCTGCAGCCCGAGAAAGAACTGCAACTCTCCCATCATCGACATCTCAAATTCCCTGCTCATATCGTCTGCAAACTTGGCAACAAGATCATGAGAAGATCCACCAAAAATGATATCATCCACGTAAATCTGAACGATTAAAAGATCATTGCCATTTCTAAGCAAGAAGAGCGTCTTGTCAACCTTTCCCATCACAAACCCCTTACTAAGCAAGAACCCTCTCAACCTGCCATACCACGCTCTGGGTGCTTGCTTTAGGCCATATAAAGCTCGGTGGAGTTTGTACACTCGGTGTGGGTATCTCTCACTCTCAAAACCCAGGGGCTGCCTCACATACACTTCTTCCTCGATCACCCCATTCAAGAAGGCACTCTTCACATCCATTTGGTACAATTTGAACCCTTTAGCAACTGCAAATGCTAGAAGGATCCGAATTGCCTCCAAACGGGCAACAGGAGCAAATGTCTCCTCATAATCTATCCCTCCTGCTGCGAAAACCCCTGAGCAACCAACCTCGCTTTGTTTCTCACAATCTCACCACTCTCATCCCTCTTGTTCTTGTACACCCACTTGGTTCCTATGGGATGGCAATTTGGAGGTGGTTCTACTAACTCCCACACCTGATTTCTCTCAAAGTTTTCAAGCTCTTCATGCATGGCATTGACCCAATCGGAATCAGATAAAGCGTGTCCAACATTTTGGGCTCAAAAGACGCGACAAAAGCAGAATGAGCATAATGAGAGATGTTCTGTGACCTCGACTGTGTAGTGCGTTCATCCATGTTCCCGATGATCTTCGAAGGTGGATGATCCCTCTGTACCAGCCGGGGAGCTTCTCGCCTCGAGATTGCCTCCCCCTCAACATCAGCTTCCACTTGAACTCGATCTGGAGCTCGACTCGACGAAGGTGTAGCAGAAGGGCCGTCGTCGAACGTCGTGGTAGTAGTGGAAGTAGAAGGTACACGATCTCCACACGGTGCCTGAAATTCCTCATCATCTTCATCATCAGGCTGTTCTTCCTCAAAGATGGGCTGTCCCAAATCATCATCACCTGCACACTCAAAAGCAGAAGAGCTACATGGAATGGTCTCGTCGAAAGTGACTTCGCAAGTCTCCATGATTTGGTTAGTTTCAAGATTGAGCACACGATATGCTCGAGAGTGATTAGCATAACCAAGAAAAATTCCGTCCATCGAACGAGACTCAAACTTGTCCAAATTTCCTTTCTTCAAGATGAAACACTTGCAACCAAATACCCGAAAGTGACTCACACGGGGGGAACGACCATGGAAAAGCTCATAGCAAGTTTTCTTCTTGAAAGCACGAAGGAAAATCCGATTCGAAACATAACAAGCTGTGTTCACCGCTTCTGCCCAATACTTCCTAGGAGTCCTATGCTCATCTAGCATCGTCCTAGCCATCTCACAAAGTGTTCTATTCTTTCTCTCAACAACACCATTCTGACAAGCAACATATGGCGAAGAGTATTGGTGTTCGAGACCAAGATCACGACAGAAGGCATCAAAACGAGTGTTCTTAAATTCCGTACCATTGTCGCTACGTATAGCTCTCATGGCACCTCCATTACTCTCGTTTTTCAACCTCAAAATCAGATCTCGAACAAAATCAAAAGTCTCATCCTTCGACGCCAGAAAGAACACCCAGCATACCGAGAAAAGTCATCAACAACCACAAGAACATACCACTTCCCACCAACTGAACGAACACGAGCGGGCCAACCAAATCCTTGTGCAAAAGCTCCCCTGGACGCTCAGTCACAACATCTGTCAAGGTGGGTGAGAAGCAGCAACCATTTTTCCATGCCTACAAGGTGCACAAACCAAATCCTTCTCGAACTTGAGCTGGGGCAATCCTCGGATAAGGTCAAGAGCACTCAAGCGTGTGAGTAAATCAAGCTCACATGACCCAATCTCCTATGCCACTTCCAAAGCTCAGACGAAGTACCAGCGATCAAACACCGTGAAGGACCAAAAGATCGAGAAAAATCAGCACGAAAAATCTGTCCCTCAGGAATGATCATACACACAAGGTCACCTCGAGAATCAAGAATTTTCGAATCACCACGCTTAAAGCGAACCTCATAACCCTCATCAAGAAGCTGAGAAACTGAGAGCAAATTGAAACCAAGATTCTTGACAAGAGCAACCCGCTTCAACATGAAAGTGTCGCTCACCTGAATAGCACCCTCGGACAACACTCTACCTCTACCCTTATCCCCGAAAGTGATGTACTGCCTGGACACCACCGGGGTGAGACTGGAGAACCACTTACCATTACCTGTCATATGTCTCGAGCAGCCAGAATCCATCAACCAAAGTTCTCCAAGCCTCCCACCTGCACAATCAGAACCGAAGAACGAGAATGAGCAAATGACTCGACACTGGGGTTAGCACAAAACGAGTCAAACCAGTGTCGGGCCATCTGCTCAAAAGAAGGGTTAGCAAAATCAACTCTACCGCGTGACACCCTCTCGTCTCTCACCATCGGACCTCTAGCACCACGCGGGGAAAACGTGGCCTAGACTCTCTCCTAGCCTCAAAGCTACGGTCGAACCATCCCTGAACCAAACTGACCGCGAAACGGAATGCCGCCTAGCAAACTCACGAACAACAGGAACACCACGACTAGCAACCACAGGAACTGTACGCACAAAAGCGTCGCCTCTCGGCCAGGGGTGAACGAGACACAGGCACACTACGAGAAGAGTAGTACCTGTCCCTGTTCCCCACCTCCTTCTCTCTTCTCACCTCCTCTTCTTCCTCCAACAAAACTCCTCAAGGTGACCATCCCTTCCACAATGCTCACAATGGAGCGGACTGGCTTTGGCTTTGGGGTTTCTCTCGGCTGTGCCCTCTCTCTCGGCTGGTAAACCCCACTCCTCACAAAGGTCACTCTCCTCTGAAAGTTCTTCTGACTTAGGTGGAAACTTGGGAGGATCTGGAGTGGTGTCAAGCTTGTTCAGCAGGTGGTTTGGTTTGGGTGAAGGTGTTCTTGAGAATGGTTTTTGGTGGGTTTGTGGGAATGTTTACGGTGGAGCTCTCTGGATCTCTCTCTCTCTCACCACTACTCTCACCAACCTTCTCAGAACCAAGACCACAACCATCAGCTCTCTTGAACTAACTCGCCATCAACATCTTGAGCTGAGGCTCACGACCAGACAACCAACCCAAACACTGTCTCAGCTTCATCATTCTCATCTTGCAATCTATTCACACACTGCTCTAACTCAACATTTTTAAATGCAACAACATCACAAGCAGAACAGGAATTCGCAATGGGATGATTTAAGTTGTGCTTCAAGTGAACTAATCATGGTGCGTGATTCAAGCAACTGAGCATGCAAAGCAGGACAAGAAGTACAAGCACCTAGCAAAGATGACCTAGACCTCAACTCAGCAAGCTCAACTCTAGCACTCTCTAGTTCATCCAAGCAGTTCATGTGTTTTCCTTAGAGCACAACAAGATCAGCAATATGCACATCACAGAACGAGCATTCTACCTCATCAGACACAAGAGGATCATCTTTCAAAACATAGCAATCTCAGACTCAAGCGAAGCTGCTCTCCTCCCTAGGACTCGCAAAGCAAAGACTCAAACTCCATGGCCTTCTTTCCAGTCTCAGAAAGCAAGGTCTCAAGCTCAGCCACTCTATCCTTGGACTCTCCTAGCAAAGGACCTAAACTCCTCTTCTCTTGTTGGTCTTCCTAAGCACATCATCGCGTTATCGACCAACTGCTCTAGCCTAGCAATCTCCTGACGCAAAGAGGTGGGATCTGTCAATACCTCATCCTCGGAGTCGGAGTCGGAGTCGGTCCTTGCTCTTCACGGAGTCGTGCGCCATGGTGCAGTAGTCGACGGCGGCGAAGGAGATGCCGTTGAAGTTGCGGTTCAAGCTCTTCTTCTCCTTGCGGCGGCCGCGGTCTTCATCTTCACTGCTTGAGCTTGACGACGGGTTGGTGGAGCTTGTGTCGATGTCGCTCGCATCAGCCACCATCGCTCGAGATCTGTGCTTCTTGTGTCCACCGTGCTTGTTCTTGGATCCTTCTCTCTCCTTGTTCTTGTTCTTGGCGCGGTACTCGTCCTTGGGACGGTGCTTGTGGTCGTCTCGCGGGCGGTGCTTGCGGTTGTAGTCGTTCTTGATCTCCTCGGGGCACTCGGCGATGAAGTGGCCCATCTTCCCGCATCTGTAGCACGTACTCCCGCACGCCTCGAACCCTTGCGGTTCTGGTACATCCGCTCGAACCTCCTCGTGAGCAACGCGAGATCCTCCTCGCTCAGCACCTCATACTCTTCATCTGGAAGGGACACAAGAGAAGACAAAGCAAAGTGTCTAGGAGTGTTAGCATGTCCATATCCAGAGCCACCGACTAGAGCCAGACTATGGGGATCAGTCGGACTCTTAGCCTTGGCAAGCACTGCCTGTCAACCTCAGAAGACTTCAACTTCGAGAAAAGCTCGTCAACAGAAAGAGTCTCATAGTTTGCCGACTCCATGATCGCCTCAACCTTGGCACCCCACACGGATCTATCAAGTGCTTGCAGGAGCTTGAGTAGCTCGGTCATGATCCGAGTATGGGAGCACGGTAATGTTGGCTTTCATGTTGTTGACAATCGAAGTGAAACGCTGAAACAAAGCATCACAACGACTCTCCAGGCAAATGAGCAAAATTCTCATACTCCTCCTGTACATCGAGAAAAGCCTAGCCTTGACATGGCTATCACCACCGTGGGCTACCTTGAGCTTCTGCCAGATCTGGCAAGCTAGGTCCTCGCCCAAAACACGCTCAAACTCCTCGGCAACAAAGCAACAACAGTAGTCAACGCTCTAGCGTTTGCCTCAAACCTATCTGAGGACCCAGTGTGTCCGAGGACCGGTGATGGTCGCTCCTGGTGTGATGATGATTGACAACGTGGTGTGGATTACGTTTCCCTTGGCTCAAGTATTGCAGGTGTAGAATGCGCTTGGTTGCATTGGTGCAGGTGAAGAACAGGCGCAAAGGTCTTAGTCTTAATAAATTTATTAACTCAGATTTGAATTAGGATCGAAATTCTTATTACATACGTCGGTCTTGGTACATTACCACCAATGTCTACCTCCTCTAAAGGATCAACCGACATAAAACCTTGTCCCAATTTGCTCAAATCATCAAGATATTCAATGGCCTCAACAATCATTTGCTTCGCACCGATAAACGCTCAGCTGTGGGCATGCCGTGAAAATGGAGCTCCCCAAGTACCTGCATTAGTCCTGGAAGTCCTAATGCAAGTGTTCTTCACAAGCGGTATCGAAAAACCATCATCGAATAACCTTTTATTCAGAATTTACATCAATGTACAAGCTTAGAGTCATGTACAACGCTACAAAGCGGCCTCAAGGCCTCCGCTTATTTCAGAAAGTATAAAACTACCAGTACTATGTATAGCCTCGCATCGCGGTGGAGCACGTCACCATTCCGAGCCTTTCGTCGCCTGCGCCGTCTTTGGTGAAGTCCTCGGTATGAAGTGGAGAGCAAGGGTGAGTACTCCTGTCAGGGGGTACTCAGCAAGTCCCAAATAATTTAAGTTATAGATTAAGTTGGGTCCTGGAGGGGCATAACCGCCCTACCAGTCCCGGTTAGTGACAGGGGTATATCACCCGCGGTAAGGGAAATCCGCGGGTCATGCTCATTTTAGTGAATCTAATCGACGGGGACTTTTACCAATTGGACTCTTGCTGGAGTCACGGCTATCCAGATAGGTTTGTCGCTCTGCAGAGGTCGTACTTCCCTGTCCCGCATTCGGTCAGCCCGTACCGTGTACTTTGGCGGTACTGCCCTACGAGATCCATTCCCACCATCGTCTATCACTAGACAGCCACTCCCTAGCTCTGTCCACGGAAACTGTTGGGGCCTAAGTAGGAGTCGCGCACGTCCACACAGGGACCTTCCCGGGGAAAGATTCTTGATGCATCAAGAAAATATCGTGGCACTCTGCCACTAGGGTCCTCCCGACCCTATCACCTGCGACTCGTACCGGCCAGACCCAGCCCTCTGTCGGGGTCTGTCTCCAAGAGTCCCGTTGCCCACCGTGGCCCCTTGGGACAGTTTACTAAAGCTGGCTAGTGGGGTGTGGATCAAGGCCTCACATAAATAAGCATTCCTGAAGGCCATGCTTTTTTGGCATGCGGGACTGTACTAGGCAATGGAAAGATTCTCCCGCGAACCGGTCCTTAGTGGTGACCCGAAGTGGCTCTTAGGACAGAATCCCCTTCCTCGGGATCTTCCTTCCACTTCCCGGTCTAAAGTAAAGACTGTGTAACCAGGTTTCGGTTCTCCAGTTTCCATTATTCAGCATGCAAAAGTAACTCTCATAATTATTAATATGGGTGGGACTTGCCTTGTCCAGCGTCGGGGTCGTCCCCTGCTTCCTCTTCGTAATCTGGATCCTCGGCGTTGTTCTCCGGGTCGGAGTCTGTAGTTAGTCACACAAATCAATACATCAATCAAGGGTTAACGGGTGATTTCCGTAACTGGATTTGAACCTAAGAGAGGTGCCTATTTAATCTAGGGTTTGTGGGTGAGATTTTTAGGAAAGAAATGTGTTTCTAGGCTCAAGAATTATTCTAGGATTTTTGTTGAATTTTTGGGAATTTTTGAAAAGCTCTAAGGTGGAGAATTAACTTCTTGTGTGCATTTGGCCGGGTGTACCTAGCAATTTAACCTGGGGAAGGAGAGACTGACAGGCGGGACCTCCTTGGGTCAGCGGTCCACGAGGACCGGGTGCAGGGAGTGGAGCAGGGTGAGGTGGCGGCCGCGTGGGCGCGGCTGAGCCACTGGCTTGCAGGCCCGTAGCCAGCGTGGCTGCCACGCTGGCTGCCAGCGGGGTTGAACGGAGGGGAGCGGCAGCGCGCGACGGCGGAGGCAGGGCAGCTCGCCGGAGCTGAGCGCTCCGGCCATCCCAGGCCACTAGATGAGCTGGGGTTCGCCGCCAGGTGTCACACCCGATCTTGAAGACAAGACCGAATGCATAGCATATGTGCGCCAGGATCCATTTACACACATATGTTGACGTCATCAGTGAAAATATCATAAGACCATGTTCAAAACGTAAAGATATAATAAAGTACTTTATTACACTCTCACGGAAGACTCGAAGGTCTTTAATCGTTTATCGATAACTTAAATCGTAAACTGCAGCGGACTTCTCCCACGGCAGTTGACTGGTGAACGCCTGCCTTAGAAATCTTCAAAATCATCGAAGAATCCCTCAACATCCGAATCTTCTGAACAGCAGTTGGAGCAAGGGTGAGTACACTTATGGTTGGTACTCAGCATGTGGGGGAAAATGCAAGCTTCCAAGGAAAGGCTAAGGTTTATGGCGATTAGCATTTTTAGTTGGTCAAATTTTATTAGCAAGCGCCTATTTACTAAGTACAAGTTTATACCAACCCTTTAGATAAAGAAAACCATAGCAACTCAGAACCAAAGAAACCACAATTTATTTTCATCTTCCAGTTTAATTATCATGTGAGGGTCCAGGCCGCTCTTGACCGTGAGCACGGCTGATATATCAGTTTTAAACACTCTGCAGAGGTTGCACACTTTCACCATAAGTAGTGTTTCCCATGTCGCCCGGGTTTGCAAGGCCCTTAGACACTTCCGAGGTGAATGGCTAGGGATTCACATTGAGGTTTTCGCCAAATATACTTAGTACAAAATAATCCGCTAAGGTTTCTAGTCACCGCAGAGCATAACCCTCCCTAGTGGTCAGCACCTTAACAAAGGCTGCTACCCCAAGAGGACCGGGCTATACCCCGTCGATGCCACCCCTCTTGCCCTTTTCAGGTAAGATTATAAAGCACTAAATTCACTTGGTTAATTGCCAAAGTCAGAGCCATATGACACTTATGGATGCACTGTTTTCCCGGGTGGTTCTCCATGTTCCGATTAACAAAATGTGTTCTTGCAATTACCAAAGTTCCACATAAATAAATATCCAGTTTAACATTTGTTCAAAAGAAACCACCATAACCATATAGCAACTAGCATTTCTACCCAACATAAATTAAAACCCGGTTTAACAAGGTATATGGGAAAAATCTAGGCAATCCTTAACATAGGACCCGTCAAGTTTATGCAAAACATATGTAAATATAAAGGTGAATTTAGATGACATTTCTGGGTTAAAAAGAATATGTGAGGGGGGGGAAAGCCACTTGCCTTCCTCTGCAAACTGCTGTTGGTCCTCTTCAAAGTGCTGCACTTGCCCTTCTTCGAAGTTCACGCTCTCTACACGAACACACAAGCAATACAAATAAATAAAAGAACAGTACACCAAAAATAATAAACAGAACAAAACAAGCACATAAAACTGTTCCTTACGCAGAGACGAATCCGTGAGCGCAAGAATCGCTCAAAACGGAGTTAAAACGGCTAAGATATGAGCTAAACAAGGTTTAGGGACCTGCTGGTAAGAAAACTTAGTTTCCAGGGGCTAAACTGAGAAAAACCGAGGACTAAACTCTAATTTAAACAAAACTGGGGGGCTAACGCGTAAAAGAGCTAAGCTGGGGTGGCTGACAAGATTAAACAAAAGGACAGGGGCTAAAACGAAAGATCCAGGGGCTAAACTCTAATTATTTTTGAACTGAGCTGGACGGCGCTGCGATTACCAGAAAACCCAGGGGCTCTTTTGCAAAAGTGCCAGGGCGCGGCGGGTTTGACCGGTATTGACCCGGGTCAGATTTGATCCGGGCCGTTGGATCAAGGGCGGGCGGCTGGGATGCGCCCGGCGGGGTGCGGCGGCGCGCTGGTGGCGGGGGCGACGACGCGCGGCGGCGGAGGCGGCGGCGCTTCGCCGGAGAAGCGGCGGCCACGAGCTAGGAAGCTCGATTCGAGGCGCGGTTTGGCCCTGGAGGAAGCTAGGGCGACGGGGAAGAAGTTTAGGGCGTTCTCACCGAGGGTTGGAGCGGCGGCGGCGGCTCACCTTTGAAGGGGGGAAGCGCGGGCGGCGGCGAACTCCGGCGAGCGGCGGCCGGCGGCTAGAGCGGTGATTTTGGGCGGGGAAGTGGCTGGGGAGCACGGTGGAGTCGCGGGGGTTATTTATAGGGCGCGGGAGGGTAGCGGGGGCGACGCGAGGGGAGGGGAAACGGGCGGCCGGCGGGGAGAGCTCGGCGGCCCTTAATGGCGCGCGCGAGTGGGGTCTTGAAGGGGGGGGAGCCGTTACGGGTCCGAGGAGGAGAGGGGGCGGCGGTTACTGGTGCGATGCGGCGCCTCCGGGGAGTAAAGCGGCGCGGTGAAGGCGGAGGATGCGGCGGCCGGCCGTTGAGCGGCGCGGGCGGGAGGAGGATGACAGCGGGCCCCGCTGTCAGCGGCGCGGGGAAGGCGGAAAAAGCCCAGCGGCTGCGGGCGCGGGCGGAAAAAGAAAGCGGAAAAGGGGGCGGGCGCCTTCGGCGTCGGCGGGCGCGCTGCGCGCTGCTGGGCCGCGGCTGGCCAAGCGGGCCGAGCGCGCGGTAGCGGGCCGCGGCGCTGCTGCTGGCTGGGCCGCAGCGAGAAGAGGAGGGGGAACGCTGAGCGGGCTGAAGAGTTAAGGGGGCAAAAGCGACTTGCTGAAGTTTAAGCAAACAACACTCAAACTAAATTCGAATTCAACCAAATTTGAATTCGAACCACTCAAAATAAAATGCAGCAGCATGGATGCATCAAACACATGTTGACCCTAAAACAATTATTATTATTTTTTTAAACTTTTTAAATAACTTTTTGTGATGGATTTTGGGTGTTACAAATCCTACCCCCTTAAAGAGAATCTCGTCCTCGAGATTCAGAAGGATTGAGAAATAGCTGAGGAAATTCTGCGATAAGTTCATCTTCTCTCTCCCAGGTAGCCTCGTCCTCGGAGTGGTGACTCCACTGAACTTTACACATTTTGACCACTTTACTTCTAGTGACTCTTTCAGATGTCTCTAATATCTTGATAGGATGTTCCGTATAGGTCAAATCATCTTGCACATTGAGTTCTTCCAGAGGTAACTGTTCTTCGGGTATCCTCAAACACTTTTTCAACTGAGATATATGAAACACATCATGTACATCTGACAATCGAGCAGGCAATTCTAGTTGATATGCCACTTCACCCTTTCTTTCCAAGATTTGAAAAGGACCAATATAACGTGGTGACAACTTTCCTTTAACCTTGAACCTTCGAAGACCTCTGATTGGCGAAACCTTGAGATACACGTAATCTCCGACTTCAAATGTCAGTTCTCTCCTTCGAGTGTCAGCATAACTCTTCTGTCGGGACTGTGCAGTCCTAAGATTGTCTCGGATCATTTGGACTTGTTTCTCGGCCTCTTGAAGAATTTCTGGTCCAAAAACCTGACTTTCTCCCGTTTGACTCCAATACAAAGGTGTTCTGCATTTTCTCCCGTATAGAGCTTCAAATGGAGCCATCTTGAGACTAGCTTGATAACTATTGTTATAAGAGAATTCCGCGTACGGCAAACTTTTATCCCAACTGTCACTATGCTTTAATGCACAGGCTCTCAGCATATCCTCTAGGATTTGATTGATCCTTTCAGTCTGACCATCAGTTTGTGGATGATACGCCGAACTGAAATTAAGCTTTGTATCCATTGATTCGTGTAACTTTTGCCAGAAGCGTGACGTGAACTGGGTGCCTCGATCAGACACTATCTTCTTTGGAACACCATGTAAGCACACAATCCTTGACATATACAGTTCTGCTAACTTGGCCCCTGTGTACGTGATTTTGACTGGTATGAAGTGAGCAACTTTAGTTAGCCTATCCACAATAACCCATATAGAGTCGTAGCCATCGCGAGTGCGGGGTAATCCCACGATAAAATCCATACCAATTTCATCCCATTTCCACTCGGGTATTTTCAGGGGTTGAAGTAGACCGGCTGGCCTTTGGTGTTCTGCCTTTACTCTCTGGCATACGTCACACAAAGCAACGTGTGTAGCTACATCTCTTTTTAACCCATACCACCAGTATTTCTCTTTCAAATCCTGGTACATCTTAGTACTCCCTGGATGAATAGAATAGGCTGAATCATGGGCTTCCTTCAATATGAGCTCACGAAGGTGGTCATTATCGGGTACACAAATTCTTTTTCTGAACCATACAGTTCCTTGGTCATCTTCAGTAAAATCTGGAGCTTTTCCAAAACTAATCAAGGTTTTAATTTCCTTGATTTTGGCATCCGTCAATTGTCCTTTTCTAATTTCTTGTTCGAGGGTAGGCTCTACTTCCATGGTCATGACTTCAGTTTGAGCAAGAAACCCTAAGTTAAGTCGCTCCATTTCCCAGCACAACTCTTGAGGCATCAATCTGGCTATAGTTGCATTAGCTTGACTTTTTCGGCTCAAAGCATCCTGCTACAACATTAGCTTTACCCGGATGATACTGAATACTCAAATCAGTAATCTTTAATCAATTCTAGCCATCTGCGCTGTCTCAGATTAAGATCCTTTTGGGTGAAGATGTATTTCAAACTCTTATGGTCAGTGAAGATCTGACATTTGTTACCCACCATATAATGTCTCCAAATCTTTAATGCGTGCACTACGGCAGCTAACTCCAAATCATGCGTAGGATAGTTCTGTTCATGTTTTCTCAATTGTCTAGAGGCATAGGCCACTACTCTGCCTTCTTGCATCAAAACACATCCAAGTCCCAGACGTGAAGCATCACAGTAAACGTCGAACCCCTTGTGAATATCAGGCATTATCAGCACAGGAGCAGTGGTTAATCTTTTCTTCAGTTCTTCAAAGCTGGCTTGACACGCTGCATCCCACTTGAATTCTCTTCCTTTTTCCAATAACGAGGTGAGGGGTTTTACGATCTTTGAGAATCCTTCAATAAATCTACGGTAGTAACCTGCTAGTCCAAGAAAGCTTCTGATTTCTGGCACGTTCTGAGGCGGATTCCAGTTCAACACATCTTGAACCTTACCGGGGTCTACCATGATTCCTCCATCGGTGATAACATGTCCAAGAAAGGAAACCTCTTTCAACCAAAAATCACACTTGCTAAATTTTGCGTATAATTGGTTTTCTCTTAGCTTCTGTAGCACCAATCTCAGGTGTTCCTCATGCTCTTCTTCACTCTTAGAGAACACCAGGATGTCGTCAATGAAAACTACCACAAACTTGTCAAGGTATTCCATAAAAATCTTATTCATCAAATACATGAAGTATGCCGGCGCATTTGTCAACCCGAAAGACATCACAAGGAACTCATATAGACCATATCTGGAAGTGAATGCTGTCTTCGGAATATCTTCTGCTCGGATTTTCAATTGGTGATAGCCTGATCGTAAATCGATTTTGGAGAACACTTTTGCACCTCTCATTTGATCAAATAGGTCTTCGATCCTAGGGAGTGGATATTTGTTTTTGATAGTCACATCATTGAGAGCTCTATAATCCACACACAACCTTCTGGTGCCATCCTTTTTGTCAACGAAGAGAACAGACGCTCCCCAAGGTGACGAGCTAGGGCGTATAAAACCCTTACGTAACAACTCTTCTATTTGTTTCTTAAGTTCTTCTAGATCTTTGACATCCATTCTATAGGGTCTTTTAGATATGGGTGCAGTGCCAGGTATAAGCTCAATAGAGAACTCAATATCACGGTCAGGTGGCATACCTGGTAAGTCTTCCGGAAAGACATCTGGATATTCGCAGACGACTTTGATATCTTCTAACTCCTTTCCTTCTAGATGGTTGGCTGTACTCTCTTCCTTAGCTGAAGCCAGTAGCAATAAATTCAATCTTGTCCCCATGAGGGCTGGTTAGTAACACGGACTTTTTGGCACACTGAATAATCCCATCATATGCTGCTAGCCAATCCATTCCCAGAATTACATCAATACCACGGGATTTTAAGACCACTAGGTCGGATGGAAAATCTATCCCCAAAATTTTAAGATTGACCCGCGGGCACAGGTGACTAGCTTTCATCTCGCCGCCCGGGGAATTAACTAGTAACATCTTTCTCATAGATTGTTTAGGAATGTCATGCTTTGCCACAAATTGTGCTGTTATAAACGAATGCGATGCTCCAGAATCAAACAAAACTGATACAGGTACAGAGTTGATGAGGAACGTACCGAGCACAACATCATTAGCTTCCTGGGCAGTATCGGCAGTCACGTGGTTCACTCTTCCACGTACGAAGTTCTGCTGGCCCTTGTTGCCTTGAGAAGACGGTTGAGCAGACCTCGGGGCATTGCTTCTCTGATTCTGGGGAGTCTGAGGGTTGCGCTTGGGGCAGTTATTGGCATAATGCCCCACTTCGCCACACTTGAAGCATCCATTTGGTTGAACGGGGGTGACCGGGTGGTTAGCCCTTGCAGGTGCACCTGTGGCGTTGCCGGACCGATTCTGCTGCGGGTTGGGAGTGCGTGGTGCTTGTTGGTTGAAACGCTGAAACTGTTGAGAGGAACGTTGACCCTGTTGACTCTGCTGATAGCCTCCACTGTGTCCTCCGAAGCGGTTCTGAAACCCCTGCGATGAGTTGTAGCGAGGGCGGCTGTTGCCACTAAATTGTCCCTGGGACTTGAATTTTCGCTTCTGCTCACCAAGCTCCTTGCGCTTGCTTTCCAATCCAATGGCCTTGTCTAGCAACATCTGGAAATTTGGAAAGGTGTGACTTTGCAGTTGATAGTTGAGCGGGCCTATCAGACCATTCAGGAAACGCTCCTGCCTCTTTTCATCAGTATCAACTTCATTAGGGGAATAGCGAGACAGTTGAGTGAATCTATCCCGGTACTCACTGACGGTCATATTACCTGAGTCAAAGCTAGAAATTCTCTCTGCTTGAGCTTCATCACACCAGCTGGAATATGGTGTGTACGGAAACCAGTTCTAAATTCTTCCCAAGTGATGGTGTCGGGAGTCTCATGAGCGGTGGTGAAAGCATCCCACCAGTCAGATGCGGAACCCTCCAAACGACCAGATGCATACAAAACCTTCTCACGATCGGTGCATTGTGTCTGTTCCAGCTTCTTGGTGATGATCTTTAGCCAATCATCAGCATCCAAGGGATCGGCTGAGTGAGAGTAAGTAGGAGGGTGATGACTCATAATTCCCGGTGCTTGTCCCTGGGCGGTGGTGGCGGTGGTGGTGCATTTGGTGGCGGTTGGTTCTGTTGAGCTTGTAAATTTTGAACGACAGTGGTGAGGTTCTGTAGCAGTACTGTCTGGTTTGCGAAGAACTGTTCCATGGCTGGATCCGGTTGGGGAGGCGGTGCTTGCGGAGTCGGTGGGGGTGGCAGTGCCGGGATCTGCTGGTTGATGATATGTGCACGCCTCTGACTTGGGACGTCCTGTCCTCCTCCAGACCTGGTGTTCACCATCTGATTTGTTAGGAACATAAGGCTCAGATCGGTGTAGACAAAGGAGTAAAGCATCATAAGTAATCAAAGATTGAAAGATTGACAAATGTTCAGATTGTACAGATTCTGTCCTCCCTTGCTAAAACAGTTGTAACTCTTAGATAGTGTACCTAAAAATCGTGTATTTTTACCAGGAGTTAGTTCATAAAATTCTGAAGCTAACCCAAGTTGAATCACTTCCATCCGATGTCTGTAGCTCGAGATATAAAATAGGGAAGCTAACTGGGTCAGGCTGTTCTGACAGATTCTCATTTCTGTAAAGACGGTTGCATAACTCACGAACTGAAAGTCCTAAAATCGCGATATTTTACCAGGAAGTAACTTATTAAATCCTCATTCCAACCCAATTGGTTTCATGTCGATCGGAGTTCTGAAACTTCGGTTAAAAATCAAACAGTGCTGCTGTGTCTGAGAGATGACGTGAACAGAATTGCATTGCTTGAAGGATGAAAGAAAAGGGCTAAGATTTAAATTTTAAAAGACTTAACTTATTTTATTTCAGGATGTATTTGCAGCCATCACACCACAAAACATCACAATCATAACAAAACTCCAAATCAACCATTGTTCACATAGCAAAAACTAACACATCGCACGTCCTCGCAGGAACGATTCTAACGGAAAAACTTGATTAAAACTAAGCTATGAGCCTAGCCTAGGAAGCCGGTGATAGAACCAGGAGTGCCATAGCGAAGCCTCTTGCGGGGTGGTGAAGCAGCGGGGCAGGGGATCTCCTCCTCTGCGCTCTCAGTTGGCTCTTGTCCGGCAAGTTGCGCCTCCAGTTGCGCAATCCTGGCGTTGGCCTTCAGCAGCTGGTCATGAGTATGTGCAAGCTCAGCGGTGGCTCCATCCAAGTCGGAGTTCAAAGCAGCAGTCACGCGAGTGAGGATGTTGATGCGGTCTTCTCCAGCTTCTCCCATCATCACATTCGTCTGTTCGGTGCCTCTGGGACGACGAGGAAGGTGACGGAAGTCGGTGGTGCTCAGCTGAAGACGATGCTCGTAGCAGATGGACCATAAAGCCCTCCTGGCGGCTTCGCTGATGGAAGCGGCGTAGGTACCATGGGGCGTGTTGGAGTCGTGCATCGTACGAGACCTGAAGCCTCCTGAAGTCTCCCTGCGCTCACGGATGTGGATACGGGTGAAGTAGTAGTCGTCGACGGCGGGGTCGGAGACGCGCTGGGTGACATAAAGTGGCCTCACGGTGCTGCCCAACTCGTGCAACACGTCCTCGAGCAGGGTGGAGATGTAGCCCTGTTCATCCACCGAGGTGATAACCTCGCAAGTCGCCTCCATCTGCTGCTGATCATCACCTTGATTGCCATTAACCTCTTGGTCGTTGTCGGGGGCGTTGTTGTTGATGCTGTTGTTGTCGTTGTTGTTGTCGCCCTCATCATTGGAGTCACCATCACCATCTCCGTCTTCATCCCCATCTTCGTCTTCATCCTCACTATCATCCTCCGTATCATCGTCAGGGTCATCGGGATCTCCTCCCGCGGCAGCAGGTGCGGGGACATCTGGAACGGGAGCCGTAGGTGGTGTCGGGGCTTCTTCCTCTAGTGGCACCGGTGATGCCGGAGCTGGTGCTGGCGAAGCGACGGGGGTCACCAGCTGTCCGTCCGGTCCAATCTCCAGAATGCTGCCATCCTCCGTCTCGACGTAGAAGTACATCTCCGCGGGGTCCTCCTCCACGGGGGAAACAGGAGGAGCTGGCTGAGGAGGGGCGATGCGAACCTGACGTCCTCCAGTACTCTTGCGAGCAGTTTGCTTGGTCCTGGCCATCTGACAGATCAAGAGACAACTCAGAAATATGTTGAAAATAAAAGATACAATTAAATCAAAATAAAATAGATTTTTACGCGGAATTAAGGAAGTGTTTTTGGAGCTGAATGGCTTGCTAGATCATGAATCCTTATTTCGACCATTTCTATCTAGGCTAGCGTCCTGCAGTCAACATAGCTCTGATACCACTTCTGTCACACCCGATCTTGAAGACAAGACCGAATGCATAGCATATGTGCGCCAGGATCCATTTACACACATATGTTGACGTCATCAGTGAAAATATCATAAGACCATGTTCAAAACGTAAAGATATAATAAAGTACTTTATTACACTCTCACGGAAGACTCGAAGGTCTTTAATCGTTTATCGATAACTTAAATCGTAAACTGCAGCGGACTTCTCCCACGGCAGTTGACTGGTGAACGCCTGCCTTAGAAATCTTCAAAATCATCGAAGAATCCCTCAACATCCGAATCTTCTGAACAGCAGTTGGAGCAAGGGTGAGTACACTTATGGTTGGTACTCAGCATGCGGGGGAAATGCAAGCTTCCAAGGAAAGGCTAAGGTTTATGGCGATTAGCATTTTTAGTTGGTCAAATTTTATTAGCAAGCGCCTATTTACTAAGTACAAGTTTATACCACCCCTTTAGATAAAGAAAACCATAGCAACTCAGAACCAAAGAAACCACAATTTATTTCATCTTCCAGTTTAATTATCATGTGAGGGTCCAGGCCGCTCTTGACCGTGAGCACGGCTGATATATCAGTTTTAAACACTCTGCAGAGGTTGCACACTTTCACCATAAGTAGTGTTTCCCATGTCGCCCGGGTTTGCAAGGCCCTTAGACACTTCCGAGGTGAATGGCTAGGGATTCACATTGAGGTTTTCGCCAAATATACTTAGTACAAAATAATCCGCTAAGGTTTCTAGTCACCGCAGAGCATAACCCTCCCTAGTGGTCAGCACCTTAACAAAGGCTGCTACCCCAAGAGGACCGGGCTATACCCCGTCGATGCCACCCCTCTTGCCCTTTTCAGGTAAGATTATAAAGCACTAAATTCACTTGGATAATTGCCAAAGTCAGAGCCATATGACACTTATGGATGCACTGTTTTCCCGGGTGGTTCTCCATGTTCCGATTAACAAAATGTGTTCTTGCAATTACCAAAGTTCCACATAAATAAAAATCCATTTTAACATTTGTTCAAAAGAAACCACCATAACCATATAGCAACTAGCATTTCTACCCAACATAAATTAAAACCCGGTTTAACAAGGTATATGGGAAAAATCTAGGCAATCCTTAACATAGGACCCGTCAAGTTTATGCAAAACATATGTAAATATAAAGGTGAATTTAGATGACATTTCTGGGTTAAAAAAAGAATATGTGAGGGGGGGAAAGCCACTTGCCTTCCTCTGCAAACTGCTGTTGGTCCTCTTCAAAGTGCTGCACTTGCCCTTCTTCGAAGTTCACGCTCTCTACACGAACACACAAGCAATACAAATAAATAAAAGAACAGTACACCAAAAATAATAAACAGAACAAAACAAGCACATAAAACTGTTCCTTACGCAGAGACGAATCCGTGAGCGCAAGAATCACTCAAAACGGAGTTAAAACGGCTAAGATATGAGCTAAACAAGGTTTAGGGACCTGCTGGTAAGAAAACTTAGTTTCCAGGGGCTAAACTGAGAAAAACCGAGGACTAAACTCTAATTTAAACAAAACTGGGGGGCTAACGCGTAAAAGAGCTAAGCTGGGGTGGCTGACAAGATTAAACAAAAGGACAGGGGCTAAAACGAAAGATCCAGGGGCTAAACTCTAATTATTTTTGAACTGAGCTGGACGGCGCTGCGATTACCAGAAAACCCAGGGGCTCTTTTGCAAAAGTGCCAGGGCGCGGCGGGTTTGACCGGTATTGACCCGGGTCAGATTTGATCCGGGCCGTTGGATCAAGGGCGGGCGGCTGGGATGCGCCCGGCGGGGTGCGGCGGCGCGCTGGTGGCGGGGGCGACGACGCGCGGCGGCGGAGGCGGCGGCGCTTCGCCGGAGAAGCGGCGGCCGCGAGCTAGGAAGCTCGATTCGAGGCGCGGTTTGGCCCTGGAGGAAGCTAGGGCGACGGGGAAGAAGTTTAGGGCGTTCTCACCGAGGGTTGGAGCGGCGGCGGCGGCTCACCTTTGAAGGGGGGAAGCGCGGGCGGCGGCGAACTCCGGCGAGCGGTGGCCGGCGGCTAGAGCGGTGATTTTGGGCGGGGAAGTGGCTGGGGAGCACGGTGGAGTCGCGGGGGTTATTTATAGGGCGCGGGAGGGCAGCGGGGGCGACGCGAGGGGAGGGGAAACGGGCGGCCGGCGGGGAGAGCTCGGCGGCCGTTAATGGCGCGCGCGAGTGGGGTCTTGAAGGGGGGGAGCCGTTACGGGTCCGAGGAGGAGAGGGGGCGGCGGTTACTGGTGCGATGCGGCGCCTCCGGGGGAGTAAAGCGGCGCGGTGAAGGCGGAGGAATTGCGGCAGCCGGCCGTTGAGCGGCGCGGGCGGGAGGAGGAAGATGACAAGCGGGCCCCGGCTGTCAGCGGCGCGGGGTGAAGGCGGAAAAAGCCCAAGCGGCTGCGGGGCGCGGGCGCGAAAAGAAAGCGGAAAAAGGGGGCGGGGCGCCTTCGGCGTCGGCGGGCGCGGGCTGCGCGCTGCTGGGCCGCGGCTGGCCAAGCGGGCCGAGCGCGCGGTAGCGGGCCGCGGCGCTGCTGCTGGCTGGGCCGCAGCGAGAAGAGGAGGGGGAAACGCCGAGCGGGCTGAAGAGCTAAGGGGGCAAAAGCGGACTTGCTGAAGTTTAAGCAAAACAACACTCAAACTAAATTCGAATTCAACCAAATTTGAATTCGAACCACTCAAAATAAAATGCAGCAGCATGGATGCATCAAACACATGCTGACCCTAAAACAATTATTATATTTTTTTTAAATAGCTTTTTGTGATGGATTTTTGGGTGTTACACCAGGGTAGCTGGCGGTGCGGCGGAGCGGCTGGGCATGCTCTGGCGGAGCGGCGCAGCCTGCGGCGGTGGCGCACGCTCGCCGGAGCTCGGGCGGCGGGCGGCGCAAAAGGGAATGGCGCGAGGAGGGGGTGTTGGCCTCTGGGGAGTGGTGGAAACGCAGCTGGTGGCGCACTGAGCATGGCGGCGTGCTCAGTCGCGGCGGCGGGCGGCCAGGGCCTCCCATCGGGTCGCCGGAGTGCAGCGGCGCGCTGGGTGCCGTGATGCTCGGCCGGCGGTGCAGGTGGAGGGAAGAGGGAGGCAGCGGTGAGGCTTGCGGCGGGGGAAGGCTTACCGGAGTGCAGCGGCGCAGCCTCCGGCGTGGCTCAGCTAGTCGTGCACAGCGGCGGCGCAGCTCGCGCTCGGCCGGCGCCGGCGAGCTTGCGGTGTGTGGCGCGGGGCAATTGTGGGGGGGATGGAGCTCCAAGGGAGCGTGCCCCCGGCGGCGAGCTCCGCACGGAGCCGCAGGGCGCGGTCGGCGCCGCACTCGCGGTGCGGTGGAAGGCCGTGGGGACGACACGCGTTGCGCGCGTCCCCCTAGGGTCGATCCACGCCGGTGGAGGCGGATCGAGCGGCCGCGGTGGCGGGGTTGAGCGCGGCGGCGAGAGGTAGGAGAAGGGGGATGGATGGTGACGTCAGCGCGACGTCACCAGGGGGAGCAACGCGCACGCGGGCGAGTTGGAGGGGGTGGAGAGGGAAGGCGTGGCTGGTTTGGGCCGCGGGCGAGCGGTGGGGAAGCTGGGCCGGCGGGGTGGAGCTGGGCCGGCGGGGTGATTCCGGCCCAAGGTGAGGTTTAGTCTTTTTCTTTTTCTGTTTTCCTTTTTCTTTTCTATTTTGAGTTTGAATTTGAATTTGAGTTCCATTTCAAATCTAACTTGGATTTTTGGATGGTTTCTGAGGTTTAGAATTATCCTAAGGTTAGAACAAGCATATGCATATGGGTGGTTTCAAAATATTCCGATGCAATTCATTTTCCTAATGCATTACCCTATTAAAGTTAATCTAGTTTTTAATATTAAAAATACTTTTAATGTTCTTTTTAAATGCTCTCTATTTTTAGGGTGTGACACAAGCCTTTGTTGTAATCATTCTAGATTTGTAGCCATTAAATTACATGATATGGTTTAGTCGATTCTCTAACGGCTTTAGAACAGCAGGGATGAAACCATCTTTAGTACAACTAATGAACTCATAATTAGAAAGATCTAAACCAGATAAACATTTAACATGATCATGAGCCCCTATAGTGGAAGAATCGGCTATAGCAACACAAGCCGACGCATCACCATGCACAACTTTTACCTCGTCGCATACCCATTGAATTAAAATTTGATGCAAGGTAGAAGGAACAGATTGATTTGCATGTATCCAATCATGGCCCAATATTAAACTGAAATTACCTTGCGTTTCGGCGACGAAGAAAGCGGTGGCCAATGTCTTGCTTCCAACGGTGAGCTCCATAGAGATGACGCCTTTAGCACCCATAGGTTCACCTCCTCCCACACCACTGACAGTCATATTTGTCTTGATCAACTCATCATCGGAACCTCCAAATTTCTTGAACAAAGAATAGGGCATCAAGTTAACAATCGCCCCTCCATCAACAAGCATCCAAGATATAGCCTTCCCATTGATGTGGCCCTTCATGTATAATGCCTTCAAATGATTTTCATTGTCTTTTGGCTTCTGAAATATAGCTTATTTGGGACCAAAATCAAGATGAGCCAATTCTTCTTCCGAAATGACATAATAATCCGATGATAAATGCACCACATTAATATCAAGATTCATATGATCAGGAGAAGAACCATAATCAACAAGTTGTTCGTCGTCTTTTTCTTCAGAAACCGACGTCAACTTCTCAGTAGAAATGTCAGAAGTAATAGGAACAACATTACAAGCGTCGACCTGTTCGGGAAATAGCGGTCCAAACCGCCCCAGGGACCGGTCCAACCGCCCCTGCTGGCTCCTCTGGTAAAACCAGTCTAACCACCTCTAATAGCGGTTCAACCGCCCCTGCTGGCTGAGAACCGATCTTTGCCTTCCATTCTTTCTTCTGCGAGAACATGGGTCTGTATTTGTTGAAGTGTTCATCCCGCCGTTTTTCCTCATCATGTTCCTTTTGTTGCTCTTTCAATTGTCTCTGACGAAGTCTTTGCAACTTTCTCCTTTGTGTATGAGTCAAACCTGGAGGACACCATTGAGGCAAGAAATTCTTGTTGACAGAATCAACATTATTACAACCCAGATTAGCAAAAACATTAACATTATTTTCAATAACTATAGGTCTCTTGCCACCGTCTTTAGCATCCACCTTCATGCAACCAATCTGGATCACATCATTGCCTGTGGTTCTCTCTGGATCAGCAACTTTTGATGCAACATCTTCTTGTTTCTTAGGTCTATAAACTTGTTTAACAAAAGATGATGACCTCCTCTACTCATAGCGGTTAGACCGCCCCTGGAAACCGGTCTGACCGCCCCTGTGTCGTTGATCCCAACCAGACTGCTTGAAGCTCAGCCGGTCATGCGTAGGTCGTGAGATCCTGTCATGTACAGGCTTTCTAGGTTCCTCCCAAACTGTTTGGAAACCTTGCTGATTCATGGGGTAGAAAGGCATCCACATAACTCCATTGTGATCCATTGTCGGTTGTGGCAAACCGGACATTGGATTACTCCATGGCATACTAGGAGCTTGTTTTGATGTTCCTGGAGCATGAACCTCACTTCTTAATCTGGTAGCAGGTCTCGGTGGTGAATTTGGTCTGTTTTGCATTGGCGACCTACTCCTCTTTTTAAACGGCCGACCACCCATGACGGCCTTTTGACTGGAGTATTTGGCAAAACGTTGATCAAAAGTAGGTCCCTTCTTCTCAACTTTTCCCTGATTCTTCTCCAGATTAAGCTTCCATGTACCCACCTCTGATTGCTTAGGTTTTAACATACGTGGGCGCCCTCTGGTAGGACCGGTCGAACCGCCCTTGGAACCCAGTTCAACCGCCCATGGCCGTGTAGCAGTAACTTCAGCAGGGCCGGTCTGACCGCCCCTTGAACCCGGTCTAACCGCCCCTTCCTATGCAGGATTGGACGATTTTTGCTTGGTTGATGATTCTTGCCCCCCGGGTGCTGAAGTCTTGACAGTGATTTTAAATGAATCCCTGCCATCAGGAGTCTTCCCATGTACTACTTCCCTGATCACCTCTTTGCTTTTCAAATTTTGAGGCTTCTCTTCACCTATCACCACATTTTTCCCTTTTGCTGAGTCGGCTTGATGCGGCCGGACTAACACTTTGGGCTGCTACAGATCCATGGTGTTGACAGGGAAAGGTGATTTGTCAACTTGCATCTCATGTAGAGCAAGTCGTCCTTCATTAATGGCCGACTGAATCTGCCGACGGAAAACATTACAACCGTTAGTAGCATGTGTAAAAGAATTATGAAACTTACAATATGCACGCTTTCTCAGTCTCTTCCATCGGTGGCATGGTATGTGAAATATTGAGGTTTCCTATCTTAAGCAACTCATCAAATATACGATCACATTTGGAAACATCAAAAGTAAATTTAACTTCTTCTTGCCGACCTTTATGAGCCGGCTTAAGCGATGAGCATGAATAAGCTTTAGATTTAGAAGGCCAAACAAATTCAGCAACATAAACATCATTGTCATCATCGGTCGAATTATCGGAATCATAATCAATAGCATGCATATTAGACCGACGTGATTTAAAACTTTCTTTCTCCTTAGCTAATTTTATTTCAATTGTCGTTGCTCTAATCAAAACCATAGTAAGGGAATAAAACTCTTGACCATATATCCTATCCTTAATAGATGATCTCAACCCCTTAGCTGCAAGATCAGCAATATCAATCTCAGACAAAGACAAATTAAAACAACGGTTTTTAATTTCGTTAAAGCGTTTAAAGTAGTCGGCTACCGACTCTTCTTTCCCTTGCTTAACCGATGTTAAATCTGTCAATTTACACTCATAGCCCCCACTAAAGAAGTGATCATGAAATTTCTTTTCTAATTTTTTTTGACAAAACAGTAGGAAGGTCCCTACTGACTCTTTTTCATTATATATAAAAAAAGGGAATATGTACAGGGTACAAAGGTCGTAGACCCAACGAAAGACCCTAACTACCCAACAAACAATTACAGACTACTCAACCAAGAATCCAAGTCCAAGCTTAGGGATGCCTTGGCTCTGATAATAGCTTTCAAAACTTCATCCCTAAAGCTAGCCTTCCATCTTGCAAGAGATGTAGAGGCCGAGTCAAAAATGATAGAATTTCTATGACACCAGATGCACCAGCAGGCAGCGATCATGACTTCTCTGAAGCAAGCACGCCCAAAACTTTGCTTGGCAAGGAGGACCATCTCAACAGGATGCACAGAAAGATCCCAATAAATACCAAGATAGGCCCAACATGCTTGGCTGAATGTGCAGTGAAAAAAGAGATGCATTAGGTCTTCTTCAGTCCCATCTGTGCAGAGAACACAATCGTAATTGCTAAGCACTCGTCTTTTCCCTTTCAAGATATTTCTTGTATTTAACCGATCTCTAAGAAGAAGCCAAAAGAAGTAATTTCTTTTCTAATTGATCCCAAGAATCAATAGAACCAGGAGCTAATGAAGAAAACCAGGCAAAAGCAGTTCCAGTCAAAGATAAAGAAAACAAGCGAACTCTCAAAGATTTATAAAAACCTGCTTCACCCAATTGAGCAATATACTGACTTATGTGCTCCCAAGTTGTATGACTATCATCCCCACTAAATTTAACAAAATCAGGAACGCGCCAACCTTGAGGATAGGGAACATTATCAAACTCGGCTTTATAAGGTTTTTAATATAATCTAGTAGTACCCATATCAATTCCGAGCTTGTTTTTCATAATACCGGACAACTCCTCTTTAATTCTAGCAAATTAACTATCAAAAGTTGGCCGAGATAGCATTGTAGCTAAAGTATTCATATTATTCACATGAGACGAACCAAGATTTTGCATACGATGTAAAGCATCAAACACATCATTAGGCACACCATAAGAAGAAGTTTTAGCTTTTGGCAAGGGTGGTGATGTGTGTGCAATTGTACTATATGCAGTATTCGCATTGCTAACAGGATTTCTATTAGGAATAACAGCAAGCGGTGTTGGTTGTTCAGGGGTAAGTGCAAGCTGCCCTGCCTGATTGGCAGGGGCGGTCGAACCGGCCGCAAGGGGCGGTTGGACCAGTCCTACTGAGGTCGGCTTAAAAGCGCTTTTTGGTGGAGTCATTTGCCCTGGATAAAAGTTAGCTGGCATGCCATACATAGTTTCTGCAGTAGTATCTGGCGCACCCGACAAACTAGTCTCATGTAAATCAGATTGAGGAATAGTGGTATCATTATATAAAGAACCATTAACACTTTTACCCTTCTCCATAGCAGTAAAACGATTTTGAATAACATCAAACATCTCTTGCTGACTTTTAAGCATGTTTTCAATTCTTAGATTAACAGCAGCTACATCGAAGGAGGGTTCACTTACAGTGTTAAGTACCTCAACAAAAGGTTGTTACTTATCTTGATCGAAGGCATCTTGAATTCTCCTTCTCTTGAGATCTTGTCATGTCGATCTTTCTTGATGCCCACAAGAAACTGTTGCTTGATATACTCTTGAAGCGCAGCATAGTTCCTCTGCTCCTCCTCACTGAGCTCTTCAATGGATGTCATCATGATGTTGTCTTGATCAATCTCAGTCGAAGCACCTGGCATACAAAGAATAGATTGGCCGGTTTTAATCTAACCAGACCTTCTAATTCCCCAGCGGAGTCGCCAAAAATGTGTTGACACAAACTATGGTCAACACACTGAATTGCGCTAGTTCGCGCGTGAAAACGATCACCTCGCAGCAACTTCGCCAAGGGCGGTCTAACCGGCCTAGAAGGGCGGTCTAACCGGTCCTGGCTGAGAAGTGCGAAAAGCCTAAAAACGCCGGCTCGGGAGGGACCCCGACGGAGCTAGCGCACGTAGGGTTGTTCTGAGATCGGCAGGCCACTCAGAACGCCTTCAACCGCCGTATAGACGAAGGAAGAACAGCACGAGGTTGGAAAAAGCTAGGGTTTGAGAGATAAAAGTAAAAGAATGTTCGATTGGTTGTGTAAGGACTCAATCGGCCACGACCCTTTTTATTTATAGGGTTGGGAGGTCTTGCCCCGAAAGGAAAATCTCGGGAGGGTTCGTAATCAACATGACTTCCCTAAAACTACTCGGACTCGGCATAGGGCCGATCAAACCGCCCCTGGATAGCGGTTAGACCGCCCTTGCCTTGTCGAGCCGGCTACAGGGTCGTACCAGTCTAACCGCCTTTGAATAAAGGTTAGACGGGTCTTGCCCAGTCAGACGCGACAAGTGTCAATTTCGACCGTCAACCGGGGGTGAGAGGGGCGGCCGTACCAGGCCCTCGAAAGCAAAGGCCCCCACCGAATACATGTTCTTCTGTACAGGGAGTAGAACAGGCACCGAATACACTTCAAGTCGACTCTCGCACCACCCACCAGTGTGCAGGCCGGTAGGCAGCGGAGCCAGCATCAGCAGAACAGATGTGGTTAGGAGTTATGGCGTTTAATTTGGCCCTGAACCTCCAAAGTCCTTGCGCTTAACAGATTATTAGAAGTGATTTTTAGTATGTTTAATTTATAAATGACGACGACTGACTAATGCGTGTGCATTGTAGTTGCAGTAGGACGTGTGTGCAACTGCATCCGTTCGGCATGCAGCGGTTTAACGGCGGTGTAGTTTAATATTTTGGAGGAAAAGTATAACAAAAGTCTGATTTCTAACTTACAACTACAAAATTGGATGGGGAGGGACATGCGGCTGTCAAATGGGATGGTTTAGTTGTGGTTTATAATTTTTTAATTGTTTTATAAAAAAATAAATATTAACTTTTCTAAGAAAATGTAGGTCATTTGTTGGTACTAGTTATTTACATATTATTTTTTACTCTTTCTTGTCTAATATTTCTCGTAATAAAATACAATGAATAAAAACAAATTAGATTTAAATAACACCAAATAGAGTATTAACGGATAAGTTAATTTTTAAAAGTTTTGGGTTTGATTTTTTTTTAATTTTAAATGAATTAGTTATTACTTTTTATTAAATTAAAACCACATAATTTTTAGAAGTTTCGAGTAGAAGTTTCAGCTAAATTTGTCCGGTTTTAATAGTTGGATGACTCTTATTATACGGTTTTGTAGTTATTAGTTAAATATCAGACTTTTATCATAATTAGAAGGTGCAAATATTTTTTTTCCAAGATTTTCAACATGGCGATTTTCATATCAACGCGGCGAATTCGGTTTTGGCACCGGATCAGATGCTCCAACACTCGCACACTACTCGACACGGAAAATGAAAACAGAAAAAAAAACATATAAATAACGTTTGGTTGTTGATGTTCCCCCAGTTAATAGTGGATTAATGGTACCAGTAATAAAAGTTCAAACATGAAGCGGTCGGTTCAGTGCATGATGCATAGATGAATGGACTATCATCGATAGCAAAGCGCATGATTGAATCAAAGCAGAGTACTACTAAATTCGTCTAAAAATTTAAGCGGCCCAGGTTTCGCATAAACGCTAAATCAATTAGTGAATCAGCAGCCCCAGCCCATCTCCGACGAGGAAGAAGAGGAGCCGGCGTAGTAGGCCGGGTCCGCCAGCAGCTCGGCGATGAGCTGGTCCACCCCGGTCTCCTTGTCGCAGTCCAGGATCGCGTCGATGAACGCCGCCGCGCCGTCGTCGCCGCCGCCACTGCTGCTCCCAGCAGCATCCAGAACGCCGCCGCCGTTGACCGCCACGGCGGACTCGTGGTGGTACTGGCCAAGAACCTGCTGTGCCTCGGACTTGACCGACACGGCGGCCTCGCGGTGGTACAGGCCGAGAACCTGCTGCGCCTCGGACTTGACCGCCACGGCGGCGTCGTCGGCGAGGAAGTCGCTCCACTTGAGCTGCTGCTGGCCGTGGTCCGCCGCCGGCGACGCGGGCGCGTCCGCGTCGACGCGCGCGATCACGGCCTGCTGCTGCGGCGTCGGCGGCGGCGGGAGGATGCCGGCGGCGTGGTACGCGACGTCGTGGACGAGCGGGAGCGGCGGCGCGGGGAGGTAAGAGCCGTTTGGGGGGGTGCCCGGCGGCTGCGGCGGGCGGATGACGAGCGCGCCGATGCTGTGCATGACGTCGGCGATGGGCCGGTGGGTGATGGGGTCGATCCCGCGCTGCCGCAGCTTCTTGCTCAGCTTCGTGTTCCAGTAGTTCTTCACGTCGTTGTCCGTGCGCCCAGGCAGCTGGTTCGCGATCAGAGACCACCTGCAAATTTATTTGAACGCATGCATTTCAATTTCATAATTAAAATGCAAATAACAGAGTGATGTAATGTAACTATGGTTATGAGTGATCGTCGAAGAAGAGATGCATGCCAATCAACTTTGCATGCATGAGCGATGAGCACACGCATTGCGTATGCCAGTGCTCGATCGTACAGTTCGTTATCGCTCAGAGATCCAACGGTCTCCAGGACCGTGTCATGTCATTTTCGTTCGCATCGAGATTGGATCCATCAGCCAAACGGCACACCCGTTGCTAGGGCTTGTACGTTTGATCCAATTTCAATTTGAACTAAATCTTCATGATTTGTTAGATTTAGATCTTTGATTCCACCTTTCCAGACAAGCAACTGGCAGAAATTTTCATGTCATATATAGCACTTTGCAGCAGAGAAGTAGAGAACAGTGTGCAAAAGAATCATGTACGGGGATTCAGGGTTTTTTTTCCTTTTTTTTTCTTCTGAGTTGAACTAATAGCATGTGTATTTCAAAATCCAGGATTTGGGTGCAATAAGATAGATCGATGAATCTTCTTAAAACACTGTGCTACAAAGGATCTAAACACTACTCCGTCCATTCAAATTATAGTTCACTCTTGGCTTGTTCTAATTTTGACTACATTCTAAAAAGAATCAACATCCACAATATCAAATTCATTTCATTGAATCCACTATGAAATATATCATTACAGTGTATGAAATTTAGACAAGTAAGAAGTGAATTTGAGCAGAGGGGATAGTTCCTAATTATTAACAAGTTTGAAAGCCGATGCATATTACTGTACTGCCTTTACAAACAAAAGCAAGTGTACTCTGTACCTGCTTCCGAGCATGGCGTGGAGGGTGACGATGAGATCCTCCTCCTCCTGGGTGAAGTTCTCGTGCTTGAGGTTGGGGCGCAGGTAGTTGGTGTACCTCAGCCTGCAGCTCTTGCCGCACCTCTTCAGCCCTGCATGCACACCATCCATCGTTCCCCATCTCATCAGCCAAACAAAACACATCGTCACAGATCCTACTCCAGTGCACAACCACAACAGACATGACCTGCTCTCTGGGGCACGTTGGTCCAGTTGCCGGTGCCATGGGTGGAGGTGTAGGCCAGCAGCTTGGCGTCCTCCTCCGGCGTCCACGGCCCCTTCTTCACGTTCGCCTTGTCGCAGCACGGCGGCCTCCCCATCGACCTCTTTCTCCTCACTCCCACTCTGTGCTATGATCAGCGACGCATCAAGCGGCTCAGATGGTGAGCCCAAGAGCTCTGATGTCGTCACTGCCCACAGAAAAGGTGATAGTACATATAGACACATTCAGAAACCCTGATGGGTGGAGAAGAAGAAGAAGAAGAAGCAACCTGTTTGCTGCTGCAGGCACGGTAACAACATGCTGGGGGTGGTGGAGGCACATGACCGTGGCGTGACACACTCCCCGTCATTTAACAAACTGGTGGCAATCGCATGGTTAGTGTCAATCACGCACAAAAGATTCTTTTACCACATTAAGAATTTAAGATTAGGGAAGGAACCATAAGTTAATGGCGGTGGCAAGTATAATAGGGCGCGTGCGTAACTGCATCGCTCCGGCAAATCAACAGCTTAGGCTGGGGTTTGCTATAGGCTAATCTATATTCTATACTAGGGCCAGCGGCTTGACGATGGCGAGGTTTAAAATTTTCACGAGTTGGACATGATGGTGTTCACGACATCAACGCCGCAAATTCGGTTTTGGCCCTGGATCGGAGATCAGGTCCCGAGCACTGCCCGTCGCTCATCACTACACCACAGCCCAAAAGCAGCGATGGATAGTCAGTTGTTATAAGCCACTTTAGCGATGAGGGGTCCGTTGGTATAAAGTTATACCGATGAACACTTGTAGTCGGTGTAAGACCAGTCGGTAAAAGTTTATACCGATGGACTCCATTATACCGACAGACAGTTCGACGCAACGCAAACGTATACCAACGGGCATCCATATACCAACGGACAGTTTGTAACCATGTTTACCGACGGACAGTTTGAAGTTATAGTACCTTTTACCGACTTATGGTTCGACGACACTGTAAATTGGATTAAAAAAAATCAGCTGCAATTTAGTACGACCACATTTGCCATACAAATATTAGTTCATCCATAAGCAAGCCAAACATTCTGTACAACGTTAGTGGTCACATTATCCAGACAAACATCGATTCATCTATGCATAAGTCCAAGTGAGGACTCAGCACTATACATCCAAGCTGAACATATCTCCCAATGTCCTTAAAAGTCATCAAAGTCTATACATAGCCCCCAATTCAGGGGACTTTCTTTATTGGATCTTGAAAGTTGCTCCTGTAGACCTGTACCAACCGAGTACTTGTTAGTTTTGAAAAAGAAAAAGCAAGATCAGATTTGGAATAGAGTTCTGCATAGTTTCAGCACACAAGGAATTTGCACGATGGAAAAGGAAAAGAAAATCAACATATCAGGCATTGACAGCATGTACTCTAGCTTTTTGTGAACTTATGCTTTGAGAGCTGTGATCTTTTAGTAATACAGGCTATGCAATTTCTCAAAGCACAGGGTACAACATGTTTATGCAACTAATATCAGATATAGAATTAGGCTGGTCCTTGATCTCATACGCAAGAGTGGTGCAGTTTCACACAATGTGCAACACTGAAGTGAAGAACAAATGGCCATTGGGAGGGCAGCACAAGTATGGTTTGCAATGAAAGCTTTATGATCTCACCTGCTTTAAGATATGGATGATGTCCAGGTCCACAGTTCTGCAAGATCCTGCATACCCAAAGAAGATAGGCCCAACATGTCCTGTGTTTGAAGGAATGATCAGTTTGGGAGATGCTCAGTACATGTGCATAGCCAAGGAAAAAACGAATGCAAGAGAGTTTATGTCTAAAATTCAAAGATCATATATGACTTTCACATTCAAGAAAAGGAAAAAACTAAGGATTTATTGAAATAACATGAAACTAACATGCAAGTTAAATATATTAGTATTTCACGCTATTTCATACTGACAGTACATGAGAGAAGAAAGGTGATAATACCTAAAAAGAATGCAGAATCTACTGAAGCAACAAACATAAACCTATCTATCCAGATGCATCTATTCTATTTTTTAAGTAAAAAATGCAGGAACATAATAGGAAGATGTGTTTGGAACGCAGGAATACTACACCATCACATGATGTATAATTTGGATAAATAAAATGCTTTCAACAAGTTAATGTCAGATTAAATACACACACTTGATTACATGCTTCACTGACTAATGGGACTCATGGTCCAGGTACTCATCTGATATTCCGATCCACAAGTCCATCCTATGGGGAGATCAACCTGAAAAGATCTGTTCTTTTATGTTATAATACACAAGCATACACACCAATATATACCACAATCTGGTTTTTCATCTCAGGTAAATAAATATTACAAGAAAATCAAATAATTGATCTGACAACATCAAGTATCTACCTGTATATTCTATGCCATATATTTTCAGCTACCTGTGTCTAGAAGAACAACATAGCAGAAACTCAAATCAATGTAACTTAGCCTAAAATCTCCTACTGCTAGTACTAGACCAGGAATTCTTTAACTTAACCGAATAGAAATTGTACTAAAGCATGTTTCTTTCTACCCATAAACCTACTGAAACTTGAAATAGATAGAGTTTTCAAGCTACAATCACACCCACATGGGACTAAAAGCTAATGCTTTAACACATTTTTTTATGGCTGGCATCTTAAGAAGTCCAAACGGACACAAATTCATCAAATAAGTTATGTGTAGTGACTTAGCACTCAAATAGGAACTCACGAAAGATGCATTGGCTTAGAACTAAAATCAGACCTGACAAGCAATTCGTCAAACAAGTTGTGGGACAGCACGGAGGAAGAGCCAAATCTACTGGCAACCAGATTTGGATTTGGTTGGGGAAGCACTGAAGCAGTACGTAGCTGGCTGCTGGCCTTAACCTTGCGTGCTCTTCACTGCCACCATGGGGACTAGCCGCTGCTGGGGTGTACAGCCACAGCCGTGGGAGGAGACTAAGCCTCCGCCCTCCGGCGGCTGAGACTGTATGCGACGGCGGAGATGAGGTCTGCAGCCACGGTGAGGTGGATTGGGGACCGACGTTGGATGTTGGCGAGGGGCTGAGGAGGGAGCTCGGGATTGAGGGTGGAGGCGGACGAGGGAGGAAGGAGGAGGGCGAGATTCGGGAGGGCGAGATTGACGAGGGACGAAGGAGGGCGAGATTGAGTAGGGTTGGGGCGAGATTCAGGAGGGCTGGCGCCTGATCTGGGCGCGTGGGGAAGATTGGAGGGCGGCGACGAAATTTTTGGGAGCCTGAGAGCAGCGGCCAACGCGCGCGCGGCGGGTGGAGGGGCGGCGGCACATGTTTTCGTCTTTCAGGAGAGAGAGGAAGAGGGAGGGGGCGCTAGGGTTTTTCATTTAGTGGGCCATGTGCTCTTTTAATTTGCCTGGTCTGTTTATCCACGGACTGTTCGAGCCCGAAACAAAAAATACTGACGGATGGTTCATTGGAATTTGCACATAGTTTCACCCACGGACAGACAATAGGAAAAGCTTTAATCAGGAAGAGGGAGGGGGCGCTAGAGTTTTTCATTTAGTGGGCCATGTGCTCTTTTAATTTGCCTGGTCTGTTTACCCACGGACTGTTCGAGCCCGAAACAAAAAATACTGACGGATGGTTCATTGGAATTTGCACATAGTTTCACCCACGGACAGACAATAGGAAAAGCTTTAATCACCGACTGATAGTTAGCAAGAACCTTATACCAACGGACTGTTCGACGTTTATTATGAACTTTTACCAACTGACATCCGACGGTAATTTTGGACTGTGGTGTAGTGCATGTACGTGTGTGAACTTGCCAAAGATGTGAATTGTCCAGTTCGAAAAAGAGGCTGCCTGTGAGAGGGGGAAAACATTTTTGGTATTGGTCAGTCTGTGCCTGTGAGAGGGGAAGAGAAGCAGCTGTAGCAAGCCCTGTGAGGGCGGTTTTCTGAACGCATTGGCGTCCAAGATTGGCGCGGCCATGTCCGGCGGTAATGGCGGCTGCGGAATCTTCCATAAGTTCATTTTCCAGCTCCTCCCATGCTTCATCGCTGGGTTCAGGTGGCGACCAATGACGATCTGTTCTCTCAAATCTCCCAAGCCAAATGCATCAGGGAAGTTTGCGTCTTTTCAGTGTATCCTTTCGATTGATCGATTGGTTCGTGTAGGGGTGCGGGAAACAGAGGAAGCGAAAGAATAAGCGACAGGGACCAATGGGCAATGGCAATGGAACCAAAGCACCATGGACGATGCCAACACACGAACAATCGGACGCTGCTCATGGCAGCAAAGGGGAGGAAGCATTACGCGAATGGTGGTGGAATCGTTGAGAATGTTGGAATTAATTCATTTTCAAGACCTTCCAGAACAATCACCTGCTGGTTGCTTTCTTGATAAGAAAATGAAACATGCAATATTCTATTATTGTGTGTGAGTATGTATAACAGTAAAAATCAAGCTATATCTGTGCTCTAACACTAAGTAGTAAAAAGTCAAAATATCTCTAGAATAGTACAGCAGCTAGGAGTCTGTTGGCTCCATAGTCTATAGAAGGGCTTCTGCCCCAGCTAAGTAAGTGAGTGCGCAGTAAGAAACAGAACAGTTTTTGTGCTGGATGTGACTTGAGTCCTTTCCCTCCTCTCTTTCTTGCTCCTAGTATCCACCAATCCAACAGAATTGATCATCTCCGACTTCCCTCAAATAATTCTTTTGTTGCAAGCTAGTGATCATGCGCCAGACTCAGATGAGGCTTCCCTCTCAAAGCCATTATCGAAAGTCCTTGAGCAAAAGCCAATATCCCTCTTAAAAACCATGTCGCTCTTAATATCCAACTATGTAAGCTCTTGTTGTGGATGCTTGTAAGCACTAGAGATTTCTTGTCGACACTAGAGATGCTATAAGACTTTAACTGTAATCACAAAGCGATATATGCATTCGGAATTGCTATCTGACATTTCATCTCTTCTCATTATCTACCTCCGGCAAGCTCGTAGGGTTGGGAGTTACTTGTATCTGAGTATCCGACAGACCTAGTTGGATCTTTGGTGTGGTATGGTAGTGAGAGATGGTAGTTGTGGGTGTCACGTCTCCTACGAGAAGAAGATGAGTGTGGGGTATGTTTCGTCAGGGTCATTCAATTTTCGGTTGGGTGGTAAAAAAATTGAGTGCTGAAGGGCCCTCAAATACTTGAGTATTCTATAGATAATGTTTGTATTTCGGATGTTAGGCTTGGGAGATAATAGTTCAAGATCAAATTGCACGCGTTAGTAAATACAAACAAAACATTTATCTTGACGAAAAATTGTAGTCTAGAGAAACACACTTCATATTATCAACATAATAGCTAAATTTCTAAGTAAATACTTTATTTACTATCAATTAGACTTTTTTGTTCAGTTGTGAATACATTCTGATTCTGTTTCCACTGTATATGTAACATTGTACTATAAATTAGGAGATGATGTAACATTGTACTATAAATTAGGAGATGCCCAATCAGCGCATAGGAGACATGTTTTTTGTTAGAGGAAGTAACTCGTGTAAGTGTGTCTCCTATATTTGAAAATCTGAAGTTGTGAGCATTATTCTTTAAAAAAAGTTGTGAGCATGATTGTTTGTTGTCTATGAAGAGTTTCAGTGGTATGGATAATACCTTTTGTGTGATAATCTTCAGGGAAGGCACAAACATCCTGATCGAGTCCATGAAGGCTATGCCCCGGCAGAAGCTCCTGAATGAAAGCCTTTTTTGTGAAAAGCTTCGAAGCTGAATACCGCTTGTTGGAGCAGTCTGGATTTGTAGCTCTCCACTCCCCTGCAGCTGGTCCGGGGCTTGCCTAGGACTAACTACTACTTTGATACAGTCTTTGATATATACTAGTATTCATTAGAGCAGTTTGGATTTGTAGCTCTCCACTCCCCTGTAGCTGGTCCGGCCGGGCCTTGCCCTAGCACAGCAGTATAGGCTTGTAGCAGCTAGCTACCGAAAGCTTTTGTGATTGACTGAAAGCTTTACGCTTCTTTAAAAGATGGGAACATTAGTGTCACTGGTTGAAGCAACATAGTGTGTTTTGTGCTTCTTAAAAGATGGGAAAATTAGCGTCACGGTTGAAGAAACATTGGATTGGACAAAGTGCCTAGAGCATGTGGAATTTTTTCACACTACCCCATACATTATCTGTGTTACTATGCTATTGTTGCAGCACATTATTTATGACAACCAGTTACATTTGTTTGTTCATTAGGTTCTGAAATTTCTGTTGGGTTTGCCATTCATGAATTTTTTATCTACTTGCATGAACATATTACGCTTCCTCTAAACTCTCAAAGATCTGCTGAGTTAGCACAATAAAATCAGTATATCTGTTCTATGATAAATTGTGGGAGCCCTGTTCTATGCGATCCCAGTTCTATGATAAATTGTGGGGCTCCTGGGCGATGCTGGTGCTTCGCCGTGTGATGGTGAGTATGAGGGGTATGGTTCTGGTAGAATTGGGTAATATCCTTAGGTTATGGGAAGTTCTCTTGCTATGTACATGGTTCTAATCTATGAAATGCTTTTTTCACTGGTTCAAATTTCTCCAAATAAGCTGTTGATTAAATGGCCTGCAAATTTTTTGAGGAACATTTCTGGATGATTGCTCTCTGGATTTTCTGATGAAAGACATGTCAATTAGTTGCAGGCAACAGAGTATATTAGATATCTTCTATGAGTAATGATGCAAAATTGGTGATGTCACGATCAAACAATCACATCATCTCCATCTAAAAGGGCTTCAAGATGTATGCATCACTTATACATTACACATTTGCTTAAATAAGATAAGAAATTAAACACTATTAATAGCACGACGTCTTGATATCTAGATGAATGTACACATAGTAAGGGTGAAAAGAACAAATTGATGGCACTTCATTATTATAACTAACATATGACACGAAAATCCATTAGAAACATTGCAATGATAAATCCATTTGCACAACTCTTTGATTAAACAGTCCTGACCAAGTGCAAAACGTCATCCACAAACGAAAGTGCAAATCAGACGCAGTTACATCACCAACAAAGTGTGGTAGTGGCACGAGATGGGCGGTAGCCAGCGGGCGTTGGGGGCAAGACGGCCGACAAAGCGTGGCAATGGAGCGAGCGCGACATGCATCTTGCACAGGGCGGTGTGGCACCTTGCCACTTGGCAAGTACACCAGTACTCTGGTCTTCCACCGTTCTCCAGTTCACCCTTGTCTGGCACGACGCCGTGGTCAATCAATGATAATTTTGGAGATCGAAGGACAACAGCAATACTGATGATGAGAAATTTATGACAACGTGAGGCATGAAGAGTGCTCTGAAGTCTAAATTTTAGTGTTTTCTAATTTTTAGATCTTAAACATGTTCTATGAATCTATAATTTAGGCTGTAAAAAACTAAAAATATTAACCTTTTAAAATTTTGAATAATCATTCTTGAGTCCGTCCTTGGATAGATGTCCGCACCACGAATAATTGCAAGGGTGTAGAAATCTATCACACAAACAAATCATATTAGGAGTATATAAAAAATCATATTAGCATTATTAAAATATTTCCGATAGACATTGTACCAATCTAGCACAGCCAACTTCTTTGGGTAGACAAGTGTCCACATCTAGGTAGCGGCGGGAGAACTACAACATCGAGGTTTAAATGCCAACCACCGTTTGGTTAGGCAAGTAAGAACAGTAGATCTCGTGACTACTTAGATGAGCACGATTGAGACACGATTGAGACGGTTGAAGAGGTTAGGCTAGTTAGCAGCAGTGCAGAGCACTACGAAGCCCGTGTTTAGTTCCCACCCGAAATCTTTTCACCCATCACATCAAAGGAGAATCTTAGATGTATAAAGTATTAAACGTAGACAAAAAAGGTGAAAAGTTATATGGATGGGCTGTAAATCGCGAGACGAATCTAATGAGCCTACTTAATCCATGATTTGCAATAGTAATGCTACAGTAACCATCCGCTAATTATGGATTAATTATCCTCTAATTACCATCGTTAGATTCGTCTCGAGATTTCCAACCTATCCATATAACTTTCCACCTTTTTCGTCTACATTTACTACTCCTAAATTGGTAAAATCAATACCCGAAATCTTTTCACGAAAACTTTTCGTGAACTAAACACGGCCGAAGTCACAAATCGGAATGCTAACTTTACCGTTTGACCGTCCCGAGTGTCCTGTCGGGTCGATCTCCGCCTCCCCCACGTGGTAGGGCCCACTGCCAGCTCTCCCATTCCACCGCTGAACTATCCAGATCCATTCCTCCGCCCGCACACAGTTTCCCATGGATTGACGGAGGGGGTGAGGCAGCGGCGGCCGAGCTCGGCACGCCCGTCAGGTGGATTCGCGACGGCGGTGGCCGGCCTGGGACGCGGCGGTCGCGGCAGTGCTCCGCCACTGCCGAGAGGATGCGAGGCGGCTTTGCCCGGCCGGGGGATGCAGCAGCCGCGACGACGCTCCGCCCTCGCCGGGAGGACGCGAGGCAGCGATGCGGCGGCGCCGGGCTCCGCTGGGAGGGACACGGCGGGAAATCTCCGCTCGTTGGCGGCTGCCCCCCGGCGGCGGTGGCAGGTGAATCATTTTTCTTTTTTTTTTCAAAAAGCTTTTGTGCAAACTTTTGTGCAAACTTTTCTGAAAATCTTTCTCCATTTTT
Source organism: Urochloa ruziziensis (assembly GCA_015476505.1). Classification (NCBI taxonomy): domain Eukaryota; kingdom Viridiplantae; phylum Streptophyta; class Magnoliopsida; order Poales; family Poaceae; genus Urochloa; species Urochloa ruziziensis. Next base: position 9,459,499 of record CM027126.1, on the reverse strand, counting down.
TTGAAAAAAATTCTGCAAACTTTTGTGCAAATTTTTCTAAAAATCTTTCTCCTCGACTTTTTGAAAACTTTTGCTGAATTTTTTTTGCGAAAACTTTTCTGAAAAGTTTTTGAAAATATTTTTTTTGTGAAAAGTTTTTGAAAATATTTCTCTTCCATCTTTTCTGCCGCTTTGGTTCTGGAACCGTACTGTCGGGAATCGACCGGACGGAAGGCTCCGTCCGGTCGTCCGTAAATTAGCGAGGCCCGTCACAAATTATGCGCAGAGACTCAATTTTACAGCAAACTTTGAAGTCCTGCTCGAATTTCACAAACCATGGCCAAATCCACGGAGCACGGATTGACATTAGTAAATGGCTTTTCAGGTTTATTAATGAGGACGGGGTCTGGCAGAAGCTCCTTAGAAATAAATACTTGAGGCATAAAACCATCACACAAGTTGAATATATGCCTGGGGATTCTCATTTTTGGTCTGGTTTGATGAAAGTCAAAGATGATATTTTGAGAATGGGCAGGTTTAAGTTAGGAGATGGTTCTCAAGTTAGATTTTGGGAGGACTCTTGGCTGGACCCTACACCGTTTAAAGATCAATACCCAGACCTTTATAACATTGTGAGGAAGAAAAGCGCCACTGTGGCAACAGTCCTACGATCGGCTCCTTTGAATGTGGCCTTCAGACGGTCTTTAGTCGGAAATAAATTACAAGCATGGCAACATCTAATAGCCAAGGTTGTAAATGTTCGACTAGATAACCGGAAGGACACATTCGTGTGGTCTCTACAACAAAATGGCCAATTCACAGTTAGATCGATGTATAAGTTGCTTGTTGTACCTATTAATCTTCCGTACAATAACATAATCTGGAAATTGAGGATGCCCCTGAAAATCAAGATCTTCATGTGGTATATAATAAAGGAAGTAATCCTAACCAAAGATAATTTGGCAAGAAGATAGTGGAAGGGAAGTCTAAAGTGTTGTTACTGCAACTTGAATGAGTCTATTCAACATCTTTTCTTTGATTGTCCAATAGCTAGATTTATATGGAGAATAGTACAAGTTTCTTTTAATATTACACCACCTACGGACATTCATCAATTGTTTCATGGATGGTTATCTGGTGTCCAAAAGAAACTTAGATATAAGATTTTGGTTGGGGCTTCGTCTTTATGTTGGGCGATTTGGCTAAGTAGAAATGATGTGATTTTTAACAACAACAGAGCTGTTACTCCTATGCAGGTTATTTTCAGAGGGACACACTGGCTCCGGTTCTGGTCCTTACTGCTCAAGGAGGAAGAGCGACCACAAGTCACATCGGGGTGCCGTGTACTTGAAACTACGGTCATGGAGATCTTCGCCTCAAATGGCTGGTGCTTTAGTAATAGAATTGGTTTGGGTTGATTTAGTTTGGTTTTTTCAGACTATCATGGCTCTTTGTGATACCCTCTCTGTAATAATGAACAGTTATATGCATCGGTGGATGCAGCGGCTGGAATATTAAATATATTCCCATTTCTAAAAAAAAAAACCAGACCGGATCTTCAGAACTTCTCTTCACCATCTCAGAGATGAGGCAGTAGCAGCAAAGAAAGAGGCAAGGCATTGTAATTCCATCCGAAAAAGGAACCACGAAGGACCAGTTCTGAATCGATCTAAGATCAAACGGAGCTAGATCTTCACAACTTCCGTTTGCCCTGCCCCTCACCCATTGTTCAACGACAATCCCATCGTCAGAGATCACAGTAATTTCGTACGAAAAGGAAACAGACAACGAGACGGACGATCTCCGAATCAGTACAAGAACAAGCTGCGGCAGTAGTATTAAGCACACATAATTACGAATTCTGAATCCACAGACACCGTTTATTCCTGCATAATCCACTGCCATTACACTGCAGAAACAGAGGAGGTACTCAGAGCTCAGAGTCGTGCGACACAACACAGTTACCAGTTACCACCAGATCTCGATCTCGCCTCGACGCAGCCAGATCGCCCGCCGGAAGCAGATCAGTTGGCGGCGGCGCCCTCCTCCTTGTTCTCCCCCTCTGCCGCCGCCGGCGGGTTGAGCTGGAAGGCGGTGACGGGGAAGGCGCGGCCGAGCCCGGCGGGGGTGCGGAAGACGACCTTGGAGCCGGAGGGGCTGACGACGATCTCGGAGATGGTGACCCAGATGAGGAGCTCCTTGCTCTTGACCCCTGTCAGGGAGTGCATCCTCCCGGGCTCCACGAACGCCGTCACCTCCTTGTCGTACCAGACCTGCTTGCCGATGGTGTCGAAGGTGTGGGTCACGCCGGCGGCCTGGCGGAGCCACACGAAGCCCGTGGAGCGGTTGTACCCCACCTCGTCGAGGGCGGGGAGCGGGAGGAGGCCGTCGGGGAGGCCCAGCTCCACCATGAACTCGCGGGACTTCTGCAAGCAGAGGTCGCGCCCCGAGTGCACGTCCGCGCCCGAGCGGTGGTCCTCGATCAGCTGCGACGACATCTCTCCGGCGGCAGCGGGGAGGAAGGGAGGGAGAAGAGGGGGTTTCTTCTTGATTGGTGGGCGGTGGCTGGTTCTTTCTTGCTGATTTGGGCTGTTTGGTTTGCCTTTCTTGGATTCTTGCGAGGAAGATTGGAGAAGGTGGGTGGCGTGTTTTATAAGCAGAGTAGGACGGGGAACAGAACGGGAGAGGTTCCCGTTTCAGCTGGGAATCGTGTTTGCAAGGGCACGGAGACGGAGATGGGAGGGCGCTAATCATCAGAGATTGAGTGCATTACTGATAGCGGCAGCTGGAAGAAAGTATGACTGGTATAATATTTCCAAACTCCTGCGATCTTTGGGGCAGCAGCAATTCATACAGGAAAGTATATCTTCCTTTCCCAGGACATTGACAATGACTCGCAACAATCTTCTCGTCAAGTAGATCAAGTAGTTGAGAATCTTGAGGTTTGCTCAGGTACATGAATGTTCACAACCGATTCGAGTCTTTGATCAGCATCGCGACCTTCATCTCTTTTCTGAATTTATCCCTAAGAATTTACATACTCCAATGTTGGTAAATCATGACTAAATGAAAATCGATATGCACGTCCAAAGCTGCATTTGAACATGAGCACAATACGTCTATATGATATGTCCAACATGCTTGAACAGTGAAACTTGCACATTACTCTATGAGCCATGGCCAAGGACACGCACAAGGGGAGCTGGATCAGATTCAGATCCGACCAGTCACGTCCACATGATCACATGATGAAGGGAGCGGTTAGAGGTGCGCTGTCGTGCACCGATCGCCCTAGCCGTGGTCCCTGAAGCACGAGCATTCGGTGCTCTGCTCGTTTCTTCGAAACAGGAAACGGTTGTTATGGCACGTTGGCAGTTGGCAATACCATCCCAGCGTCCCTTTTCATGAGCATCAAATGTGCTGCACCTGGCTGTTCGCACTGGTTCTTCTCAACTTTATCCTTTAAAAGAGAATATTCTGTCCTGGTCATCAAGATTCTTTACTCTAAATAACTTTCTTCCGCACTCGTCATACTTTATACCCCATACTCTATCCCAACCACCCACCGTGGGACCCACCACTTTAACATTTTTTTTCTTTCCCCTCCCCTCCTTTCTCTCCCTCTCTCCGCGGGCCCCACATCTCCCCTCCCTATCTCTCCCACCGACGCCGCCGCCCCCCTCTCTGTTTTCTCTCTCGGCTCCACCGCCGCGCCGCCCACCTCCAGCTCCACCGCCGCGCCGCCCAACTCCGCACGCGGCGGCCGGTTGCCGCTCGCCCGCGCGCTCCTCTCCCCGTCCGCCGCTCCTGGAGCTCGGCGGCCGACGGAGCAGTGTGGAGGACCTCCCCGCCATGCCCCTCCTCCCCCACTGCTGCTCGGGCTCGCGGGCCAAATCCGGCGGCGGAGCTCGCGCGGGGTGCAGAGGAAGGGAGCTCGCCCGTTCCTCTCTCCCCCACCCAGCTCATCTCCCTCCGCCCGGAGAATCCATCGCGATCCGTCCGGCGCCCTCTTCCCTCCCCTCTCCTCTCTGCTCGCCGCCGCCGGTCGGGCATCCTCCCCGGCTCCCTCCTCCAATCCTTCCCCCGCGGCGCCATCTCCTCCCCCGCCGTCCGCCCCTCCGGCGAACGGCAGGGCCTACGCCGCCGCCTCCCATGCTCCCTCCGCCGGCGAGCTGCGGGGCCGCGGCGCCCCTCCCCTGCTCCCGCCACCAGCGAGACACGACGCCTCCCTCTCCCATCTTTCTTCCTCACCGACGGCGCGAGGGAGCTGCGGGGCATGGCCGGCGCGGCGGAGGAGCTCGCGTGCCGGGTGGAGCTCCAGCTCGGGGCGGAGCGCGCGAGGTGGGGCGCGGGCTCTGGTGCTGCCGTTCATGGAGGTCGCGGTGGGGCCGGCGACGCGGAGGGGCGCGGGAGGAGCAGCAGCGGCCGGAGCAGGTGGCGGGATCGAGCTCGGCCACGCGCTTCCTTCTCGCCGCTTGCACGGACGGCGCGGGCGGCGCTCCGGGCGGCGGCCGCCGCTCGCCCCTCCTCCGCCGCTGCTCTTCCTCTCCTCCGGCTTCCCCAGTCCCGGCGTCGTCCTCCTCTCCTCCGGCTTCCCCAGTCCCGGCGGCCGCTCCCCTCTCTCTCGCCTCTGCTTCCTCTCCTCTCCTCCGGCGGACCGAGCAAGCGGCGCCGCGAGATGCAGAGATGCAGCGGCGGCGGGGCTCCTCCGCTGCTTCCTCCCGTCTGGCCGACCGGCCGCCGTCTCCCTCTCTCCCCTCGAGCAGCGGCGGGCGGGCGGGTGGTTGGCGAAGCGCGCGGACTCGCGGGCCGGCGCCACCGTGGCAGATACCGGGGCGATCGGAAAGACTCTGGGAATAGCGCGTGGACTCCAGAAACGGGACGTCCCGTTTCACTTACCGTGCCCCGCTGCAGGGGAAAAAACGGCACAGCGGCACGGTAAAGCGGCACGGTGGCAGGTAGCGTGCCGCTTCCCGTGTCCACTGCGGACAGCCTAACACTCCAGCAAAGTTTTCACTTTTGGATTTCAACCTGAACCAGCTGGTATTCATGCGTCTCACGTGTCAGTCTTGCGTACTCGTGATTGACTAGGATGGATTACATGTCAGCATCTGATACGTTCTCGGATCATATACCCAGCGAAGTTGCCTGCCATCCTCGGAATCTGAAATTATTTGGTTCCTACAAATTTCAGGAGATCCAAGCCATATTGTAGAATATAGTATTTTCAATTACCATTGTATATAGTTTTCGGGTGAATGGACAGATCTAACCCTATTATAATTATGTTTTGCAACTTGCAAGTGGTGGTCATACAACTTAGCCTGACGTTGTCTGTATAGATGGCCTAAGCCCGTCTTTAGTTGGGAAATGAAATCTTTCCACCATCACATCAAACGAGAATCTTAGATTTATAGATTATTAAATTTAGATGAAACAGGTGAAAAGTTATATGGATAGGTTGTAAATCGCGAGACGAATCTAATGAGTCTACTTAATCCATGATTTGCAACAGTAATGCTACACTAACCATCCGCTAATTATGGATTAATTACTCTCTAATTACCATAGTTAGATTCTCTCGAGATTTCCAACGTATCTATGTAACTTTTCACCTTCCATCTACATTTACTACTCTTAAATCGATAAAATCAAAACCCGAAATCTTTTCACGAAAACATTTCGGGAACTACACACGACCTAAATGATAAAGGGTCGTGGCCGACGTGGACCTTCTTTTTAAGAGAGAGGATGCGAAGCCGGCGAACGCACCTGTTATAACAATTGGCATGAACGGCCCGCAAAGGATTTTTGCACGAACCTGGGCCTTGCGAGCTGCTTATAACAGTCTTTGTTCCTAGGCTTTTTTCTCTCAATTTTAGCCCAATTATTGTGACATGTCAGTAGTTATTTTTTTGGAAAAAGTCCCTTTTACCTCTCTGGACATGAGGCCGAGTCCGCGTTTCCTCCCTCAACCGCAAAACCAGATATCTAGCCTCCTTCAAGTCTCAAACCCGTTCGTTTTACTACCCTCGGCGGTTTTGACAGCGGTTTTGGCTTACGTGGCGGTGGGCCCCACATGTCAGTGCGGGCCCCACCCCTCTCTCTTCTTCTTCTCTCCTCTTCTTCCTCTCTCTCCACCTCCTCTCGTCTCCTCTGCTCACCACCGGGGCCGCTATCCCCTGCCGGCACGAGCTCCTCTTTGCCTCCTTAGCCGGCACACGCGCGGTGAGGAGGAGGACCGGCCGCAGCGCCCCTCTCTCCAGCTCGCGCCGCCGTCCCTCCCTCCATCTCCATCTCGTGCGCGTCGATCCATGGCGGAGGAGCAGCAAGCCAGAGGCGGAAGAGCCGAGGCGATGGAGAGGAGGAAGAGGAGGCGACGCTCTTGGCCGCCGCTCCCGGCCGCGGTGGCGCAATTGCTCTCCGGCCGGCTCGGAGAGGGGACGCCGGATCCGGCCGCGGACGAAGCCCGGAGCGGCATCCCCGCCTGCAAGCCGGCCATCTTCCTCTACGCCCCCAAATCGAGCGCGTCAGGGGGGATGCGGCGGCCATCTTCCTCTTCGCCCGATCCAGCGCATGGAGGGGGCGGATCGAAGGCATGGCAGGCAGGGATCCGACCTGCTCTGCTCGATTTGGAGGCCGACTGCATGCGAGCTCCGCTCCGGGCTGGGAGGTGGAGGCCAGCGGTGCCACGCGGCCATGGATCCGCGCGAGGAGGACGCGCGGGGGTGGAGGGACCCTGCTCCTCCGCCCCCAGAGCCGCGCCGCTGCCGAGCTCCGCCGCCATGGACCCGCCCCTCGCCTCGCGCCGGCCAGCCCCGTCGAGAGAGTACGAGAAGGAGAAGAAAGCCCTCGCCGGTGCCGGAGCTTGTGGAGAGGAGGAGCAGGGGCGAAGGAGGAGCGGCGGCCGGAGCCCTCGCACGCGAGGAGCTCGGTCCAGCGACACCGCTCGGGCGTCGGGCATGGCGCCCCAGCTCCCCTTCTCTCTGCCTTCCCTCCCCTTCTCTCCATCTCCGGATGTCGACGAGGTAGGCCAAGGGAGCGTCACCGGGCTGCCGCTGCCGGATGTGAGGGCGAGGCCGGACGGATGCCGCGGGGTCGAGCTGGGCGGCGGCCGGAGAAGCTCCAGGACGTGGAGAGAGAGGAAGAAGAGGAGAGAGGAAGAAGAGAGAGGGGTGAGGCCTGCGCTGACATGTGGGGCCTACCACCATGTCAGCTAAAACCGCTGTCAAAACTGCCGAGGGGGGTAAAACGAATGGGTTTGAGACTTAAAGGAGGCTAGATATCTTGTTTTGCGGTTGAGGGAGGAAACGTGGACTCGGCCTGATGTCCTAGGAGATAAAAAGGATTTTTTCCTTATTTTTCCGGTACAAAGGCGTTGAATAGGCCCAAAAGTCTATGACACCGGTGCGCACTACACCCGTCAATCCTATATATCTTCCGATTTTTTTCCTTCACTCCCTTTAGTATTTAAGATTCGCGCAAATAATCATATTTGTCAGATCCCTCATCTTTCATTTTTCTCAGCCCTAGCTCATGTCACTGCTGCAGTGGCCGGCTATCACGCTGCTGCGCACGCCTGCTGCACCGCCAGGGCCAGCCACCGCAGTCATTGCGTATCACACTCGGTTTTATAAATAAAACCGAATGTTGTCACATGTATGCTAGGATTAGTTTTCTTATTTATGCGACAATTACAGGAGTGAATCATAGCCAATGTTATTACATCGCGATAACCGCATTACAAAATGACCCGAGATCTAAAAGAAGAAATATATAAATATATTGTGTTCTTTATCGAAATGGAATTCCATGTTGGGGAAATGGCCCAGCCCATTAGACAATAAGAGGCCCATGTAAAGGCTAAAATGTCTCTTTGTAAATTTTGTACCCACCAGGGGCTTGGGGGCTAAATGTCACTCCCTTCCTCCACTGTATAATGGACCCTTGGGGTCATGAGGAGGGTACTCACTTTGAGCACTCCACACTTTTACCACCAAGTTTTGACTCTTTTCTCCTCCTTTGGTCTCTCTCTTGTTCGGGAAGTGAGGGTGCACTGAGAATTCCACTTCCTATCCGAAGAGGGGGTTCCTCGGGAATCTCGCTTCCCAACAATGGAGTTTCATCAGCATTAAATAGACTGTCATGTCAACATTTTTGATGATGTGGCAGTATATTAATGAAGAGAGATGTGAAATGAGTTTCATCCTGATGAAACTCTCTCTACACGGTACTCTAGACAGCTTGTGTCTTGCATGTTGTCTTGGAAACAACACGAGATGAAACTTTGCATTGGGGAGGGTGTTTCATCATAGTTTCAAAATTTTTTAGATGATGTGTCACTCTAGGTAAGTGTGTCAATGAAACCCCACTGAGACTGGCCTTAGGACCTTAACTATCACTTTGGGACAGGAGCCCCTATTTATTTCTCTCTTAGACTATCTCCAACAGCGAGTACCCATACACAAGACCTATTCCTGGGTTTGGGTCACGCACAGAGCAATCGAGGAGACCTAAAAAAGTTCATCTCCAACAGCAAGCACCTATCATCTATCCCAGGAGCAGCACCACCACTAGCGGTCGTCGTCGCGCGCCACCCAACAGCAGCACCACCAGCGCCGCACGTCGATTCCGGCCACCATCCATCGATTCCACCCACCATCCGTCGATTCCGGTCACCATCCATCGATTCCGGCCACCATGGCGAGCTCGATCCGCGGAGGCCATGGCGGCGGCACAGCTCGGGCACGCGGGCCCGTGAGGCGGAGGAGGGGGAGGATGGCCATGGCGGCAGCACAGCTCGAGCTCGGGCCTGCGGCTGCAGCAGCAGGGGAGGGGAGGGAGCGGACCGGGAGGAGGTGGAGGCCGCGACGGCGCTGGAAGAGGTGGAGGCTGCGAGCGCGTGCGGGATGGGTCATGGAGAGAGAAGGACCGATCTTTAGGTTGCGAGGAGTCCGATACCCAAAATGGGTTGCCGGTTTGGGTCATTCGTTGGAGAGCCTTTTGAGACCCAAAAATACTGTGCGCGACCCAAAATGGGTTTGGGTCACCGGATAGGTCCTTTGTTGGAGATAGTCTTAGTATCACGTAAAAATAGGAGTTGATACTGGTTGGAGGCCAGAATCTTGTTTGCAAGTCACGGGTCACTAATGCTGTTATAAAATGACTTTTTACTCTAGCTTAATTTCTCGTTTAGTTTAATAAACTAGAGACTCTGTGCTTGGCACAGCACGGCAGGTGGTATCCCAGCTATCTATGTTTCTTTTTGGTGCACTTGTCTTCGTTGGTCCCCTAAGCTTAAATTACAGCGTTGGTTACAAATTAATATTTTGAATTTGCTTTTGCTGTCACTTCACTGTGTCACCGCTGCCTAGAATGGCATGTTCATTTTGCTCGTCGTTTCTTATTTTTCATGAAACAACAGTATTACACTTTTGATAGGACTAAAGGCCAAATTCGATAGAACAGAGCTACAAGCTATATTATTTGTATTTATGTACATGATGCACTTCGCTTAAAGAGGTTTGTCTCTTGGTTATTGCTTTAAATTGAACTGCACATTTATTTAACCCTTTGGTGTAGTACCGAAGTGTTTTGAAATTCGTCTCCTGTTGTGAACTTTTCTAGAATTATTCTGTTTCATGAATTCAACTTCAAGTCTTCCCAATGTCTTTTCTATACGAAGACCAATCAGCTTTCGACAGGAGGGCCATGAAAGGCCCTGAGGTAGGTAAAAGTTGCACGTTTTTTCCTTTGACGTCAAAAACTACATCTTTTACCTATAGAAAAGTATATCACATCACGCTTCGCTATAATAAAAGTGTTCTTTTGAGCTTATTCAAACATTGAACTGCTAACTTCCCAAGAGGCCACTCGTTCGTGAGCCGGGGCTCGAGAAATGCACTTGATGTGCAAAAGAGTTTGCTCTCTCGTGTCAAGAAACCGACATTTATACTTAGTCGCGCTTCGTGTATAACATGCTTTTAGTTTTCCTCTTGATGCACCGAAGTGAACTACAATATGTCTTTTGTCTTCTATTTTTTCCTTTACTAACACGCACGCTCAACCAATCATTGTAAGTATCTCAACACTTACACCCTTTACCTATAGCGCTTTTCTCGTCTTCGCTTGCAATGACCCTTCACTTTAAAGGACTTTGCTTATATTTTGCAGGTTCATCGCCTCAAAGGTAAAATTCTATTGCTTCACCTTTTGTTTTAATTACTACATGTTCTTTGCTCTTTGTTTCCATGATTACTCGCTTTCTTATCTCAAAGGCACTCAATACTATACTTGTCGTTATGAATATCATATTTAGTTACTACAACAAATTGAGCTACAACTATTTGGAGCATTTGTGCAGGACTATGTTTGGAACTATTAATTAGCTCCCCAACGAAGTCGTTGAGTCATGTTATGGATATTGGTTGGACATATCATATTGAGCTGAAAATGGCTTCACCATATCTTTTTGGATAATTGGTTTTCTATCCGAAGTCATTGGCTATTGCATTATTGGATCTTCGGTTATCTTTGGCACATTGAGTCATGGAACTCTATTGGTCTTCGGAACGAGTGGTTCCCTTCATTTTGTGACACTATTGGTCCTTGAAATGGGGCTCCAGAAATCGAACGCCCTCAACTGAGGGTATTACCTTGCATACACCTTTACAAGGTGTCTTTGAATTCCGTCAAATGCAAAAGCATTCATGCATCCATACATTTGCATCATGCATACAAACATTGCATTGCATAGAGTCGAAATGACTCGGAGAAAGTGGACTTCGCGTCTCAGGATCGGACATTGATCACATGACGCCTAACTTCACTTTGACAGAACACAGAGAGTGTTCACTTCGCGCGAAATGCCGAAGAAAAAGGCCTAATGTAATTTAGCAAGTGTCCGCAAAATGCGAGAGACTATGCTATGTATCGAAGATTGGCTGACGAGCGACTTCGGAGAAAAGAGAGCACATTGTTCTGTCCCCCAAAAATAAGAAGAAGAAAAGAAAAAAAGAACTTGTGCAACGTCACTGACTTCGACATCAACACTGATAGCTTCACCAACCCCGCTACCACTTCGGCTCGTGGGGCTCGCCGTTAGTTCGGACAACGTCATCAACTTCATCATCAACATCTACAGTGCTGACGACATCGCCTCCGCCACCGCTCGGGGGGCTCATCATCGACTTCGGCAGCATCTACTACCACGCCATCAACTCCGGCATACCATCTTCGTCACAAGCGCTGGCCAAGAGGGGCTAGTACGGGAATATGGAGAACCAATTCATTTCGAGTCTTGCCCTGCACTTGTGAGCCACTTCATTTCGAGTCTTGCGGAGGCAATAGAAGAGGAACAAGGAAGCAAGAGCAAGCAAAGAAGCCACCGAATGGGATCCGAGCCAAGAATCTCCCCGTAAAGAAGAGTTGAAGATGCACATCACTTCTGCTGTAACTAATCTCATATGTAATGGTGATTTCTCTCTCGTGACTGAAGTTAGAGTTAGCTAGGCATTTCCCCTTTGTTGTCAACTACTTCACTTTGTTGTACCACCAAACTAAAGTAGTTGAGGGGCTACTATTGGAGAAATGGCCCAGCCCATTAGACAATGAGAGGCCCATGTAAAGGCTGAAATGCCTCTTTGTAAATTTTGTACCCATCAGGGGCTTGGTGGCTAAATGTCACTCCCTTCCTCCACTATATAAAGGACCCTAGGGGTCATGAGGAGGGGACTCACTTTGAGCACTCCACACTTTTACCACCAAGTTTTGACTCTTTTCTCCTCCCTTTGGTCTCTCTCGTTGTTCTGGAAATGAGGGTGCACCGAGAATTCCACTTCTTATCCGAAGAGGGGGTTCCTCGGGAATCTCACTTCCCAACATTCCATCTTCATAGGCAGCTGACCGGAGATATACCAATCTAGAACGAAACCTTTGGTAGAAGCCATCATCTTCAGCAAACTCTACACCTTCTTTGTAGGGTAGCAGGGAGACAAAGAGCATGATTGTGTAAATATATTCATAGAGTTGAGTGTACACGCACATGTATAAGCGTCCGTGTATCGTGTTTTGCAAAAAGGAAAGTTTAGCTCCACGTTTAAAATCCAATTAGAAGAACTATACATATGCTGATGGTAAAACAAATTGTGTAAATTATTATGTCTAACTAATAAGTAGAACTTATGAATCTATGATTAGCCAGTTGAGTAAAACTAATATGCGTGCCATTTTGTTTCGAGAAAATACAATATATGCTAGATGTATGTCGTTTCCCATCATATGCACAAGAGGGCATTTGAAATAAAAAAAACTCCGTTAATTTTGTGGCTCTAGTACGGGTAGATAAAATGACAGAATAGCACGTGAATTCGTTGTCCCATTATCAACAAAATTGCGTTACGCATCCAAAATAAAATGAACTCGGCGTCGGTTGAGATAGGCATCCACAACAAGAGCATGCTGAATACAAGCACACCAGAACCCGGCCCACGAGAAAGCGGGCGCAGGCCATCCCCGCCCCTTGCTCGCTTCAGCCTCACCTACCATATCTAAACTTCCACTTCTCCCGGAATGAATCCGCGTGCGGTTGAAGATATAATTAGATAAATACGGGATTAAACAACCCACCGTATCTAAACAACACACCAATCTGAGCTGTGAGCTCCCTCACCCCGATGGCATCGGCGTCGGAGGGCGGGCGGGAGGCGGCGCCGCCGGCGCGGCGGTACTGGCGGTGGAGCAAGGCGGACTTCTTCCCGGAGCCGTCGTTCCGGAGCTGGCGCGCGTACGGCGGCGCGCTGCTCTCCACGGCGCCGCGCCTCCGTGACCGCGTCACGAGCCGCTCCTCGGAGGCCGTCGAGGCCGGCACGCTCCTCGCCCAGAGCGAGAACCCGCTCCGGCGCTGCCTCTCCTGGATCGACCTCGCCTTCCTCGGCTTCGGCTCCGTCGTCGGCTCCGGCGTCTTCGTGCTCACGGGCCAGGAGGCGCGCTTCGACGCCGGGCCGGCCATCCCGCTCGCCTACGCCGCCGCGGGATTCTCCGCGCTGCTCTCCTCCTTCTGCTACGCCGAGCTGGCCACCGAGATCCCCTCCGCGGGGGGCTCCTTCTCCTACCTCCGCGTCGAGCTCGGCGACCTCGCCGCCTTCCTCGCCGCGGGGAACATCCTCCTCGAGGCCGTCGTCGGCGCCGCGGGGCTCGGCCGCTCCTGGACCTCCTACCTCGCCGCGCTCATCGGCCGCGACAGCGACGCGCTCCGCATCCACGTGCCCGCGCTCGCCGACGGGTTCAACCTCCTCGACCCCATCGCCGTCGTCGTGCTCTGCGCCACTTCCGCCCTCGCCGTCTCCGGCGCGCGCCTCACCTCCACCATCAATTCCATCGCCTCCATCGCCGGCATCGCCATCATCGCCTTCGTGCTCGGTGGCGGGTTCGCGCACTTCGACTCCGCCAATCTCTCGCCCGACTTCTTCCCCTTCGGCGCCGCGGGGGTGTTCCGCGCCGCCGCCGTGGTGTACTGGTCCTACACGGGGTTCGACATGGTGGCGACCATGGCGGAGGAGACCAAGAACCCCGGGCGCGACGTGCCGCTGGGGCTCATCACGTCCATGTCCGCCATCACCGTCGTCTACTGCGCCATGTCGCTGGTGCTCGTGGGGATGCAGCGCTACAGCGAGATCGACGCCAACGCCGCCTACTCGGTGGCGTTCGCCGCCGCCGGGATGAAGTGGGCGCGCTACGTGGTGGCGCTCGGCGCGCTCAAGGGGATGACCAGCGGCCTCCTCGTCGGCGCGCTCGGGCAGGCGCGGTACACCACGCAGATCGCGCGCACGCACATGATCCCGCCATACTTCGCGCTCGTGCACCCGAGGACCGGCACGCCCATCTACGCCACGGCCGCCGTCACGCTCGGCGCCGCCTGCGTCGCGCTCTTCTCCAGCCTCGACGTGCTCGCCTCCGTCTCCTCCATCAGCACGCTCTTCATCTTCGCGCTCGTCGCCGTCGCGCTGCTCGTCCGCCGATACTACGTCGCGGGGGCCACGTCGCCGGCGCAGCTGCGGACGTTCCTCGCCTTCCTGGGGCTCATCGTCGTCGCCTCCATCGGCATGTCCGTCTACTACAACTCCGGATACGGGCGGCGCTGGCCGGGGTACGTGGTGTTCGGCGTGCTGTGGGTGGCCGGGACCGGGGGGATGGCGCTGTGGGCGAAGCAGCAGCGGGTGCCCAAGGTGTACGGCGTGCCGCTCATGCCGTGGCTGCCGGCCATGTCGGTGGCCACCAACCTCTTCCTGATGGGCTCGCTCGGGTCGCTGGCATACATGCGCTTCGGCATCTGCACGGCGGCGATGCTCGTCTACTACGTGCTCTTCGGCGTGCACGCCACGTACGACATGGCGCACTCTGAAGATCAGCCAACAACATCGGGGGCGGACGTGGCCGACGGCGTGGAACAAGGGAAGATCGTGCCGGTGTGAGGCAGAGGATTTCTTGATTAATTTAGCAGAATGTTTCATTTTTAATGGACGCAATGACTGTGTGGATTTGTAGGATAGAATATTTCAGGAGGCAGGGTTCTTAAATTGCTTTAGTTCCCCATTCAGTTAGCTCATCTGTACGAGCTGAAGCAGCTCTGCAGAGAAGGGTCTGTGCAAAAGACGCGGTATTTTTGCAATTCACCTCGTGATTCATGAACGTCTGATTGTCATCAATCATTCGATGCAATTGCGCTTTGATTCAGCGCAGCTTGTTGGAAAAGCACATCACTGAAAGCAATGTTTAACAAAACAGCACTGATGTAGATTGGCAGAAAGGAGAATCCAATCATGCACACAAACATTGACAAAGAAGACGAGCTCAAGCAGAGTATTGGACTCATCATCGTTAACTCTTCATCTGAAGAACATTGGCCTTGCCAACTCTTCATCTGGTAAGGTCCCTTCCAGCTTCAATGTGTGCCATGAGTTGGCAAAAGGTTTCATTTTTATGGCATGCCATGACAATGTTTGGATTCGTAGGATAGATAACAGACAGCTTTCTTGATCAGTAGGATAACTGGGATTCCTAGATCAGATTAGTTCATCTGTGGGCCGATGCAGCTTTGCAGAAAATGATTTATGCAAAATGTGCCAGATTAGTTCCTTTGCATCAGACCTTGTGATTCATGAATGCCATGTCGCGGTCGATTATTATTATTCTATGCAGTTTATAAAAGAGCTCAATGCTTAAACCTGTTTTCATAATACAGACGCAGATTGGAAAGGTGAAGCTCATCTTGGGTGTTCAATTCCAGTAAAAAAAATTGATGAAAACTTTTGCCAAGAGAATCTTACCATTTAGTACTACTAAATGTAGACTAACAACAAAACTAATTACAGATCTCGTATGAAAATCGTGAGACGAATCTAATGAAGGTAATTAATCCATAATCAGTGGATGATTAACGAATGATTACTTTAGCATTACTGTTGCAAATCATGGCCTAATTAGGCTCATTAGATTTGTCTCGCAAAATTAACCGGGAGTTATGAAATGGGTTTTGTCATTAGCATACGTTACTACTCTATGCATGTAAGATTCTTTTTAATTTTTTAATATGACCGGTGAAAAAAAGTTGATGAATGCAATTAAACAGGCCATGGCACGCACGAGGCCGAATATGAGGAAGAGGCCAGAGTTACAGCCCAAATAAGTAAAAAAAAAATGGATGGTGCCAAAGCAAGTTGCACAACACATGCTAATTTTCTTCCTAACAACAAAGCAAAAATGGCTAATTTCCTTCCTAACAATGAGATAATGTTAAGCCTTTGTAATGTTGGATTGCGTGCCGGCCCTGACAATATGAACACCCCCACCTGTGCGGCTGTGCCGTTCATTCTTGGCTGTTTCTGTTCACCTGTCTGACTTGAGCTCACAAAACGAGGGCAAATATTTTATTGCTAATTTTGCTTATGTGGGGGTCAAAGCTATGATTCAGAGTTTTCACGTGTTTTTAAAAAATTAATTTAGCTGTTCGACTTGACAATTGAGAATAAGAACTACTACGTATTTGTTCTTTTCTTAATTACATATTTTCATGTCAGGCTGATTGTTCAGAGGAAGTGGCCCTTGTATGCCACGACAAAGACTTCTCAGGATAGATTTAAGATAGGTTTCTTGAATGGCTGTATTGGGGTTCCTTATTCAGATTAGCTCTGAATAAAAGTGTGCCCGTTTGATTTATCCCATTTGATATCTTTATATTCAAAAGTCAACAAATTCAATCCTGCATTTTTGACAAATTTATTGGGCTTTTAGGAGCAGGAGAAATTCTTGGAATCTCTATGAAAGTCCCGAAAACTAGGGTGCATAACTTAGGCTGTGTTCACATCGTGAAAAAGGGGTGAAAAAATTGTTTCTATAAAAGTGTGCATAGAATAGAAATGAACTAACATGGTTCTCTAGGTGGATAACCTTTTATGAAATGGTAACATTTTTATGGAATCTAAACACGGCAGTTTAGTGTAGTGGCACAATATCTGCTTCTTGGCTTCTGACAAGATATTGGTTCCTCCACACAACAATTTGCTTCTCACAACCGTGTCGAGTGGATATTGGTAGTCTCAGTCAGTGACGGATCTACGAAATGAGGTTAGGAGGGCTCCTTCCCTTCATCTTCTACCTATAGCCTCTCCTCTCCTTTCAAGCATCTATGGCTATAAATTTGTATAGGGAGCTTAGGAGGTGCTCTATGGTTCTAGCACGGGTAGGAGGGGCTCTAGCCCTGCCCGCTCTGGTGCTAGATCCGCACCTGCTCTCAGTGCTCCTTTGGTGCAGTGGTAGAGCTTCACCGCCTGTGATCGGAAGGTCCAGGATTCAAGCCCCAGCCTTTGCACATTTATGTGCAGGGAAGGCTGTGCGCTTGTGTAAAATATATGTCTCACGGTTCACTTAGATGTAGTTCTAAAGAGATCTAAGTGCACACTGGTTACTCTCACTGCATAGCAAAACTACTTGAATACCGTCACTGTGCAAAAAGCACTACGGGAAAACGCTTGTTTGCCGTGTGTCCGTGGCTTTGCCGTGTGCCACATCACGGGCACACGGCAAACAGGCCTGTTTGACGTGTGCCTGGTCACGTGGCACACGGCAAACGCGTGGCACAAGGCGGCCCGCCGCGGGCACATGGCAAATAGGCCGGCACACAGCAAAGAGCCCTGTTTGCAGTGTGCCTGGCCACATGGCATACGGCAAACACGTGGCGCACGGCAAAGAGGCCTGTTTGCCGTGTGCCTAACGGCAGGCACACGACAAACAGGCTGCAAAAAATTTAAATTTTGCCTCCAAACTTTTTTTGCTAACTTCTTTGTCGATGTATTATTCCATGTTAGTTTTCCGGTCTGTTTGCTATATTTAATCATTTTATTACATTGTTTTTAATTTTGCCGATAAGACAAATTTGAGCTGTAAGTGTTTCGAATAATGTGATGTAATGTTTGAAAAAATGTTATTGGGATTTTTTAGACTAATATGATGCCATATGCATTAGATGGAATCAAATTTTGAATATATTGCTCGCTTACCGTGTGCCCGAATTTGGGCTCGGTTCGTTTAAAAATTCTATAAAATGCAAAAAAGTCAAAAAATTATAAATTTTGGCGTGATGTCATGTTTCCATACGTAGAGGCTACGGTGAAAAATGGAGAAGGTTTCGAGCAAGTTGATGCATTGCCTCTTTATAAACCGAAGCTTCTCAGGAGAAGATCCTAAGAGTTGTGAAAGAGATGTTGTGATTTAAAACAACGTGATAATTGAAATTAAGTTTTACAACAAAACTCATTTTGTATAGTCTACATACACCTTAGACAGGTTCATGCCCAAATTTGGTTATTTTTTTGAATCCGTTTGATATTTTTTATTTTTTTGTGTTAGGCTGAAAAATGTTTGCCGTGTGCTTTTCCCAGAGGCACATGGCATAGGCTATTTGCCGTGTGCCCCAGGGACGGCACACGACAAACATCTTAAAATTTCAAAAAAAAAAATTTGCCCGTCCCACCCTCGCCCGTCCCCCTCCCACGCCCGCCTCCGGCCCCACCCCATCCCCACAAACCCCGCCGCCCACCCTTATCCTCTCCCTCCCCTCCCTCCTCAGTCCAGCCTCCCTTCCCCCCTCCCTCCGCCGGGAGTCCTCCCCTCCCTCCGCTCTCGGCGCCCTCCCCTCCCTCCTCTCCAACCGTAGAAGAAGGCGGCGAACTCGAGCCGTCGGCGGCGGGGCAAAGCAGCAGCGCGCGGTGCCTGAGCTCGAGCAAGACGCGCGCGGGCCCATGGAGGAGCCGCTGCTTCCGGGCCACCGCCGGCGGCGGCCTGGGCGCCGCCCCTCCCTCCTTGATGGACGGCGGCCCAACGCCCTCCACTCCCTCCCTCCCTCCTCGACGGACGCCGTCGCTGGATCCAGATCCGGATCCTCCCCTCCGTCTGGGTGCGGCAGATGGCAGCGGCATGGTGCGGCGGCGGCGGCATCCTCCCCTCATATCCAGGTGGTGGCCGCATCTCTTTCTCATCTTCCTCTTTCCCACAGGTGGTGCGGCGGCGGGCATGGTGGCGGCAGCCGAGCGTGGTGCGTGCGGCGGCCTCGAGTGGCGGTTGCGCAGCTCCCTTCCCTCTCCTTGTGGCAGCGGCGGTGGCGGTGGCGGCGGCGGTGGCGGCGGCCGGCAGCGTGGTGGCTGGCGGGCGCTGCCGTGTTTTTTTATTTGTTTTGTATAAATCTTTGCCGTGTGTCAGCCCTAGCACACGGCAAAGAGGTTTGCCGTGTGTACGATTAAAGAAACACGGCAGTCGGACTGTTTGCCGTGTGCCATTTTGCACACGGCAAAGCCTTTGCCGTGTGTGATTCCGGCTTTGCCGTGTGTGGGAGACACACGGCAAACAAGCCGTCTCCCGTAGTGAAGCTTCCGTTGGGTCAAATGTCCTACAGTACACTTGGATGTAGTCGTTCTAAAGAGTAAATTGGGAATCAAAGTGCATATTGGAGAGTGTTCCTTGAGGAATGGACCCATCAATTGTATGAATAACCCATTTTACTTGCATGTTTATAACGGAGTAATACATATTACAGTTAAAGACACGATTAAAGAAGTCGAGAATATCACAGAAGAAACCCAAATATAACGGCTCAGAAGATTAGTCGAATAATGGTTACATGGGGAAATCCTTTATTATTCCAATAACGCAGTGTAACTGCAGCATACACTACAGCTATACAGTACTATCATCACCATCCCTCGAATATATGCTCTGGACCTGATCTGGTAGAGCTTCTTCACTCAATGCTGCAAAAACAAATTTGGTGCGAAATGTTAATTGCGTGTGGGGCCGGTTAGCTACCCAACTAATTTGCAAAGACATGGCTGCATGCATGCTCCTATTTCTCTCGTTTTCTTTCCAAATGATCAACCACAGTTGTAGATAAACAATGACTAGGGAAATATTTGTACTTGAAGTTGTTTTAGGTGGAGGTCAAAATAAGCTCATATGAACGTGTCTATCATCGATTAATTATCCTAATCTTTGTATAAAGTTGCCCGGTTTAATTTATTTCAGACCAGCGTGCAACAAAATGGAAGTACTCATCTGTTTGCATCCTCTGCAACAAATGATCACTGCATAAAATTTGTTGGGTCTATTGCACGCAACACGCAATGCTGGCGTGTGTACTCACTCTGAGCAGTCCGTGTCAGGGGAGATGGTGTAGGACAACGGGACCCCGCAGTCGCCGGTCAGCGTCTGCGTGGCGTAGAGGTCGGCGTCGACCAGGTTGAAGGCCGACTTGAGGCACTTGCACGTCGCCTGCTTCGCCGCCGTGGTGTCCGCGGCGGCGAAGATTTTCTTCACGCCCTGGCAGCACCGGTCGTTGGGCTCGTCCGCGTCGCCCTGCAGGAAGTCGAGGCACAGAGACAGGTCGTTGAGCAGGCCGATGCACGAGATGCCGGCCTCCCGTGCCGGCGCGGTGGCCGGCTGCTGCGCCGCCAGCGCCATCGTCGCGAGCAGGAGGACGGCGAAGACCGAGGTGATCGTGATCTTCTTCATGGCTGATCGATCTGTAGAGACTACTGCTGCGAGGCAGTTGCAGCGCAGAGTATTTGTATGTACTCCACCGTAGGTACTAGGTAGAGACTACCAGGACGTTTCCGAAGGTTGTTCATGCTTTGAGCATGCATGAGACGTGTTGTTGATTGCTGGGGTGCCGTGTTTTCGTCGTCACTGTTTTGGTTTTGATTCGCAGCAAAAGGGGGAAACACTGTTTTGGTTTTGGCTTTGGGCATGTGTTTCTAGAAGAGAAACTCGGTGTAGTGATTTAGTAACTGGTGAGCTCTCTGTCTCTGTTTTTTTTTAGACTGCTGGTGAGCTCTCTTGAATGAGCTAGGTATTCTGTTAGAGTATGTCTAGGCCAAATACCATTGTCTTTTTAGAAAATCGTCTTGGATGAAATGTAGAACTCTTAAAAAGAATACTGTTTTCAAAACTACAATTTTCAATAGTCCCGCATCCCGTTTTTTAGATTTTCTTTATAATTCTTTATTTTTGGGAAGATATAAACTTATGCATAAACGTTTTTTTTCATGAGAACTTTAGGGAGACTATGTTTTAGAAAACTTTTACGTACAACTTATATACATATAAGTTTTTCATTGTTCACTTCTATAAAAAATTTCTTTAAAAGTAAATTCGCGGAACAAAATTTTCAACTACAATTTGGAAAAAAATACTTATTTATATGAGGACAACTTGTTCAAATTATTGACCCTGTTCTGCTTGAGGAAAAGTTGGTTGATTTTGGTTGTTTCAATAGTGAGGGAGAAAAAGATAGAACAAGCTAGAAAACATGCAAGCGAACAATCTAGAGAGAGAGAGAGGTGAAAAAGGAAAAAATGGCAAGGTGGCTTTTTCCTCACGACTCCACCTCCATCCTCATACGGATATGGGAGAATTCAAGAATCAAAAGATCTTAAAGCCCGATTTTCCCCATGAGATAACTTTTTCTTAGTTGCTTATGAAGGAAGAAGGATATTGCCTCTCTATTTTTTCCTAGATTTGTTTCTGACTGATTTGTACTGGACAATTTTTTTGAAAGGTTTTCGTTAAGTTAAAAACATGACTCAATTTTTTTGCCAAAATTTAACAAAATTCATGATTTTTTATGAGGAGCCAAAAAATGGTTTTGGTCAAAAGGATTTCAAATTTTTTGAATTGGACTACCTTTATTTGCATTGTTTAAACTCAGGAGACATATTGTTAGGCGTTGCTCAGTGGTTGAGTCTTCTTTCTCCTGTCAAGGGGTCCAAGGGTTATTTAGAAAAAAACGTGTTTCCCATGCAAAATAACACCAAACCACTGAACTATTAGCTAGTTTTGAATACCAATTCTCTATCATTTGTAATCAGGTTCTAATATATTTAAATTTGACAATTTCAAGAAAATATTTGACAAAAAAAACTTGAAATTTCATGAAACTAGGTGATTTCTATGTGGACCGAAAAAATAGAAACAAAAAATTCTACCTATCTAACCATTGCTGAAGTAAAACAAATAGAAGAGATGGATCCGTTTGCAGCCACATTAAGAAGATGAAGGATCCATACATCATTGGGAAATATCACTCCTCGAGTTGGTCAATTGGCTTTAGTAGCACTCCTCAGGTTCGACTCCCCGTGGGAGCGAATTTCAGGCTGAGGTAAAAGAAAATCGACTAGTTCCCTTGGTCTCCTATGGTGAGGGAATTCTCGTGTAAGGGGTTGGTCGTGTGGGTTGTGCTTCAAAGCAGGGTCAAGGCTCGAACCATAAGGGACGGCATCCCCATCCCCATGTATGAAGGGTAGCATTCATGACTTTTCTTGGCCAGGCTCCGGTTGACCTCTTCTTATAGTGAAATACCGTGGGGGTGATCTTTCTCCCACCGGCGACGATTGCCAAAGTTCCCTGTGAACCAGAAAATAGCCATCACTTTTCCCCACAACATCTACATGAAAATGCAATCTAGTTTAATTTGGATCCAAACACCACAATTTTCCCACTTCTCGGGTTTGGATTCCTGTGGATTTTCACTTTATGCTACATCACATTCCTTCACTTTTTTGTTTGTTTGTCTCTTTCCCTGTTTCTTATTCCAACCATGTTCTAGTAAAAAAAATAAACTTCATTTTTTTGTTGCTAAAAATAAAGTGAATTTGATGACTAGAAAGCCCGACAATTTGTTAATTCAGTCTCGTATATATTCTTTGATGCTATTTTAAGTGTGCCACAGGCCTAGAGGCCAAGTACACTATTTGTCTGTGGTTGTTCTAAAACTGAATCTGACAAATAATAAGTGGGTGTTGTAGTTGCCGCTTCATCAGTGTTCAGTGATAACGACTACTACTCGATAAGTTGAACACAAGCAGATTCACACATTTGAAATGCACATGGTTACAATTGGAGCACTATGTAAATGTAGTGGCACACACGAGTACATTGTGAGAGATAATTAGAGCAGATGAGCCAAACTATGGCTCATCATACGATTACACAGGCGAGTGTTGGTTTTGGTTCATCATCACCAAATCCTTTATTCTAATAACGCAATGCTGCTGCTGTGCTGCATATTACCTAGAGCATTATTGATCATTGACCTGATAAAAGGAACAGTGTCCCTTCACTGGATCCTGCAAGACCAAAGGGGGAAAACATTAGCTTGCCTGCAACGTTTGATTTGATCTGCATCGTGCATGGTGTGTGCTGCTATGAAATGTGTGGTTGCATTGTATACTCACTTTGTGCAGTCGACGTCGGGGGTGATGGGGTAGGGAAGCGAGAGGCCGCAGTCCTCCGGGAGCGCCCTGGCGGCGGAGAGCAGGGCATGGACCTGGTCGTACGCCGTCTTGAGGCACTCGCAGGTGGCCTGCCTGTCGGCCTTGGTGTTGGCGGCGGCGTAGAGGGCCCTCACGCCGTTGCAGCACTGGGCGGAGGGAAAGGCACTGTCGCCCTGCAGGAAGGAGAGGCACGGCTCCATGTCATTGACAACGTCGGAGCACGTGATGGCGGCGCGCGCCAGCTGCTGCTGGAACGCCAGCGCGGCGAGCAGGACGACGGCGATGGCCGAGATCGTCTTCATGGCTTCCTTTGCTTGGTTGTTCCTCCGATGGCTGCGTGTAAGTGAGAGTGAGAGAAGCTACTGATGATTGGTGTGTGATGATGCTGGATGCGATTGGCTGTGTAGGGAATTTATAGGATGAGATCGATCACAAGGAGGTTTTCGATGGCTGTTGTTCAAGTCTGAAGCGTGGGAAGTGTGTTTGAATGTTGGTGGGGGCAGAGTTCTTGCTTACTGGTTTAGTTCTGATTTCTGGTAAAGGCTGCAATCTTTACAGTTTCAGAGTGTAGTGCGGACGCGTGACTTTCTAGAAGAGATGACGGTGCGGTAGGTTTTGATCGCTAAGCTCTCTTGAGTTAGGTGTTCCGTTGGAGGAGGCCCAAATTCTTGGGAAGATAGACACAACAGAGATCTTGAGGCATTCCCAGGTGCTCTGGTCTGTGTGTAGGAGCTCCTCACTCTCGCTGCCCCCTGCATCGCGGGTCCATGCTACCTACATTGCCCAATACCAGTGGCGTATCCCAAACTGCTCTGCTCACGCCATTGTACCGCTCCAGCCTCGCCTCCAGCATTCATGCACCATTCCTTTTCGTCTGAATTGAGCAGAAGAACGGTTCACCTGATATGCATGATGTATATTCCTACGTGCTACCCATGACCCATCAGCAGCAAGAGGACAATTTCAAACCATATCCAGTTTTGAACGTTTGGAATCAAAAGGAAAAAAGTCCAAATTACTCCGCCTAAGTATAGACAAAGTTCATATAATCCCCTAAACTTTTTTTGAACTTAGCCCCTAAACTACATTATTTGGGTCAATTTCTCCCTCATACAATTTGTCTTTCTTATTTCTCCATACACGTTGAATTTTAATTTCAAGTTTTGCAGAATGGTAATGGACATCACATTGTATGTCAAAAAGATATATTATGAAATTTCATCATTATTTTTCACGTAATTTTGTATACCAATGACTAATTTATTATTGAACATCCTAAGATATAAAATTAATGTTAAAATTCATGATATATTTTTATAACATATTTTATGATGTCTATTACCATTTCACAAAATCTGAATTTAAGATTCCACTTTGTGCATGGAAAAACAAAAAATATATAATTATATTAGGGAATAAATTGAAACAAATGATAGTTGGGGGCGGGGGGAGGGGAGGGGTTTAAGGGGTTATTCGGACTTTCCCTATACTTGAGCGGAGTAATTTGAACATTTTCCAAAAGAAAATTGCTTTAAGGCAAATAAGAATGCCTAAAGCAAAAGGCTTAAGAAAAATAGATTGCATGCGCTTGCTAAGCCTAGTGCAATGATGGGATGCAAAACATGCTGGGCTTGAGCTTTGGCCCAAAGATTGTCCAAGGTTATCAAAGAAAAAATAAAATGGCAGCACCAATTATTATAATTTTCAAGGCAACTACTTTATTATAAATACTTGTAATGTATTTTTTTATTTGAAGTACAAAGGAAAATCATTTATCTTCACAAGTCATATGTTGGAAAAGGTATCAATATTACATCAATTTTATCCTGACTTCGATGATGTTAATATATTTCACTAATTGTAGATACAACTAACTTTTGGTATTTTCTTATTGTTTAATCTGTCCAAAATATTTTGTATTTTACATAGTGGAATGTATGAAGACCTAAAGTATCACAATTGGTTTAGACTAGCTAGAATCCTTTCTAACCAAGATAAGGGCGTGTAGAGTGGTTCAGACACCTATCATCTAGAAGACCAGAACCCTTCATTGCGTTATCTATAAACAATAACAAAAATTATTTCTATAGTGATTTATCTAATATGTTGTCTATATTGAATTCTACAATGTTTAATCCTTACTTGCAACTAAGAAAAGCATTGATCAAACATGCGATCTAATTTTGTGAGCTAGTTTGTGTTAACTGCGTCATATAACATACAAAGTAAATTATTTCACACGGTTATTTGAGGCCTAGAGCAACGGATCGGGATGGGAAAGAAAAACACATGACCTTGTAGACAGTTATTGCATGCTTCACAAAAAGTTGTTGATTAAAACCTATTTTTCTGCTACATGCTTGACAAATGTGATTTCTCCCCTTTTCTCTCCCTCCATGTATGATTGAATCCTACGTAGCATCTCTTCTAGACAACTGACATGAACCTAATGTGCACACCTTAATACTTGTTTTCTTTCTCTTCTTTCTTGTCTAGTCATTTGTAGCAGCAACAATTATGTTTGTAGTCATTGTGACTCCACTAAGAATCAATATCTACATCCAAATATTTAGATACACACTAAAATCCAAAAACTAATTATACTAGATTATCTACTTGCCATAATTTTTTAGTTTATTCAAGATAATTATTTCATTTCCAACCACGCATTTGTCATGCCAATGTTTATGCCAATTAAATTATTACACCATAGTATAGTTGTGACAAATTTGTATTTGAAGTTATGTCATTTTGTTCAAAGCTATCACAAGGTGAGCTATTGAAATTGATTACCATATATTAGCAAATTTAATGTAGAGAACAAGGATACTTGCAAAATATATTTATAAAAACTTCATAATTCTAGTTAAAATATGTTCATCAATTTTGTTGTGTGAAATAATATAAACCCATTTTCTATGCAAGACAAGTGAGAAAGAAACTTGAGGGGTCAAGAGAGAGTAGGGAGAATGTGGAAATTGCCAATGAATTGAAGGGTAGTTTCGTTTGCCTCATGGGCTACTTATGCAGTGAGAGGACAAGGGTAAATCCTATTTCTATCCCTTACATTATATTACATTAGACTTGGTTATATATTGTAGTGAAGGTCATTTGTGTCTTCCCTAATACACATTATTGCATATAGTGTATCCACGAGAGTATTATGGTAGAGAGAGGTCATTGTTTCAACTATTTACACCTTAGAGTTTTATGTACTCATTAGTCATCCTAGAAGATATTTAATTCCCTATCGATTATGCGTGTTTTACCATTTTCTAAAACATTACTAATAATAAGCTAACTCAACATTTTACGTGGAATTCCTTCCAGGATATCATTCGATTTGTCACCAATTCTCAGCGAGAAGTGAGAACTGAGAACAACCCATGGATAACCTGAACACGCGGCGAGATTTATATCACGCGACACAGGTTTACAATTTGGCGTAATTAGAGCAGTATATATATAGTTGGACTTGGACACACACGAGTACATGCGAGATGAACTAGTACAGTGAGCCAATTGATGGCTCGCACACGACTAGATACGATTACACACGATCACCAAATCTTTTGTTCTAATAACTCAGTGCTGCTGCAGCTTATTATATATTGTAGCACTGATCAGTATCATCGTCCGTCGTATTGATCCTGATAAGGGCACAGGCGCACAGCAATCCTTCATTCAATCCTGCCAAAGCAAAGAAGAAGGAGAATGTTAGTTCGCCTGTAGTGTAGTGTTTGACTTGCCTGACACTAGAGCCTGAAAAGGGGAGATATTCTGTATGCTGACCAAGTTTATTTGCAGGAAAAAATACAGGCTAAATACATAGTATGATGGTGTTGGTATGTGGAGTTGTATGCTTACTTGGAGCAGTCGATGTCGGGGGTGATGGTGTAGGGCAGAGAGAGGCCGCAGTTGTCGGGCAGCGCCTGCGCGGCGGAGAGCTGGGCGTTGATCTGGCGGTACGCTGTCTTGAGGCACTCGCAGGTGGCCCGCCTCTCGGCCGTGGTGCTGGCGGCGGCGTAGACGGACCTCGCGCCGGCGCAGCACTGGCCGGATGGGGCGGCGCCGTCGCCCTGCAGGAAGGAGAGGCACGGCTCCATGTCGCTGAGCACGTCGGGGCACGCGATGTAGGCGCGCGCCAGCTGCTGCTGGAACGCCAGCGCCGCGAGGAGGACGAAGGCGAAGGCCGAGATCGCCTTCATGGCTTGATTTCTTGGTTAGTTTTCTCCTCTGGTGGGATGGCTGTTTGGCAGTGGGTGATGAGATGCTTGTTGATTGGTGTATGATGCTGGTGCTACTGCTGGTTGTGCATGGTATTTGTAGGACGAGATCACCAGGAGGTTTTAGATGGTTGCTGTCTTCAAGTTTCAAAGCGTGGCAGGTGGGGGCAGAGTTCTTGCTTGCTTGTTACTGGTTCAGTTCTGGTTTCCGGTAAAAGGCAACAATCTTTATAGTTTCTAGAAGAGGCGACGGTACACCAGGGAGTCGGTTCGAGATCGCTAAGGCTCTCTTGAATCAGTTATTCCGTTGGAGGACGTCAAGCTAGGTTCTTGGGAAGTTACAACGGCGTGACTTGGGGCATGCATCTCTCACTCTGCCCCGTGATACCAGCACAGGCGCACAGCGCCGTTCCTTTTCGTTTGAATTGAGCGGAAGAACAGTTCACTGGATATGCGTGTTGTACTCGTACCTCGGGATATGCGTGTTGTACTCGTACCTCGCTAGCAGCAGAAAGAGGATGACTTCAATCCGTATCCACAATCCAGATTTGAGAATTTGGAAAGGAAATTCCTCAAGTCAAAAGGCTTTAAAAACAAGAAAGATATGGGCCTTTTTCACAGATGCGGGTGCAAAACATGTTGGGCTCGAAGCATCGGCCCAAATGTATCCAATGAGCGCGAGAGATGATGGATGCTGCAGATCTTTCTAAAGGAATGTGTTGGGCTTCACCCGTTGGCCCAAACCGCCTTAGTAGTGCAACGACATGGCCAAAAGTCCAAAACATTTCTATCTAATATAAAAGGAACTACACAGACACGTGTTCTAAAAAAACCTACACAGACATGTTCTGTGATGTTGCTTACACATGTTTCTTTTAAGAAACACTGTACATACGTGAGGCCTTATTATACACATGTACACAACCACACGCATTGCCCACACATAATTCTTCTTACATCATTCCTTGCAGCCTTCTATTGACTAATATATTAGTAATGGATTTACTTTTAGTAAAACAACAGAAACTGACCTGCTTCATGAAATTACTTCGTGCCTGCAAAAATAATTATGTTTCTCTGCTTGTATCTAATATCTATTTTCATATTGCTTAAGAAAATCATAAAGAGCAAGGCATTAGGAACGATGTCTAAGCCATGGAGGTGGTGACCAAGGAGTTATCGGGCAACACAAAAAGTTTCATCACAGACTGAGTGCTCGATGAAACACATACTCCCTCAGTATATGACATTTAGAACAACTAGTTTATTTTTGAAATAATTAGCTCGTGCGAGACATCATATGTTTTTTTTGTATTTTTCCATTCAGATAGTAGTATTTTTTTTTTGTTTATTCCATTCCGGTACGATCGATACGGTTATGTAATAAGGACTATGCTGTACGAATTGGATGATACAAAAGGCTAGGACCACTATCTAAAATACATAGTTGATTCCAATTTTTCAAAGGCGCTAATTCTGCTCCGGCCCGGACGTGACGTATTTCTCGCTTTGCAGCTCCCGTCATCCAAAGGTGAAGCGGGCAGAACAATTCACGATCACAATTCACAACAAGCCACAGCGGCGCCAACAGTCGCCCTGGGCATTCGGTTCGAACCGAACCAATCCTTGGTTTTTTTGTAAATTCGGTTTCTAAAAAATGAGAACCGTTTGGTTCTTTTTACGAGCAAGAACCGACGAATTTCGGTTAGGTTACTTTTGGTTCTGTTCGGTTCCAAGGGAACCGATTTTTTTCAGGCTGGATCGGCGACAAGGGCTTCACGGGAGAGCTTCACGTCGACGCCCTTCTCGTCCCCGACGGAGCGCTCCTTCGTCGCCGGCGACGAGCTACGCGAGGAGGGGACACCGGCCGCCGAGGAAAAGAGGGGGCGCCGGACCGTCGGGGATGAGCACCGGCCGCCGGGGAGGAGGGGTGGCCGCCGCCGCTGCCGGGAAGAGAGGGGGTGCCGTCGGGGAGACGGGAGAGAGGGGGCGCCGCCTGGGAGAGGCGTCGACGTCGCGGGAGGGCGTGCCGACGTGGACCTGGGCGGCTGGAGGGGGCTGGGGCGCGGCAGCGGCCGGCGTGGATCTGGGGCTCTGGGCGACTGGTGGGGGCTGGGGCGCGACTGGCGGCCGACGGGAGCGGGTGGGCACAGCCTCGCGTTGAGGCAGGAGGGGTCCGGGTCGGGGTGGGAAGGAGGAGGTTGGGCGTTGGCCGGCGCCCGGCGAGGGCAGGGGTGGGCGCGGTGGCCGGCGGGCGTCGCCAGGCGAGCGAGAGGGCGCGGGTGAAGGGAGGGAGGCGGCATGGTGGGGAGGGACTGAGGGGGAAATTAGGGTTTGGGGAGAGGGAGGGAGGCGGCCGGGTGGGAGGTGGGCTTCTGATGGGCTAAATGTTGCTAGTTGGGCTGTTTGATGAGCCAATTTCGGTTCCCTCGGTTAACCGAGAACACCGAACCGAAGTAACCGGAGAAATTCGGTTCCTGAGGACAGGAACCGAACTGCGGACCGAATTTCTCGGTTTCGGTTCTTTCGGTTCTGGTTATTTCGGTTTGGTTCTCGGTTCTCGGTTTTTTTTTTCCGAGGGCGAGCCAACAGAGCCATGCCAGTAGCTGTGCTGGACTGCAGCTAGCCTTGCCGGCTGGGGACAAGGGACCTGGTCGCCGGGGCACCGAGATAGAAGATGGAGGCGCGCTATGCCGATCAGGATGGTTTCGCTGCTCTGTCTTCTGAACAGGACGCTTGATCCATTTGGTACGAACCCCGACAGCTGTGACATGAAGCGAGAGCATTCAATCTTTTCTAGGATTCCAGTTCCCTGAGGCTGCTGATACTCAAGAAATGCAAAGGATTTATAAGGTTGTTCGGTTCCAGGCTAGCAGCCTGCCACAGTCCAACCTGGTAGCCTTCCAGGAATGCTGGACAGGGTGATGACGTGGTGTACGCGTGTGAATTGAAATCTCAGTAAAAATCAGTGATCCAGCCGGTAACTCATTGCTTTTTTTTTCTTTGGTTAGTTCCATGTTCCTTAATACAAACTAAAGTTGTCATGTTCGTTTCGCTAGACTGGCCAGAAAAGTGTGAGAGGAGAATAATCTGCTGGACTGATTTAATAGTATTCTGCGAGAAGAATAATCTGTTGGGCTGATTCAATAATATTCTGTGAGGACAATAATTCACTGGGCTGGGATGATAAGCCCCAGCGACGGAGATGTTACCTCAGATTGGCGTGGAACTTGCACCATTTTGCGTACAAGACTGAAAGTGATGCCTGTTTCGAGCCTCATTGTTCCCATCAAGAATGAATTCAAGAGGACAGGCTGCTCTAGGTGTCTGTTTAGCTGGCTTTGTACCGGTGGCAGCCGGCAAAAGTAATGCAAGTACATGTACTGCATCAAAATTATAGCCAAAATAAGGACTCCAAGAACTTGGGCATCGTGCCTAGCTGGAGATGGTGTTTACTCCTGGAATTTCATACACTGGTATTCAGGCAAATTAAACTAGAAAATGATTGCGTTCCTTACAATAGACCACATACACATACAGCTGATGCTAGGGGTTGTCCGAAACTTCAAGTAATGCCACAGCCTGCAGGTGATGACATTTGGTTTTGTCAGGGCCACGTATGAGGATTGAGGGCAGGAATTGAGTGACGTGCTGTTCGGTTTCTTGAGCTGTTAGGATGCACAGGTGTGCAACATCTTTAAGGCTGCTGCCACCTTGTATAACGGTGCTAACCTACCAGTGTAGCAAATCGTTGAAATGTTGCATCACCAGCAAAATTTGCGGCGATTGCTGCACCGGTGATGATTATCGACAGACTAGATTCTGTTTCGATGGAACAGAGTTTGATCTGAAAGATGACGTCTATGTAGGCAGAGCATAGTAAGATCATTATATTATATTAATGAGGTCTATGTAACTGAAAATAATAAGATGAGTTATATTTAGAATAGTGAAAACCTGATTATTTCTTCTTACACTGTACTCGCAATGATTAGTATCACCAAGTCACTAGTACCACCACTGATGCGAACTTGTAGCCTACCATCATGCTGATGTTCTCCGAATCTGTGAGCGCCAGGACCGATTCCATTCTTTTAACAAGATCTCCCCAATATTTAACCCTCTCCCTCTCACTGTCGATTCAATCGAGCCGGGATCTTAGCCTTCCTCTGGCCCCTGGCGCCAAGAACAATGCCTGTCAAAACCATCCGTTTCACAGTTTCACCTCCAAACACAACCTGAACCGAAACATCAAGCATGCTATAAGAGGCACACCCACCCTTCAAATGCAAGTCTCCCTCCCTCCCTTCCCCCGGTTGCTGCACCCGAGACGAAGCGACAGCAAACGCGGCCCTCGTGCTCGACGACGCCGCCGGCCGCTGCTTATAGACTCGCTGCGCGCGCTCCCGGCGTTCCCGCCACCGCGCGCCGCCGCAGCCTCGCCGTCCATGCCTGCGTCTCCTCGGCGTATCTGCTAGCCGATATGGCTCTTTCCTCCCCGGCGCGACCGCTCCTCCTGCTGGCTCTGCTCCTGGCCGCGCTCTCCCCGGTCTGCTGCGTCCGCGCGGCGGCCTCGGCGCGCCGCCGTGCGCTGGCGCCGGCGCCGGCGGCGTCGCCACCGGCCGTTGCCCCCGGGCGCGCGTGGCAGGAGTTTCACGTGGCGCCGCCTGCGCTGCCGCGGCGGGTCAGGGAATGGAGGCGGAGGGCGCGCCGAGGCCGCGGCGGGGGCACTGGCGCGTGGACGTTCTCGGCGATGCTGCCCCGGGGGTTCGTGCCGCCATCGGGCTCGTCCGCGTGCCACAACGACATGCCGGCCACCGCCGCCGACGCCCAGTTCTTTGCCTGCAGCGGCGCCGGGACACCGTGACTATCGACGACGGCGACGTGTGGCCATGTCCTCACTCCCTGTGTTCCTGCCTGCCTGGCTGCATCGACCAACAAGGATCCAAAGTCCAAGAGTAGTTCTTGGAATTGAAGGATTCTCTTCTCCCTGTTCGTTCCTGAGGGGTTCTTGCAGCAATTGTACATTCGGTGAGGCTTGACCTGTTCTTCTCCAGAGTTGAAAATTTTAAATTCCAGGCGAGCTGGAGTTCCTATTCCTGAGTTTGCCGTTGTTTCCATGTGTTTCTTCCCTGCCCCTGTTGTTGAACATGTGCAAAAGCGAAACATTCGTTCAACGCAGTGTGTTTGGGCGTTTGTTCTGTTCTATTTCGCTACCCTGCTTCCTCTGTTCAGTCTTTTTTTTTTCTCATTTTTATGACACGGTAAAGAAGCCGCTTACGCGAAGCTGTTTGACAGATCAGAGGAGAGAAGACAGTGTTCTTTGGTCTTGAGACGAGAACTGTAAAGTTTTGGGTTTGATGTTAATCCGTGCTTCTTCTTTTGCTCTCGAACACATAGGAAAACTGCGTGCCATTGTATGGACAGACATTTGGGTTACAAAGCATCAATCCTTGGTTACTGTGCAATTCTTCCTTTAACGTTTTACAAGAACTTAAGACTGTAACGCTGAGGGATCAGAGCAAAACCACTCCAGCCCATAATTAGGTCACGAGCTTCCCTTTCTTCTTAAAACGACAATAGCTGGTCATGCAATTTTATGACATCATTATACTAGGCTTAGAGTGCATGTCAATTAATCCCGGTGTTTCTTGGAGGTTGATGCTTTTGGCGCAGGGGACTGTTCGTGGTGTTCAGGTCAGGCGTGCCGGCTAAGAATAAGAGGAGGGAGGGTTTACAATTTACAACCAAATCAGCCGGCATGTGGGCTTCGCATGATCTAGGGAGATTTCAGGCCGGTGATTGGCGAGTTCCCACGAACGTGATCAAGGAATTGTATTATGATAATCGCCGTTCCGTGGCGTCTACTCCATGCACCCCTCGCCGAACGCCCTTTAACAACAACGTCGCGACGCCTCGATCCTCATGGTGTTAGCGTTACCGTCCATCTGTGATTATGAAAGTCTCCATTCTTTCCCAAGCTAAGCTAGCTCCTAGCTCTTAGCTCTTAGCTGAGCGACCGAAAGTTGAAAGGAAGGGGTTGGTGCCATCATGTGGAAATGGATCATGATCCGGACGTAATTGGTTGCTGCCCATTGACTAGATTTGTTTAACTACTGTCCTCTTCTGCTAATAAAAAGAGAGATGGTGTCAAATATGTAGCCGCCACTAGTTTGTACTTATTTTTTTTTTTCAAAATGTGTTTCTAGACTAAAAACAAATTTCTAATATAAAAGGCGGAATAGCTAAACTGACACTACTTAACGCTGCGTGGAGGGTACCAACTAGAGGATCATTAAGACTCGCTCTTTCTAATTTTTAGGTCACTTTTACCCTCTTTTTTTAGATTTTGCTATGCACTTACAATCAGTTTTTTCAGTAATAACAAGGCAGTAGTGTAGTATGGTACTATTAATATTCAACACCTAAGGTGTGGAATAGCATGCCATAGAAAAAGTTGAACAGATTTTTCAAAAAAGAGAAAGTTACATAGTACTGTCATCGTTTCAAATCATAGGTCGTTCGGACATTTATAGATTCATAAATTTTATTGAGCACTTGGATATACATTATGGGTCTGTTTTGGATCCACCAACTAATTGCTAGCTGGCTAATTTTAGCTAGTGTGGATCCAAACAGGACCGGCTAATTCCCTTCCAACTAGCTAAATAGTAGCTATCAAATTAGCTAGTCTAACCTAGCTAATTGCAGCTAACCAGCTAATGAATTAGCTAGATCGATCCAAACAGGACCTATATCTAAGCGCATAGTAAAAATTATAAATTTAAAAATGTCAAAATAATTTATATTTTGGTATGGAGGGTGCACCTTATAAATTTTAGAAAAATACATTCCTGCTTATAATACAATTTTTAGTGATCAATCATGTATGAGTATCTTATAAAAAGATATATTCTGATTTTATAGCTGTTGCAGCTTATAGTAAGAAGGGAGAGTCCTACACTCCTACCGAGGCATCTGAAGGGACCGTGACACACTAAGAGGGGGAGTGAATCAGGGTTCTCTTAAAAACTATGGCTAAGAGCACATATAAAAACATATTTCAATTTCTATCTAAATGTGCACTAGGTTTTTCTATGTGCTGCTAACTCTACCGCTAAAAGACTTGCACCCCAGGTTCCAATCCTAGCAACTACACATGGCAATTTTAGGAAAGGTAAATGCGGAATGTAGTGCAATAAGTAATGCGGAATGTAAAGAGATAGAGCAAGCAAACTCCTGACACGACGATGTATCCCGAGGTATCGGAAAGCCACGGCTTTTCACTAGTCCTCGTAGTTGGAGCCCCTCTCAAAGGGAATGCTCGCGCAAGGGCATGTACTCCCCGATCGAGTCACTCCATAGGATAGCCTACGGGACTTCCCCACTCGCAAGTGGGTCTCTGCTTGGCCTCTCCCGGATGCTCCTCGCCGCCTCCACTTGGTTGAGCTTCGGCAAATGCCTAGGGCCTCACCTCCCTAGTACAAAGTAACGGTTGGAGGGTCTCTCAAGACTTACAAGCCCCGATACTTACAACTCTTGGTGCGCGCAAGCACCGATACACAAGAGGTATACAAACCTCGCCTAACTCTAGGCTAACACCTAAAGCAATGCGCTAAGCAGCCTAAACTAGCTCTAATCAAAGCCTAAACTTGAAACTAGTTGCCTAAATCTTCTATTAAGCACTTTGGTGGCAAGAGAGAGTTAGCAGCACATAGAAAAACCTAGTGCACATTTAGATAGAAATTGAAATATGTTTTTATATGTGCTCTTAGCCATAGTTTTTAAGAGAACCCTGATTCACTCCCCCTCTTAGTGTGTCACTTGTGTGTATGTGAGAACCAAGCCAATAGCTTCTCCAAGCTCTAGCACCCTCCAAATGGCCGGGCAATGGGGTATATATAGCCCCAACTCCTCAAACTAGCCGTTGCTCCAACGACCAACATTTCTGCGTAGCACCGACACATTCGCTGAGCACCGACGCATTGCACCAGAGCTTTTTGGTCATATAGCTGTTGCAGTAGCCGTTGCTTTGAATGGAGCACCGACCTATCCGGTGGTATTTCATGTGGAGCACCGGATCATCCTATGGTAAATGACCAAACCATGCAGAGCCGAATTTGAGCTGATCGCGAGCCGAGCCGATGAGCACCGGAGCATTACCACTGTATCATCCTATGCTCACCCACTTAGCACTAGGGCATTACCACCGTATCATCCTATGCTCACCCACTTAGCACCAAAGCATTACCACTGTATCATCCTATACTCACTGTCAAATTGTCCTGTGCACTTTTTCTTTGTTTTTTCGTGTGTTTTTGTTCCGGCTTATCTTGTATGATGTCTTGGGCTTCTTTAAGGTCTTCTAGTGTCTTGATGAAATCCTCATGACCTTGTTTGATGTGTCTAATCATCCAATTAGCACTAGAGCATTAGCACCGATTCATCCTCTGCCCACTGTAAATTTATCCTGTGCTCTTTTTCAGCATGATTTGCTTCGGATCTTCATGTGTCTTCTTTATGGCTTCTCTTTTATGATGACTTGGTCTTCCCAAGGGTCTTCTAAAGTCTTGTGCATATCTTCATGACCTTTTTTTGATATTTAATTCATCCAAGTCCATCACTAATGCATCCATGCGACTAAACCTTGTATACTAGCAATTGCACATAAGGGATAAAAAATCATAACCAATAGCATAGAAGGGATGGGCTATTTTTCAATGACACATAAGAGATGAATTGTATTTTTCAATGGCATGTAAGGAATTTACTCATAACTAGGTAATAGCCCGTGCTTTGCTACAGGCCTAATTTTTTTAATACAATTATAGTCCTTCAATGATATCATGTCACTACCACTAACTTTAATGTGACATCTACACGCACAAGTCGAGTAATAATTGTATTTAATATGCATTGGATGTCAAAAGTTGAAGAAAATTTTAGTTTGCTACATACTTTGCTACGAGTGACAATAATCAAAACTAAAAACCATAATTTAATAACAACCAAAACTAAAAATCATAATTTTCATTTATGCGCATCCACATATTCATTAGCCAACCAATCCAATTGCGCTAACCTCCAATAAGCTAGATGGCTATAAATTCTAGATTGAATCATCCACTCAAAATAAAAGTTCATTCACTTGTAATTCACGTGTACATATACCCACCAGCGAATGCATCATCTAATTTTCTCAACCCAAAGAGAAACTATTACCGCATCTCAGGCCTAACAAAAAAAGAAAGAAAAAAAAACACCAACCATGATTGAGAAGCTCATGACCATGTGAATGCCACACATCATAAGAAATTAGCAGCATAATTTTTCTTCTCATGCAAACACATATAGTAGGCTATGAAAAAAAAAGCAAACTGCACGAGCAACAAACGCGTGGGCTGCACTGCTACAGTGCTCCTGCGGCTGCATAGCGCGTACCCGCAAGACCAGCTATCCAGCTTTAACCGCTTAAGATGTAAGTATAAAAAAAACCGCTTAAGATGTAAGTATAAAAAAAACCGCTTAAGATGTGGGGCCCACTACCCACTCACTCTTACTCCCTCCGTCCCACAATATAACCATTTTCAACTTTCGTGCGTCATGTTTGACCATCCGTCTTATTAAAAAAATTTATAAATATATCATTTATTTTATTATGACTTGTTTTGTCATTAGGTATACTTCAAATATGACTTATTTGTTTTTATATATTTATAAATTTTTTAATAAAACGGATGGTCAAACGTGATGTATGAAAGTCAACATGCTTATATTGTGGGACAGAGGGAGTATCTCTTAACATCCTGTTGGCTGTGCGCCTGTGCATTCTCCGTCAGTGCTATGGACTTGTCGGGGGGCAATACCAGGACCCCCCAAAGCAAAGAGATCTACGCATAAATAAAACGTAAGCTTATGTGGAATCTGGTTCGGCCCACAAGGAAAAAGCAATCCAACAAACGCAATATCGTCGGCCCAGCTCGGTCGGAGCAAATGGAGGCCCGGAACAAGAAAAGCGTTCATCCCGCCCGACCCCCGTAGGAAGGGCAGGAGGCAAGCGTCCGGGTCGGGATCATCCGCCTCGCCCGACCTCAAGGTCGGGGGACGATCATATCAGGATCGAGGCCGCGTCGCCCGACCCAGAAGAGGATCTTTGACCTCCGCCCCGCCTGGTCTCCGTGGGCCCCCAAGGCAGGCGGGACAGAAAGAGATCCACCAAAAGGTGTGCTTAAGGACTGGCATACTGTACCGAAACCCATCATGAGGCCAAAGAAACTAAGCCAACTTGGCCGCCACGGTAAGCCTGCCATAACAGAAGGCATGGGCACGTAACGGGCAGGACTGCCATCCTGCCCGTACGACAGTGAGACAAGGGCATCGCCTGTAAATATACGACGCTTGGACAAGGGGCCAGCAACCGGGAGACCGTCGGGGCATACGGAAGACCGGCAGATAAAAGCAGGCAACACCAGGAGGATACTCTCTTTACCCAGGAGGTAAACGGGCGGCTGCCTGCACCCTGTCCACCATTGCCACCTCACACGGTATGGGCGGACGATGGACTGACGGACAGAGATGACAGAGGGACGGCCGCCCCTCTGACGACGAACAGGAGCACGCGTAACCTATGGGATTAGACACTAGGCCAGGCTTAAACCCCGTTTTTCTTTAACCCCCTCGAGGGGTTTATCCTTTTTCCATCCGACCCCCTGTAAAAGGGCCTCCCCTTCAAATATAAAAGGAGAGGCCAGAGCTCTTTCCTCCCTCTCTCAGACACTTCCAACACACACTCACGTACTCACTTTAGGCCTGAGAATTCTTCTCTCCCTCGACCGTTTGTAACCCCTACTACGAACAGAAGAGCGAGCAACACGAGCAGACATCACACACTGGACGTAGGGCAAGTTGCCTGAACCAGTATACATCCTTGTGCTTGACCCGCTAACCACCAGGATCCCCACACGCAAACAGATAAATTTACTTGCCGGTGGTACAAAACACCGACAGTTGGCGCGCCAGGTAGGGGGATTTGCGCGTTTCGCCATGTCAAGCGGGCTCCTGATGGCCATCACCCCCTCGAGCTGGCCCCCGGGTGCGATCATGCGCCTGGGAGGTTTCAGCTACGTCGCCGCAGCGGACGGCCAGTTGGTGCTCACGGCGGTGCCAACGACCGGCCGACCCGCTCTTCCGGCTGGCATCCACGCCGCCGCAGACCCCGACGTCCACGCCTCGGGAACGCTCTTGCGTTTTGGGAGCATGGATTTCATTACCACCGCCGGCGGTACCGCAGAACCGCCCGCCCTGCCAGCCACCGACATCATCGTCACCAAGACTCCGGCGGAAGGGGAGAGGGCAACCCTCCTCCCCCCCAGCACTCCGCCCGTCCGGGAGCAGAGGCGGGCTCGGAGCCTCGCCAGTGCGATCTGATCGCCGTCAAGGAGATGGAGCCTCAGAAAGAACTGGCATCGCATATCGCCGATGACCACGACATCGTCGCAGCCACGACACACGCGCTTCAGGAGCTCGAGCTTTGCCCTCCGAAGGCATTCTCCCCTGGGAGCCCGCACCTGCTGGACATCGATGACGACGCTCTTTGGCGCCAGCTCGTCGACTTCATGAGCCCGACGCCCTCTATGGAGAACGTTCATGCGGTACTCTACTCCTTTTCAAACTGTTACGCAACAACTGGCTGGGGGACCACCAATCCCCCCTCCGGACCTTTCCGCTACAAAAGTGGCTTTACCATTTGGGCTCACCAATGCTTCTCAAGTCGTGCAGGAGCTGATTGGGAAACAGATCTCCGACAGCTTCCTCGACGGCGAGCTCGTAGGGATGGCGGACTACACTCCTCAGTCGATTCACGACCTCCTCGCAGAGGAGGACTTCGACCTTGATGAAG
Source organism: Urochloa ruziziensis (assembly GCA_015476505.1). Taxonomy (NCBI): domain Eukaryota; kingdom Viridiplantae; phylum Streptophyta; class Magnoliopsida; order Poales; family Poaceae; genus Urochloa; species Urochloa ruziziensis. Next base: position 9,420,578 of record CM027126.1, on the reverse strand, counting down.
ACGATCTCCTCGACGAGGAAGATGTGCGTTCTTCCATGGAGTCCAGTAACGTCGCCTCTCACCACCCGTCGAGGGAGTGCTTCATGGCAGGAGACGTTGACAAACACGTGTCGGACGCCAGCGACGAGCCGCCGCAGCACCAATCGCCAGTCGGGAGGCCACCTCTGGGACAACCCGCACTGGTCACGCCGCGTCTATCGGAAGCATCCCGATTGCCCAGGGACCAACAGGGCCGGGTTCTGACCCAGAAGAAAGAGTCCAAGCGCGACGCCGGGAGCTCCTCGCCATGCAAGCAGAACTTGACCATGAAAGGGCCCAGCTCGACTTGCAACAAGCCCAACTACGCCGCGAAAAAGGACAGGGAGCGTGCCCTGCCGGGGCGCGAGCCCATGCTCGAGATGTCCAACGACAGATCGTCGACGGCGGAGGGGAGCCATCTGTCTTCGCACGGCCAAGCCAAAACATCGCCGCCGCGGCCGCCTTGCTGCAGGCCCTCCCAGTGCAGCCTACGCCGGAGGCTCGCCGCGTGCAGCGCGATGCTGCCGCCTTGCTGGCGCGCACCGCGGAACAACACGCGGAGCAGTCCCAGTCACAACGCCGCCCCTCTGGAGCCGCGCCATCATGCAAGGGATCGCACGCCAACGCCCACGACGTCTCGGTTCACCAGGCCGACCCCAACGCTGGGAGGGTGAGGACCCAGTGTGTCCGAGGACCGGTGGATGGTCGCTTCCTGGTGTATGAGTGATTGACAACGTGGTGTGGATTGACGTTTCCCTTGGCTCAAGTATTGCAGGTGTAGAATGCGGCTTGGTTGCATTGGTGCAGGTGAAGAACAGGCGCGAAAGGTCTTAGCCATGGCGGCCTCCGAGGAGCGGAGAGACAAGTAGGCTTGGTTCGAGGGACCCGATGGCCGGTGGATCAAGTGCGGTTCACATGCTGGCAAGAACGAGCAAGGGGACGTGGTTCCGGTGCGAGGTAGCGGCTCACAACCGAAGCTCGTACTGCGGACGAGAAGCCGGCGCAAGGTGGCGGCTAACAACCGAAGTTTGCGCGCGGGGTTTGGTGATTTGGCCACAAAATCATCGGTGGACGGTTTCCCTTGGTTTGGGCCTCAAAACCAAGGACCGAGGACTCGACGAGGCGGACTTGGGCAGCTGGGCCTGTGTGGGCTGACAGGGGCGGTTTAACCGCCCCCCAGGGCCGGTTTAACCGCCCCCCCTGGGCTGGCCCAAGAACGGCGTCGAGGAGCTTCGATCCGGAGGACACGCGGCGTGACTGCAAGGCTTGCGTCGGAGGGAAGCTAGCTTGCAGTGGAAGGTGCCCGAGCCGGAAAATATCTGAAGATCAAATGTCAAATTTGCCCCTGAGGGGTATGTATCACTTAGGGGTAGTTTAGTCTTTAGGACACCACCACTTGGACTACTAATAGGCCCCTTCAGGGCTGGTGGCTGTCATCTCTCTAGTTATCTCTTTAGGTTTTACTTTGAACTTGTTTTCCCCTTCATCCCCTCCACCTAGAACTACTTCGAATCATTCCTAGTTTGTATAGGTGAATTCATGGTTATGTGATTGAGTTTGTGCTGCTCATCTTTGTGCCATGATTTGATTTCCCGAGCTCCCTTTCCTTTTTCTATTTTCGTGGGTATTTTCGGAGCTATTTTTGGGGGATTTTCGTTCTTCTTGTTCTAGGGCGTTTTCTCTCGGATTTCTTTGGGGGATTCACGTATGAGTGCCTTGTGCCTCTTTTGCTGGTGATCCTTTGCCCCCAAACGCCGAGAATCGCTCTGGATTTGAGATTTTCGGGATGAACTCGAGGTCATGGTGTTCTTCGCGAGATCTGCGATTCCGGGAGTTGTACTGAGTTAGAGGCCGAGATCTTTTGGGAAAACACTCCACTGGAGGTCTAGATCATCTGACCAAAATCTCGCCTCAAGAGCTCAAGCGGTTTGGGAGATCCACTTTTGTTTTGACTTTTTCCCGAGGCTCCCAGGCCCGGGCGGTTTAACCGCCCCCCTGGCCGGTTTAACCGCCCCCCCTGGGTGTGTTAGATCGAGCCGAGTTTCGGGTCGTTTTGGTGTTCGTTTCGATTGGTTCGAGTTCCGCTGCTCGTTTCTTGTTCCTAGGGTCAGTAGCTTGACAGTGGCTACGTGATCTTGGCAAGATTGCTCTCGGAGGTTTCGGAGTTGTTTTGGGAGAATAGCCGGATTGTTTGGAAAGAATTTTTATCGGCTCCCATTCACTCCCCCCCTCTCTGGTCGCCGTTTCGGTCCTTCAATTGGTATCAGAGCCGGTTACGGGTCTTTGCGACTCTAACCAGTCTAAGATCCAAAGATGGCGTACCAAGATCGGGGTTCCGGGCCTCCGCACTTCGATGGGAAGAACTACCCGAACTGGGTTGCGCGTATGGGCGCTTTCTTGCGAGGCAAAGGAAAGTTGCTGTGGGATGTGACGAAAGATGAAAACTATGTCAATCCCACCAACTTAGATGCCCAGGATGCAAAGGATAGATTTGAGGCGAATGCCCGAGCTGTTGACTACTTGTTCCGTGCTTTGTCTGCCGAGGAGTTTGAGCGTGTTTTGGGCGAGGACCTAGCTAGCCAGATCTGGCAGAAGCTCAAGGTAGCCCACGGTGGTGATAGCCATGTCAAGGCTAGGCTTTTCTCGATGTACAGGAGAGAGTATGAGAATTTCGCTCATTTGCCTGGAGAGTCGGTTGATGCTTTGTTTCAGCGTTTCACTTCGATTGTCAACAACATGAAAGCCAACATTACCGTGCTCCCATACTCGGATCATGACCGAGCTATCAAGCTCCTGCAAGCACTTGATAGATCCGTGTGGGGTGCCAAGGTTGAGGCGATCATGGAGTCGGCAAACTATGAGACTCTTTCTGTTGATGAGCTTTTCTCGAAGTTGAAGTCTTCCTAGGTGGACAGACAGTTGCTTGCCAAGGCTAAGAGTCCGACTGATCCCCATAGTCTGGCTCTAGTCGGTGGCTCTGGATATGGACATGCTAACACTCCTAGACACTTTGCTTTGTCTTCTCTTGTGTCCCTTCCAGATGAAGAGTATGAGGTGCTGAGCGAGGAGGATCTCGCGTTGCTCACGAGGAGGTTCGAGCGGATGTACCAGAACCGCAAGGGTTCGAGGCGTGCCGGGAGTACGTGCTACAGATGCGGGAAGATGGGCCACTTCATCGCCGAGTGCCCCGAGGAGATCAAGAACGACTACAACCGCAAGCACCGCCCGCGAGACGACCACAAGCACCGTCCCAAGGACGAGTACCGCTCCAAGCAGAAGAACAAGGATGAGAGAAGATCCAAGAACAAGCACGGTGGACACAAGAAGCACAGATCTCGAGCGATGGTGGCAGATGCGAGCGACATCGACACAAGCTCCACCAACACCTCGTCAAGCTCAAGCAGTGAAGATGAAGGCCGCGGCCACCGCAAGGAGAAGAAGAGCTTGAACCGCAACTTCAACGGCATCTCCTTCGCCGCCGTCGACTACCGCCAGGGCCGCGTGCCCAGGCCGGGGCGCCGCACCGGGACCTTCAGCCGGCCGCCGCGTTGGGGCCTCCACGCGCCCAGGCCGGGGGGCACCGCGCCAGAGTCCCCGCCGGCAGGGAGGCCCAAGGCCGTGGCCGCCCCTTCGCTCGTTAGTCTAGGCGGCCGCCGCCGCGCCCAAGAGTCCCTGTCGACCCTGGTCACGCGCTCGCCGGCGTGGCTCCACCCACCCGCGGCTCGGCACCGAGCGCCCGGCCCCGCGCCCGCCCGCGGCCTGGCTGCGCGCTCGCCGCCGTGGCTCCGCCCACCGCCGTGGCCTGGCGCCGTGCGCCAGCCGCTAGCAGATCGAGCAGAGAGAGAGATGAGAGATGAGAAAAGGGGAAGAGTTGAAAGATGAATGCAGTAAAGAGATAAGGAGTTGAGAGAAGAGTGGGAGGAGGGAGAGAAGATAAAGGAGGCATGGGTCCACTCGATCATGTTGAGATTTTTTGACCGTGGGCTCAATAGTACCGGCTAAAGGGTTTTTGGTACCGGCTGATTGTTTTGCCCGGTACTAAATCGTCCAACAATTCTAACTGGTATTAAATGGCCCCGCGCAAGTTTCGAGATGCATGTTAGTACCGGCTCATACTGGTGTACACCAGCCGGTACTAACCTGGACTTTTTTACCACTATTGCCTGGAGCCGGTACTAAAGGTCTTTAGTACCGGCTCCGCTCAGCCGACACTAAAGTGCGGGGATCGTTGCTCATTTCTCCCGTAGTATCTGCCCGAGCTTGGTCGTTTATCATTCGCTCCTCTTAGAAGGATCTTCATCATCACGAGTTCTTTGTTTGTCTGGTACTGAATCTTACACTATGAAAGTAGCTGGAATAAATTGAACGAAAATAACGACCAACAAATCCACTACTACTCCAACCAAAGAGACATGCGCTGCTTCTGGTCGTTTCTCAGCAAAAGTGGATCCATATATGTCAAAATTAAAAAAACGAGCGCATAGATATTAATATTTTTCGACCAATATAAAAGGGTCGACAACTAAACCAGGAACTAGTGCCATAGTATTGTCCCCAATAATTTATGATGATAATATATGTAGGAAAAAAAATCCAGTCCTATTGCAAAAAGGGTGAATGCTCATCCCGACGACATGAGAACGGGTGCAAATGAAATACTCAGCAATTTATGGGTATGTAGCTGCTTGCTGGCCGCAAATTTTGAACGACCGGTAGCTACTGGGTGGGATGCAAGCGATGATGAAGTACTGATAAATTAATCTGTTACAGCGATGACATGAAATCGCAGTAGATGTCCATCCTTTGACGCGTCAGCTTCTTCCATTCATCCATCGTCTTGATTCTCTGCTCACGGCGTCTCTTCATGGACATGTTCTTCTCAAGCTTCGCAATCCTGCGGTCAAGAGCACCAATCTGCGAACACCACATACGTCTAAAATTAAAACGTGTAGCGTTGCTGTGTGTATTCTTAGGGTTGAGTGTGCGTGCGTTTGTGAGCGTTTATGTCTGTACTATGTTTCGCAAGGAAAAAAAACAGTGACAATCGATTGCTCATATATATACATATGTCCAAGAACATTGTCTATAATATATACCTTCCTAGCCGGCCATCGCTGGACGCCGTTCCGGCGGCAAATCCTTTTGATGGTGGCGGAGGACGTGCCCAACGCCACGGCAGCCTGGCGCATGGGCAGGTGGATGAACCACACCAAGTCGCTCGAGCATTTCTTCTTCCTTGAGATAGACTCTGCGGCGCGGGGGTGCTGTCGTTGCGCGGCCGACGACGGCATCGTCGATCGCCGCCGGCCGGCCGGAGTTTCTTGTGAGGGGAGAACGGCTGATGAGGGCGATATGTGTGCGCTGCTTTTGTTCAAGCGCTGATGAGGGATTTAGGGGCTTCGATTTGTTTTAACACGGTTTGAACACTCGACCGATCTCCATGCAATGCATTCATCTGGCTCAGGGGTTGACGTGTGCGTGCTCCGTATCTCTGCGATATTTGCCAGTTGTAAGAAAAATCTTCCGCGATATTTCAGATTCGGTGTGCATTGATTCCCACGGTTTAACTGCTTGCCAAAAATTGACACATACGTACGCTAGGGTGGTAAGAATGATCTGTTTTGCGGAAAATATAGGAAATGATTCGCAGGCTGCTAATTTGATTAATGCTTGTACCTGAATGGTCTTCGTGACAGTATGCATGCTACTTTAGGATGTGAAACCTTAGCTTGTTTGGCATTATCTTTTCAACTAACGGCATAAAACACATACGTGTATGAACACATTTCATTTTTTGAAGATGACATGGATTTGCTATATTTGATGACAAAGTTAGGGGATGCAAATTCCATATATATGTTATTGTTGAAATCATATAAACATAGCGTACACGCGAGCCCGCTGTCTGTTTGTATTGGTTTTTCTTTGTCGGGGTCGGGTAGAAGTGTATTTCCTACTTAATTTATTATTACGGGACACATGTGGAACATGCACACACTCACCACACACGCAGATGACAATTGACAAAGCATGCATACACACTCACAAGGGATATGCACATAATTATTTTGTTACACAAATTTTTCTTCACTACAAGAAAATTGAGCATTAATTCGTCGATGGTGTTAGTATCGACTCCACTATGGGTCGGTACTGATGCGTGGATTTAGTACCGAATCTCACTAATAATGCCCCCAGAATCCTTTCGGTAGCAGGTGGTGTGTGATATTTAAGTACCAGGTGGTGTTTCAGTACTAAATGATTCTCCATGGATTACTACAAAATGAATGCCTCCTCCACTCACATGTGCCATGTAGGTGGGATGATAAGGGAGTTCCGTGCGAGGCTGGAGGTCATGGGTTCATGTCCCCCTACACTGCGCACACACATTTAGGCATGTAAAAATCTGACATTGCTTGTGTGTGAGCCTCCCGAGGGTTCGTAATATTTTTTAATTTGCATTTAGTACCGCCTTGTCGATACCGCTTGCAGCAACCAGTGCTAAGGGAGTTTTGGACCTGATATTAAAAGTGAGTTGTCTAGCCGTGCTTGAAAGACCATTACACAAATGTCAAGCTCTCTTTAGCCTTTGTCAGTTCACGGTTTAATTCTCGGGAGAACCAGTCCAATTAAGAAGGGATCTAGTGGACCCCCTGCACCCACCTGAGGGCTTAAGGTCATTGGCTCGCACTTTAGTACCGGCCGATACTAAAGTTTTTGCGCTAAAAAAATAAAAAGAATATCTGCGTACATGGCTGTGAGGATTCAAACACATGACCTCTGGCCTTGCATGTTGCTTCTTTACCATCACATCTATGCTTCACATGACCGAGTGAGAGATGCTTTACTTTTGAAGTAACCATTGGAGGCCTATTTAGTACCGGGCCAACAACAACGACCGGTACTAAATGGGCACACCACTTTAGTACGGGGCCCAGACACTGGCTGGTACTAAGTGACACCTTTTCGTATCGGTTGGTGTCCCCGACCGGTACTAAAGTGGCTTCGTGGGCACTATTCTTACGAGCCAGTACTAAATGCGTGCCTTAGTACCAGCTCTGTGTGACCGGTACTAATGTATGCGGACGAATGTGAGGTTTTCCTCTAGTGTATTGGTTGCAGCAACCGGTACTAAGGCGGTTTTGGACTCGGTACGCAGGGGCAGAGCCGGGGGGGGGGGGGGGGGCCAGTAGAGGCCTCCCCACCCCCACCCCCTGGCACCCAATGCTCGATGTCAAGTCTAATTAGGAGGTGATTTGCACAATTAACTAACAAAACATACCCTTACTAATTAACTTGTGAAATGGAGTAGGATTGGAATTTAGTAAAACAAATAGTAGTTTGGGAGAAATGATTGAACTCCAAATGAATCAATTTACTAGACACGAGTTAATGATTTTGAAGAAATGTGTGAGTGCTTGTGTTTGTTTAATTTGTTTGACTTCGCACCCCTTAATGCTAAATCCTTGCTCTGCCTCGGTCGGTACTAAAAGTGAGTTCTCTAAAAGACCTTCATTACACAAATGTCAAGTTCTTTTTAGCTTTTGTTTGGCAGTTTGTAGGTTTAATTGACGGGAGAACCGATCCAATTAAGAAGGAATCTATAGTGGATCCCCTCCACCCACCCCAGGGGTTAGTTTATGCGGTTGCTCATATGCTAATCATCATTTGGCTGAGCCTCGAGTGGAGCGAGCGAAGGAAGATATGAGTGTAACAAGTGCATTTCGTACTTTATTAGGGGTACATCTGCACACATGAGCACATACTCACGAGGGTATATGTTGATTAAATTGGTAACAATAACAGGAGCGAACGTGCATGCGCGCGGTTGTGTATATCCTACTCTTTATCTGGCTAAATATATAAAGCTCCTCACGGCCTTCCAACGTAACTCTACCACTCTTCTAACACTCTCCATTAATGCGATAATATAGGAGTGAGATTCCCAAAGCATCCCATCCACACACACATACACCAATGCCATCCCAACAATCCTCTCTTGGGGCCCATTCGCCTCGTCATCACCTTTCCCTCCCGCGCAATGGGCGGCGGGTCTGGCGATGGAGGCGATGGAGTCAAGACCGTGGCGGCCATGGTGTTGTTTCAGGTGGTGTTCGCCGGCCTCAACATCTTCTACAAGCTGGCCGTGTCCGATGGCATGGATCTAAGGGTGCTCATCGCCTACCGCTACCTCTTTGCCACCGCATTCCTCGCGCCGCTAGCATATTTTATGGAGAGGTAATGTTCAAATCAGATGAATCCATCCGTTACCTAGATAGAGAATTATTGTAGGTCAATTATATTTGGACTCAACATCACAAAGCTAGCTAGGATATGCCCTTAGCTTGTTGCGCCGTTCGTCGATTACGTATATATGCTGATGATTAATCTGTGTGATTCCTTTTGCATGCGGTTTTCCCACTCTTTCTTGATGTGTGGATTGTAATACGCACCTATCTTTATTTTTAGCATCTCAAATTCCATTTTTCCCATTTTTGTTGACCCTTCTATTTTCTTTTCATTGTGGTTTTGGGCATAATTCTCGCTTGTTCTTGAACGTATTCTGTTGTTAATTTGCACTAGGCTTGTGAATGCACACCGCTCATGCATTTTGATACATTTTTTAATCATCTAATGCAATCTATATGAATTTCAGGAGCAAACGAACAAAGCTGACGTGGAGAGTCCTTGTGCTGTCTTTCATGTGTGGCCTCATCGGGTGGGTTCCCTGTTCGTTCCTATATAATGATGAAATCACTCAATTGAAGAAACTCACTAACGAACACATGATCACGCACGCAGGGGCTCGCTGGCGCAGAACCTGTACCTCGCCGGCATGCAGCTGACCTCTACCACCTTCGCCTCCGCCACCACCAACCTCGTCCCGGCCGTCACCTTCGTCCTCGCCCTCGCCTTCCGCCACGAGAGGCTCGCCATCCACCACCCCTCAGGCCAGGCAAAGCTCGCCGGCACGCTCCTCGGCGTCGGCGGCGCCATGCTCCTCACCTTCTACAAGGGCCCCGACATCACCCCCTGGAACAGCCACGTCAGCCTCGCCGCCGCGCTCGCCGGCACCTCGCCGCACCACCCGGCCGCCGCCCCCAACTTCGCCGTGGGCTCGCTGCTCTGCGTCAGCAGCTGCTTCTTCGCGGCGCTGTGGCTGATCGTGCAGGCCGAGCTGACCAAAGAGTACAGGTTCCACTACACGAGCACGGCGCTCATGTGCGGCATGACCACGCTCCAGTCCGCCGCGCTGGCGCTCTGCTTCGGCACCAGGGACGCCGCGCAGTGGCGGCAGGGGCTCGCCGGGGTGCGCCTCCTGGCCGTGGCCTACTCGGGCGTGCTGGCGTCCGGGGTGATGCTGGTGGTGCTCGCGTGGTGCGTGCGCCGGCGCGGCCCGCTGTTCGTGTCCGTATTCAGCCCGCTCATGCTGCTGGTGGTCGCCGTGCTCAGCTCGCTGCTGCTCGGGGAGAGGCTACACCTGGGGACAGCGCTGGGAGCCGTGGTCATCGTCCTGGGGCTCTACGCCGTGCTCTGGGGAAAGGGGCACGAGAAGGCGCCCACGGATCAGGTGGTGGCCAAGGTCGCTGCCGACGAGCCGCCCAATGGCAAAGAGGACAGCCGCATAGAGATGCCCATCGCAGCAAATTCGATCTGATCCTTCAGGCCTGCGAACCGCCGCTGGACCAGCACCTCCATCACCTGACTCGTTGCAGAGCTCACCATGCATGTATGTATATAACCCATGAATTCTGTCGTCCATCGGGATCGTCGCGGTGTAAAATTGAAACATACACAACTGAAAAATATATAGATGAAAATGATCATTCGAGCAAGTCACTCAAACAAAAAACTAATGCATGCCAAATCCGGCAGCAGTTGCGCAACTCTCACTCTCAGAGTTCCAAATTAAATTAAAATCCTGAAACTTATTCATATATAGGAAGGCAACCTAGCGTGATCAACATCCTATGCAAGTTTCACATTAGCAACCAGAGAACACAGTCAAGTGCTTTGCAAGAAGCAAAATTGCTAAGAGTAAGAGTAAGAACATAGGCAAGTACTTTGCAACCCTAAATATGGCGGTAGGGCGCCGGCTTCTGGCACCTATGGTTGGTTTGGACTCCCATACCATGAGTAGTTGTAGCGGTCCTCAGCCCGGTTGGTTGTGGTCGTCATCCTAGGTTACGGTACGGTGCGGCTATAGGGTGAAGCGGAAGTTCGGAGGTTTTGTCGGCCGGAGTGGCCGAGTTTTCAGTATAATGTGCCGTAGAGGCAGTCTTTCCCCGGCCAGTCAAGTCGAAGCTAAGTCTCCTGCGGGCCCAGTGGCGGTGAAATGCTCATTTAACCGGATCCCACCTGTAAAGGTCATATGGACCATAACTCCATAAGCATTTGGTTTGTCTTCAGCTAGCAACCAGAACAGTTTACTGTATTAGAATTATCTTAACTCATACAAAACATCAGGCGCCGCTACGGGAAACCCAGAGTTTGCCGAGTGTCTAAAACACTCGGCAAAAAGCCAAAAACACTCGGCAAACTCTTTGCCGAGTGTAACACTCGGCAAAGAGCACTCGGCAACAATGGACTCGGCAAAGAGGTCCATTGCCGAGTGTCTTCTTTCGGACACTCGGCAAAGACTTCACCGTGTACCAAATCCAACACTCCAACACTCGGCAAATCACTTTTGAAAAAAAATAAAAAAAACAGGCAACGCGGCTGCGCCGCCGCCGCACCCCAGCACGCCGCCGCCGCCATCGCTGCTGGGGAAGAGGTGGCCGTGCCGTCGGGGGAGAGGAGAGGCCATGCCCGTCGTCGCCGCTGGGACCTCGCCGCACACATCGCTCAAGCCGCCGTCGGGGAAGTGGAGGCCCACCGCCGCCGAACGCCGGGGGAGAGGAGGTCGCGCCCCGCCGCTGCCGCTCGAGCCGTCGTCGGGGAAGTGGAGGCCGGCCGCCGCCGGCTGCTGGGGGAGAGGAGGCCGCGCCCCGCCGTTCCCGCTGGAGCCGCCCTTGGGAAAGTGGAGGTCCGCCGCCGCCGGCCGCTGGGGTAGAGGAGGCAGCACCCCGCCGCTGCCGCCCGAGCCACCGCCGGGGAATCTCGCCGTGCATGCGAGCTCGCCGCGCGCCCGCCTCGAGCTACGGCCGGCCGAGCTTGCCGTGTGCCCGCCTGCCCGTCGCCTCCCAGCAGGCCGGAGAGAGAGAGAGAGAGTTCGAGGGAGTTCGGGAGGGAGGAGGCCAGCCTTATCCAGACGCGCGTGCGTGGGGTGGGAGAGAGAGCGGTGGGATCTGGAGGGTTATTTGTTAGACCAATGGGAGTGCGTTATTTCATAGGATAGGATCGATGACGGGGCAGGTTTGCCGAGTGTAAAAAGGAACACTCGGCAAACCTTAGGTCTTTGCCGAGTGCCAGGTTAAAAAGCACTCGGCAAAGATATAATATTTTAAAATTTGAAATCGGATAGCTTATAATATCTTTTTGGAGTACTAAACAATCTCAAATACAAAAATTTTGAACTACAAAGTTTTATATTTCATTTAGATGTATAACTTTGGTGTAGAACTTATTTACATCCGAAATTATTTGAAAGTTGTAAAATTTATAATTTCAAATCATATAACTTATAATAAAGTTTTAAAATACTAAATAATCTTAAATATAAAAGTTGTAAACTACAAAGTTTTATATTTCGACGAGTTGTACGACTTTGGTTTAAAGTTTTTTTTCCATATGAGATCATATAAAAAATTTTATATTCAAACAATACATCCACTAACTCTCTCACATAGAATAACACATATACTTCAATTGAGATGTTTAAATTTTGTAAACATCGTTATGACAAATTGTGTGAAATCTTCTCAAAATTTTATCACAGCCTCCACGTGTGATACCATCATATCATGCCAAATCTCATAATGTTTAGACTTCATTTGCATTTTTTAGAATTTAAAACCTCCCATATTTGCCGAGTGTCACTAAAATACACTCGGCAAATAAGCCCTTTGCCGAGTGTCACCAAAATACACTCGGCAAACCGATGGGGGTTTGCCGAGTGTATTTTGTGACACTCGGCAAAGCGCTTATTTGCCGAGTGTCAAAATCTTTCCGAGTGTATTTTTTTTACACTCGGCAAAGGGCTTCTTTGCCGAGTGTCCGAAAAAAGACACTCGGCAAAGATTTGACACTCGGCATCTACCGGCTTTCCCGTAGTGCGCATCTGGTGTAGTGTTATCATAGTACCCTCCCACGGTACTCACCGGGGTTCGATTCCCCGGATGCGCACTGTGTATTTGTTTTTCTCGTTTTTGCCCCTCTTCCAGTTAAACTGATGACGAGTTAGATGTACACGATGCCGATGAATCTCATCGACAGAACAGCTAGTAGTCTCACCATATCAGAGGTTCAGATACCTCTGACATTTGCAGCAACAACGGTGATGACAGCAGCCAATGATGCTGTGTCAACGTGTAACTGTCAAGACCCCGGGACTGATCACTGCAAATTGTGGGTTTCATTCGAAAAACAGGATTAAGATGTATCTTCTCTATGAGGACCTTTTGTACGTGAAGGAAAATTTAAAAATTCTCTGATTCCTTTTCATGGATATACACCAAAACCTATAAAAAAAATCTCGTGTCATTTGAACAACCAACGAGCGTCTGCAACATAAACGTGCTCTGCAGAGTCACTGGCAGCATGACAGTTTTGTACCCTTTAGGTGTACAAGATACTCTTTAGGTGTAGAGAGGATCTATAGCAAATCCAACTTATTATATTCTCCACCTCATGCTCAAGTCAATGTCATGATATGGAATGCGTTGGATTCTCCACTTGTCACAGCTGGCTCATGCTGATCAGGTGGCAGGTATTCCTCAGGTGGCTTCACTTCCCAGCTGCCGTCCTTGTTGCCATACAGGCACAGCAGCGGCATACCTACACACAGAATACAACAAGAGATGCCCCCATTCTCTTAGCTTGGTCGCCCCATTTCATCGAGCAGGAATTGAGATTAATCCCAATGAGCACTCATCACCTGTCTCTCATTTCTTGAAGAACGCCCCCTCATCTGCATATATGAACATACAAGGCTACCATTAGATAGTGCGAAAAGCCTACGATTTTGGGGGACAAGAGTTTTTCCAATATTGCAGTTTATGTATGCATTTATTTGGTTTCTTGAACATGACTGGCAGGAGCTAATCTGCCTTTCAATTAGGAGGGAAACTGAGTTTGTTCACAAGCATATAATGCCTGACCAGGCCGCGAAGTAAATAGAGCCAAGATCTAGAGTTTTATGTATACATTTGCACAGGTAAGAAAAAGGCACAACTATACTAGATACAATCCTTGTAGAGACATTGTAAATATCAACTAGTTAAAAAGAACTAGGGTCGGTAGTGAGTTTTAACATTTCCTTCTTAAACATTTAAGAAGAAACAAAACTTGAAGAAAGTAGCCAACAAACATACAATCATTCGTTTGGTATGCCATGTCATTTCTTATCTTGTTTATGACAAATTAAAGTTCAATTTTATTCAGAACCTAAAAGTAGCTAAAGACTGGATTATATTTATTATACTTGATGAGAAGCAGGAAAACAATTACGCACACCAAAATGTTCATGCTCTGTCGTGTGAGTGCATAAAATAAAGCTAACGATGTTTGCTCACATAATTGCTTTTGACATGAAGTCAAAATTCATCAGAACCTGACCACACAAGTTTCTGGGAGACAAAAGAAGAAAATAAAGATAGAGTATATTGCACCCACCATATAATAACTTGTCATGTGGGTGCATATTAGTCCAAGAACTTGTAAAATGCTCAATGTAATACAACAACTTTACGGGTGGGTGCAGATTGGTCCAACAACTTCTAAAATGCTCAATTTAGTGCAATAACTTGACAAATTGGTGCATTCACAGTCCAAATATTACAGCGGTAACACATTAAGCAAACCGGATGGACCTATAGATTTACCTCCCATCAACAACTCCTTTTTTCTACAATTACATTTGTTAATTGTGATCACGATGTTGTGTGCTCGCGTACTCATTTTCCAATCTAAACAAGTACCTACGTGATGTTTTAAAAAATATTTATGGCAAACTCCTCAGAGGTAATATTAACAACATCATGATTTCTTTTTTATTTAGCAGACAAGAAACAGTGACAAGTTATTAATTTATTGTATAATACATCTGAGGAGTTTGCCATGTAAAAAAAAGTACGCGAGCACACAGCATCGTGATTGGAAAATGAGTGACGACCCTATCAATATTGAATATAAAATTAATATTCTTAACAAAAATTAATTTATTGTATAAAAATAATCAATATAAAGACAAAACATTAACTTCCTAACCCTAAAGGTTTTTTTTCTTAGCCAAATACATTGCCATTGTGACACGAATATCCGTGATCAAATAATGCTGAATAATTTTGTTGGTGTCAACCATAAAGGGGTCCCTAATACTACGGGGATATCACCCCATAAATCCTCACGAACGAACAAAGCCAATCGCTAATTGAGCATCGGCTGCCTCAAGCGTGGGCACCTCCCCCGCCCCGCTCGAGGGTACCCGTTCACCCTCGAGGGTACGGGAACTCCGCCTCGCTCGAGGCCTCCACAGTCGAGGCTCAAGGAACCCCCGACGAACATCGCCGCCTCGCTCGAGGCTACCCCTCGACTACGGGGCCCACGTGCAGGTCTACCGGCCCATGGACAAAGGCATTTAATGGCTTTGTCCCACAGCGAGGCGCAGAAGTCAAAAGCTTAATCCCTGTCCACTCCGGGTCATCTCCGCCAACTCCTGTCACTGTGCGGCCTTCCCTGGTACTGTACAGGCGTGCGTGGCACTGTACGGACAGGCCGGCACTGTTGTACTCTCCTGTGCTGCCTAACCAGGCATGGTAAGCCCTCAAAGGAACAGGAGGAGACCCTCGAAAGGCGTAAGACTCGTCATCAGAAGCAGCAACGGACGACGCGAGCCCTCGAGGTGGGAGGATAGGTCGCCTGCGTCATCCACAGAGGTCGCCACGCCGCCTACTGGGGCCAAGGACGCTAGACCACGCCACACAGATGAAGGGACGTGCAACTACGACAGACATGCCCGTTGCCACACCGCACCGTACGAGACCATTGTAGAACGTGTCGTCTCCAATCCATGTTACTGTCCCTCCTTAGGGTATAAAAGGAGGAGGCAGCCCTCTGAGACAACGACAGAGGAACAACCCGCATACCTCGCTCGCATCCGCGCTCAAACTCACACTGCACACGCTAAGGGACTTGGAGACCACACCTCCTCTTCCGCCTTGCTTGTAGCCCCCTACTACGAGCACCCTCGGTGCAAGTCAATACAGCGCTCACGCGTACTCTGCTGGACGTACGGCCCAAGGCCGGAACCAGGATAAACCCCCGTGTCTCTGTATTGTTTCCTTGCATCAACCATCGTGAGACGAGACACAACGCACTTTCTGCTGGGGTTTGGACCATCGCAGGTTCGAATACCGACAAATTTATTCTGACATGAACATATCCTTTACTGTGATCGCGTGTTAGCAAATACATTTGGCCTTTTAAGGATTGATTGCGTTTAAGCACTAATTTACAAAGTTATTATACTAAATTGAGCATTTTAGAAGTTGTTGGACCAATCTGCACCTGCTTATCAAGTTGTTGTATTAAACTGAGTGTTTTACAATTTCTTGGACTAATTTGCACCCACCTTACAAGTTGTTGTATGGTGGGTGCAATTTACTCATAAAGATGGAGTATGTAGCAAGTAGTAGTAACACTGCAAAAATAATTCCAATCATCCTGCAATAGGCAGCAATTCCTAGCTACCACACCATACGTACATCCCAAAACCTCAGAAACTGTTTCGTAGTAGGATAAAATGATAAATTCGGCAGCACACAAGGGAGAGGAACAAGTCCTAGCGAGATTAGATCCTCGGTCTAGTAGTTCATTTGGGACCGATGTTGGCGGTTATGACTCTTTTGGGTGTAATAAGTGACGTTTTAAACAGCTATATGCATCGATTGTTGCAGAGGCTAGAATATTGAAATATATTCCCGTTTTTTAAAAAAAGAACAACCAGCAGGACGAGACGACGAGCGAGCGAGCCTGATTGTCATCAAATTACTACTACCTGTGGTGAGGGCGCGGATGAGGGCTGCGCGGCGGATGGTGAAGTTCCTGAAGATGCTCTCCACGGTGTAGGGCGGCCTCAGAGTCCGATTCCTGATGGGTCTGGCCGCTGCCAGGAGGGGGGCAGCAGGGCGCGGCGCCGTGTCCCCTGGCGCGTTCGCTGCCGCGGCGCCGTGCTGATCCGATGCCAGCCGCGACGAGCCGGCCGGATGATCGGCAGCGCCAAGCGATGGTGGTGGTGGGGAGAAATTGAATCCATGGCAGGCCCGCAGGCAGCTGCTGGGGAATGATTTGGGGCCCTCGGTCCGAAGGAGCTAGCTGGGTGTGTTGTTCACGTGGACTGAGAGGGAGAGAGAGTACTGACGCCGTGGGCCAGGGACACGGCATCTCCGTGGCGATCGGCTGGACGCGCGGCTCTAGGCAGGGTGCAGTGCAGCTAGCGTGACGAAGGTGTTGGTAGGGCAAGCCCCCCATCCCTAGCTAGCAACCCCACGGGCCCACGCCACCAACCCTGACGCCCGGCGGCGGAACCGAGGCTGGACCTAAAACTCTCAGTAGCGGCAATAAGTCGGTACCTCTCCGACCTAGCTCCCGAAAACCAGATCCAATCCCCAAGCCGTGCCCCAACCGGCCCTCTCACTCCTCTCGCCGACCAAATCCTCTCTCAGGCAGCCATGGATTCCGCTCTGCCTCTGTCCTCGGCCGAATCCTCCTCCTCGACGCAGCAGGCATCCCAGCCACTGCACGGCCAGCAGGACACGGCCGCGCCCATGGAGGTGGAAGTGACGCTGACGCCGGCCCCAGCTGCGGCTGCGGCGCCGGTGCCGGCGGCGGCCATTTCGAGGCCGCGGTACATGCGGCACCGTGGAGAGGACCTTCCGGCAGTTCACCTACCGCCGCGTTGCCCTCATCCGCGCCGTCACGCAAGGTGAGGATTCATTTCGCGTTCCACTCGTCGTCAAGTTTCTTGCTGTTCTTATTTCCGCTACATACTCGCCGGCGCCGCGCGCTTCCTGTACGTTCTTGCCGCTACATACTCGTGTCGTGCTTCCTGTTATTGCCGCGCTACATACTCGTCGTGCTTGCTGTTACTGGATCTGGATCCATCGCTCTAGCTCGGTTTAGCTTTTGTTTGCGTTTTGTTTGGGAGAAAGCAACGGCGACAGTAGTTCTAGAGGACGGAGTACCAGACGCTTTCCCTATTTATTTGCAGCTCTCTATGAGACCATTCTTTACCTCTAGATAGACTCTAGTTTAGCCTGCATCATCTGAGTTTGCTGTGGTGTTAGGCCCTCCACAATGTGTCGCCTGAGCCTATAGCTGGGTGATGTTCAAAGAGGGGAGAGAGAGAATTGGGCATCACTTCCACCGCTGCAAGCCTGCAACATGCGATGCCAGTTTCATGTGATGCCCAAAAAAAGTAAGAGGGGAGCAGTTCTTGTGCCTGTGCCCAGTTTTTTAAAAATACTTTTTTCATTGTAGCAATGCAAATAGCTGGTGTTCTCGAGTCACAAACACAACCCTCCGCACAGCCAGCAGTTCATCATGGCTTCACGCTAGCATCACGTCTCGATGCCCCTGCGATCGCCAATGCTATGCTCCGCATACGCGGCACCAGCTCGCTCACCGCAACTATGCCGCAACATGTGGACGGTCCATTCTCACGTGAGAGATAGCGGGCTTTCGTTTTTTCTTTGGGTCGGCAGGTCTTCACGTATGATGGGCTCATTTGTTTTTTTACTGAGCCGTTCGGCTGAAGGTAAGCCCCTTCATCGTGTGTCATTGTTTTTTTTTATCTTTTTTCCTTTCCGTTCCTTCTATTACTTTTAATTTTTTCCTATTTCTTTCTTTTCTCTTTCCACTGTTCATTTTACTCTTTGAGGTGATGACGTGTTTTTTTACTTAACTCTTTCTCATTTGTTGTTTATTTTTCATTTTATTCTCTTTTCTTAATTTTATTTTTTAGATTTTCAAAGCTGTATATATTCTTTTCCTCTTGTTATTTTTTTCTCCTATTTATTTTTCTTTTATTTTTCTCTAGTTTTTTATTTTTTTATTTCACCTGTTTATTTTCAAAATTACTCCCACCCGCGTTGTGACTCATTCTTTTTCTTATTTTCAAGATAACTCGAGTAATATAATTTGTTTTAAATGTATTTATTTTTGTTATATGTGTTATATAATTTGTTCCAGGTGTATAATATTTTGTTTTTTCTGTATATATTTTTTGTTCAAAGTGTATAATATTTTGTTCCTCTTATATATATTTTTTGTTTCACGTGTTAAGATTTATGTTTCTTTTATATGATATTTTGTTCTTTTGATATGATATTTTGTTCCCAAGTTTGGATGATTTGTTCCATTATAACTTTTATATGATAATATTCTGTTTCATTAGATGGTTTGTTCCACATGTTAAAATTTATGTTCCTCCTATATGATCTTTTTGTTTCGCACGGTCATATGATTTGTTCCCCGGCTGTTACAATCGGATAAATTGTTCCTTCGTTTGAAAAAAAATGTTCCATATATTTTTTAGTCTAAACATATGCAAGTGTGGTCTAGTTTTGAAGATTTCGTCGAAAGAAATACAATGGTACAATCGGAATTTGATTTGGACACTTGGTTCATCAGATACAAATTCTTTTAAGATTCGTTTTTTGTGGGCCCCGTGCATGGAAAAGGTGGGGGAGGCTATGCGTGGGAAGCGCTGTTTGCGAGAGCATGCAGACGGTGTCGACGTTGTAGCACAGACGGTGTCGACGTTGTAGCAGGCTGTGCGGCGTCGGCTGTAGCACCGCATCTGCGGTGGACAGTTGCTCCCCCCTGCGATCCCGGCTCTCTCGGAGTCTTGCTGCACCGCAAATAGTATGTTTGCCGTCACACGGCCCCTGAGCAACGGCCGGCCGCGAAAAGGGCCTCGCTGTGGCCCATAAACGCGGAGCTCGAGGAGACGCAGGAGGCCACAGTACAACTCGCTTGTTGATGCAAGTGATCAGGAGGAGAAGCCAACCTGTAGCAATGGAGTTTGGGGATTTTTACCACCTCTTTGATGATGAACAAGGGTGAGGTTTTTTTTCCCTCCTCCTGATTCCGCCAGATCCGAGGAAGAAGCGAACCGGTAGCCAGGTAGACTAGCAACTATATATGGATAGAATAATGCAACGCTCCTATGCTGCCCAATCCAATCCTAATAGCAGCTAGCTGCTCAGGCTCAGGTGTTCACGTACTTGGATGTGTTCTAGTTTATTAAATAAAAAAATTCTCACATATACTCTAGTTACTTCAAAATACCATTTGATATTATATTTCCCCAATACTAATACACATAGCATTGCAAATACCATAAGGCCAAATGAACTCACATGAATACAAGTAAAACATAAATAATAAGTGAACAGCAAGAGTGAGACACCAACACTCTTAGTGTAGTCCAGTTGAGGGAGACACCAACTAGGGTTTGATCTTGGTGATAGTAAAAGAACCCCCTCAATGGCAATCTGAAAAAAGAACAAGTTGTGGTAGGGCATCAGCCTATGGCAGCTGCAGTTGGTTTGGGCCCACATACCAGGAGGTACTTGCAGCTAGCAGTCACCATCCCAGTGGGTCGTGGTCGGCCAAAGTTATGGTATCGCCCTATAAGGCGAAGCCAGGGTTCGAGGTTTTCTTGGCTGGCTTGGCTGTGATTTATTTATTAGTATGAAATGCTATGAGGGGTGGTCTTTACCCTGCTGGTAGAGTTTTTGTAAACAAATGCCATCAGTCAAGCTCCACAAACATTGTTGTTACCAGTAGCATGGTCAAATTGCTGACAGAATAATGTTGTCCAGATAATATACGAGAGTATAACAATTAACAAATGACTAAGATTAAATAGTATCAGATTCAGCAGACCAATTAATATGAGGCATCGATCATGACTCTATGTTGTGAGGCATCAGTCATGACTCTATGTTGTTATTATATGCACAACACAATAGATCCTCTGAACTGATACTTAACACACAACAGTAACAAAGTAACAGTTAAATTTTTGGCCAGGCCGTAAAAAATGGCAAAGATACCCAAGGGCTATAATTGTTATTTATATTTTACAAAGTAACATCAAAATACATTTAGGTTAACAATTGAAAAGGGCAGAAATGGCAAATCTGCAAGCTAGCTAATCACGAAGAAGAGTAACAATGCATTCAACATGGATGATTTTTTGAATCATCCATGTTTAAGAGACGTAACATTATTAACCAGGAGAGTTTGAAATTTGCACAAGAAAATATGTCACTTGAAAAGGAAAATATCTCTTACCCAATCACATGTGTTGTATAGGTGAGATGGTAAGCGAGGCTAGAGGTTCCGGGTTCGTACCAGAATCGCAGTATCGGTTGCAAATCCAATAAGTGAGTTGAGGCTTGGTACTAATACCTAATTCATCAATAGAGAATTAAGAGGACATATCACAAAGACAACAACCACTAAATTAGTAAAGATTCCTCAAAGACATCAGTTAAATACTCAAATCTAAATAATTATCTAGAGAAGCACTACTTAGTCCAAGAAAGTAGAAGGCACTGAGTAAGCTCCTAGAGCAACTCCAAGAGAGTTGCTAAATGGCTTGCCAAGCCAATTTTTAGCAACTCAGCGTCCAAATCTGGCTCCAACAGCCTCTCCATCTCGTTTGCCATCCCATCTCGCTCCCCAAATTGGGTCTCCGGCTTGCCAAACCTAGCAAGCCAGACTGGCTTGCCAAACCGGCTCTCCAGGTGCGGGCCTCACGCGCCTGCCATCCTGCGGCGGCGGCGGGCGTGGGAAGACGGTGCCGATGTGGGCACGACAAGATGGAGAAGAGGGAGAGGCGGCTACGGGCGTGGGAGCCAGGGATGGTTCGTCGTGGAGGGCCCGTCGCCGCCACCTTTCCTGCTCTCCGACGCCAGCCGCTCCATGGCCGCCACTGTTCCATTCCTCCATGGAAGCCGCCACCGCGCCGGAGCTGTGCCGCCGCCCTTCCATTCCTTGAAGGGGAGGCTGGGGCCGGCGCCGCCTGGGAGAGAGAGAAGGGGAGGACAGGGCTGGTGCCGCCGAGGAGGGAGAGAACGGGAGGCTGGAGCCGCCGCCGCCGGGGAGGGAGAGGGAGGGATGTCGTCGGACTCACCTCGGGGGAGGGCAGAGAGGAGAGGGAGGAGGCTAGATAGCGATAGGAGAGGGTGAGGCTGGAGGGGCGAGAGGATAAGGAAGAAAGGGAGGGGATGAAGCTGACGCGTGGGTCCCACGCGTCAGTGTGTGCGGAGTGGATAGTTAAAATAGCCGTTGAGATTTGGAGAGTGAAAAATGGAGAGTCTGTTGGAGTGTGCAACTCAGTATGGAGAGGAATCTTTTTGCCAAGTCAAATAGATAGTCAAATAGAGAGCGAAAAATGGGGTGTCTCTTGGAGATGCTCTAAGCTATGTAAAGCAGGATAAAGAAGAGCAGCAAATAGCCAATGATTCATAGATGCAAAAGTGTATGTATATCCAACATGCTACAAGTAACAAACTCATTAACACCCATTAATAATCCACCAACACTCAAATTGGTGTGCTACAATTTCCAAAACTAGTCTATAGTTCGGAGATGCCGACACATCCAAGGGTTCTGGGATTCAATCTAGAATGATTGAATTTCGATGAAATAATTCACACATTCTATGAGGACCTAAACAAAAATGAATTGGTTAAACAATTCGACCAAAGTAGAGTTTTTCTACCATTGCTAAGATCTATACCAACCATATATTCTCCTAGGTATAAAAACGTGAATAAACACTAAATATATGCGTCCTTTGTGTCTTTGTTACTTTAATTTGAAAATTATGTTGGTCACCTACATATCGTACCTAGCCTGATGTAGAGTCAAAGGCCGAGGTCCAAGGCGGCAACTGTGATGTGAACATGGGGAAGCTGATGTTAGTGCGGACTCATCCCCACAATAGCTAAGGGCATGGGGGGTTGGGATGGCATGGAAGGGTACAACCGCATGATGCAATGGTAAGGAGAAGATGATGGGACTAGCAGTGCATTGAGTTGCACTGGTATGTGGTTGGTCCTGGAGCCATGGCATAGGGAGAACATGTGTGTCGGGACGGGAGAAGGCTTACAGCGATGGGGGAGAAGAAGTACGACATCAGAGAGAAGATGTGATGAGAGTAGGTGGAGGTGTCCTTGGGAATTTGTCGTTGTCGCTTCAGTGACAAAAAAACAACTCGTCACCGAAGGCCTATTTACGGGTAAAAACAAAGCCAAACTCAGCCCAACATGAGATGTCAACCTGCGCCAAGTCCTTTCCTCTAGCTCCGGTTGCTCTTCTTTCATGGGTCTGACGAGGTCGCCGCCGATGGGGTTAGGGTTTCCGGAGGCAGCAGGGGTGGGGGTGGGGGGTGGACAGGGCGACAGAGCTTTTAAGGCTCGGAATTTCCAGAGGGTGGAGGCGGCCAGGATCTCAAGTTTTACCAGGCTGTAGAGGAAGCGTTTGTGGGAGGGGTGGCCCGGTGGTGGTGGCGGCTTGGACAACGATGGAAGCGAGGCGGCACTCCCGCGCCGCCGTCCGGGTAGGAGAGGACATCCGGTGGGCGGCAGAGGAGGCATGGGCCATGACGACGCTCCCCGGTGGAGCTAGGTTAGGGTGGAGGAGGGCGGCGGTGGCAGATATGGCGGCTGGAGCCACTGGAGACGGAGGAGGTAGGAGGTGCGGGGGTGAGGGAGATGACGGCGATGGCAAGGCAAGCTGCCCGACGTGGGGCAAGGGAGACGAAGGCGGGGAGGAAGACGATTCATTCGTGGGCTGCAGTCTTTTGTGGGCCCCCAATCCTCATGTGGTCTGAAAATGGAGCTTGAAGCGACGCTTGTGACGGGTTGCAGAAGCGATGGCGAACAGCACCCAGTCTCTTTGGCTACCTTTTCATTTCTCAAGTTCAACAAGATTGGATTATCCTATTCTTTAGTCCAACAGAATCCAATGCTATTTTGATCAAAAGCAAATGGATGTCCACGTCTAGCAGAGTCCAAGTACGAAAGTCCAATTGGATATTGGACTGGGCCTCCAATCCCACGTACACTAGATCTTGGAAGAGAGACCTCCATTTGCTTTGGGAGACCGATCGAGTTGGGGATTTGAGTTGGGATTTGATCATGGAAAAGAACATATTTCTCATCTGCGAAATATTTGTCTTTGTTTGTCCCAGCCATTTATATATGATTGGTGTGGTATTTATCAACCTTGCAGCTCTGCTAACCTTGCTGCGAACGGCACAGCACACCTTCACGGATGAAATATAGATGAGTTTATTCTCTATTTGGCCCTAGAAAAAGTACCCATTCCTTTGTTGGGCTTGGAAAAATTTTTCTTCCCTATTTGGCATTGGGTATAAGTTTTGTTCTTTATTTGACCTTCTGTCTCATTTTCCATCCATAGACCGTTAACTGTGATGGGAAAAGACGAATTTGCCCCCGATGGCCGTGGGCCCCACATCAGCCTTTCTCCTTCCTCTCCTTTCTTTCTCATCGCCATCTCCTCTGTGGTGCTCCGCCGTCTCCGCACCGCGACCCCTCCCCATCCTCCTCGATGCCGCCAGGCCCGCTTGCGCCTCCCATGTCGCCGCCCCCAGAATCATCCGCCCCTCCCGTCCTTGGCGTCGCCCCGGCCGGCCGTACCACATGCTCGTCCACGGCGCCGCCCCGACCGGCAACGCCTGCCCCGGTCCTCCACAGCGCCGCCCCGGCTGGCCGTGCCTCTCTAGGTCCTCTGCGCCACCATTCGAGCCTTCCTCGCCTTCCCCGCTTGCGCGCACTCGCCGCTTCCCTCGCCTGCGTGGCGGAGCGGCACGGACCGACCGGGGGAGCGGAGGATGAGGGTCGCGGAGGCATGGTCGGGCCGTGCGGCGGCGCGAAGGAGCAGGATGCGCGAGGCGCGACCGGGCGGCGGGGCGGAGGATGGGGATCGGAGGGGCGACCGGTACAGGGCAGCGGCGCAGAGCAACGGGGTCAGGGGGAGAAGCCGGTGAGAAGGAAGGAGAGGAGGGAGAAATGCTGATGTGGGGCCCACGGCCATCCAGGGGCAAATTCGTCTTTTCCCATGACTGTTAACGGTCCACGGATGGGAAATGAGACAAAAGGTAAATGAGGAACCAAACTTATACCCAGGGTCAAATAGGGAAGAAAATTTTTTCCAGGGCCAACAAAGGAATGAGTATTTTTTCTAGGACCAAATAGGGAATAAACTCAATATAGATAGCCCACATACAAGGTGTCATAGAGTTGAAAATTCGTACATAATGCCCTTGACAGCATGTTGTCGAGATAATCTTCAACGAAGCGTGGGCGATGTGTGTCGAGGCGTGCAAGTTATGGGCACCACACATTTCTTTCAAAAAAACCTTCATCACCATGGCAGCTCAATGCCAATATCCTATGATAGTTTGGTTGGATTTCTTGCGGTTTCATTTTGGAAATGCGAAGCTTAGTATTTCCCTTTATTAATTTTGTATGTTGGATCTAAGACATCATCGTGTAATAACTATGGTAATTGATTGTGGCTTCCTAATAGTTTTGGATGTAATACTTTTGCATCCTTGTGTCTTAACCCATATATATCCAAAAAATGTTAGCTCTGACATTATTTAACCCTGGCCTTGTGTATCATATGCAGATGAGAAGGTGTTATTTCGGAAGTGCAACCCACGTGAGTACCTTGTTGAGACCAAAACCATAGATGCACAAGATTTTCTTAATTATCCTGTGCTTGGTGTGACAAGGTAAATTTGATGTATTTAATTTGTACTTTGTTCTTCTGCACATATAGGTATGGAGCCCCTTTGCTTGTACGGCAACACTAATGGAAGCTGGGAGGTGCTGCCCCCGAAGTTGTTTGCGCCATCAGGGCAGCCTGAACCAAAGCTCGGCATCAACTTGGTGAGGGAGAAGATGCGACGCCTCAACTGGCTTCAGTACATCTCCGGTCACTCTGACGCATGGCTCATACGCATCTCCTTCTTCCATGCCGCAGATTTAGAAGCTAGAGAACGGTATTTCGTCTTACTTTTTCATTATCAACACACACACACACACACACACACACACACACACACACACACACACACACACACACACACACACACACACACACACACACACAAATTAGTATTGCTGTTTATTATTTTATGCATCACATATATAGAGCATACATGCAAAGAGTTAGTAAGATAGAAGAATTAATTGGTGGCATGTAAAGTTTCTAAATCATACGAATTATCGTACTTAATATATAGATAGGTAGTTTCTACCAAGCACATAAATCGGTTCATTTCTATGCACATATTTTTATAGTTTAGCCACCTTTTTTGCATTTATATAAATCTGTATCATGATGATGCTATATAGCTATTAGTTTATATGGTTGATTGTATGTGCATGTGGACAATATGATGAGCCATTAGTTTGAATTCCATTTGTTCACCATGAATGATCCTTGTGTATGAATCCATAATTTGATTTTTTTTGTTTAACAGACAACGATTATTCTCTATGATTAGCATGCTACCAACTGTTCAGGAAACATTCATTACAAGTGAGACCTATCGCCGCATACGTGACCAGGAAAACATGGTGAGTTTGCTTCTGTTGAAAGCTTAGAATCTGTAAATTGAGTTGTCAATATCGAGTATAACACAAACAAGAGTTCCATTTTCTTATTCAAAGTGATGTTGGTCATTTTTATTTGTCGAACAGATTGATGAAAGTAAGGATGAGGATGAAGGTTGTGGTTCATATCCAACTGTTTGCGCAAGATGCGGTGATCGGTACCATGCAAATGGATTCTGGGTCCGTTGTACCCTATGTAAGTGCTGGTCCCATGGGAAATGTGTGAAGGTGAAATTTTTTCAAGAAGAGGTCATAAGGAACTTTGAGTGCCCTGAGTGCTGCGCTGAGAAGAGAGGATATGATTAGTTATGGAGATTCAATGCTTCCAGACCAATAGAGATAATAGATATTCTCTTTAACCTGAGGTCACCCATGCCGTTAGGTAGATGTGAACTATCTGGAAAATTGTGATTCCATATGTATTGTTTATTTACAATAAGGCTCTTGTAAGCTTTTTGCTAATGATGACAATTGTGATGTCATGAGCTGCCAAGACTAAATTTATTTTATTTGTGACTTCTCATTCAGTCGACCATTCCCCTTTTTCTTGAATCTGCAAGAGATCCACCTGTTATTATTTTGGAGATATGAATACGAAATTAGCCCAAGTAAGCCAAAACCTAAAGTACCCACACGCTATGCAAACACACAAATTAGAGTGGGTAACACACAAAATGCAATACACACAACCACATTCAAGCTCACATAAAATAGGTGAACCATAGTAAATATTGAGGGGTGACCAAGAACTCCTAGAAGATCTACCAGAATTGGTCAATCTTCTGATTCATAGACTTCGGAGTTGTGGTTCATATCCAACTGTTTGCGCAAGCTGTGGTGATCGGTACCATGAAAATGGATTATGGGTTTGTTGTACCCTATGTAAGTGTTGGTCCCACGGGAAATGTGTTAAGGTGAAATTTTGTCAAGAAGATGTCATAAGGAACTTTGAGTGCCCTGAGCGCTGCGCTGAGAAGAGAGGATATGATTAGTTATGGAGATTCAATGCTTCCAGATGAATAGAGATAATAGATATTCTCATTCAACCCGAAGTCACCCATGCCGCTAGGTAGATGTGAACTATCTGGACAATTGTGATTCCATATGTATTGTTTATTTGGAATAAGGCTCTTGTAAGCCTTTTGCTAATGATGACAATTATGATGTCATGAGCTGCGAGACTAAATTTATTTTACTTGTGACTTCTCATTCAGTCGACCATTCCCCTTTTTCTTGAATATGCAAGAGAGCCACATGTTATTATTTTGGAGATACGACTACACGAAATCAGCGCATGTAAGCGAAAACCTAAAGTACCCACACGCTATGCAAACACACAAATTAGAGTACGCAACACACAAAATGCAATACACACAACCACATCCAAGCTCACATAAACAGGTGAACCATACTAACTATTGATGGGCGACCAAGAACTCCTAGCTAGCAGGTCTACCAGAATTGGTCAATCTTCTGATTCATAGACACATAGTTATCACTGATGCGGATGGACATGAAATCAGGTTGATTATATAGCAGGCAATCATGGGAATTATCATGAAATGATATCCAAATGGGTTTCAATTAAGTTTAAACTACCACCCTACAAGATCTAGATAGGCTAGGTTAGGTGATGAACTGGGCACAAGCGAAGCTTGAGCATCTTCCTTGTAACGTTTGCCCTTTCAGCAACCAGTGATACTCCAAAATGGATTTGGAAAAAAATGGAGCTTTCAATGTTAAATCAATATTCTTCCACTTAAGTTGTAATGAGGTGCATGTAGATGCATCTTGTTGATCCACCAAAAATCCTAAAAAAAAATTTAGGAACATATGAAGAAAGGTAGTTGTAATATATTTGAAACAAAACCTTAAATAAAGTTCACCAACCATGTTATGTGTATGTATATCCACATTAGATTGATTCAATCCATTCAAATTGTTTTACCACTATACCCATAACTTGTTAACTTCCGCACAAGTCTATATGCTGAAGCCATCACACTGCTGACACTCATAGAAACTATGTATGTTGAAACTATATTTGGGAAATATATATATCAAACAAATCTACAAATATATAGTTAAATAGAATAAAGAACATTAAAGGGAACTAAGCACCAAGCACATGTCTGAATCATAAGTATACATGTGCAGAAAATTATTGATGAGCAAAAACCATCCACAATATTAATCAAAATGATTAGAACCAATTGAAAGCTAAAATGCCCCATGCATGGGATGGAAGAGATCAGACAACGTTGGACCAGACGACTTGTCTAGCTAATATCACTTGAACAAATCAGACAACATAGGGCCCTCATCATAATCATGTCCTACCTTCTCTGAGAAGCAATCAGGGAACTCACAGTGCTCTCCTGCTCCACATCCCTTTTTCTCTCCTCTTATTTTTTTTCTTTCCACCACCATTCTCCTTGGCTCTTCCTGTTCTTCCTCCGTTCTTTTCTCAAGAATAATAGAGAAGAAAGACAAACAACAGATGGGTGGGAAGAAAATTGAGAGGAGAAAAAAAGGATGAGGAGCAAGAAAATTTCAATTACATCACAACACTCGAACCATTCAATAGGGATTCCACAAGAAATCAATAGGGATACATATATGGAAAAAAATAACAAACTCGAAGTACTAGGTCTCCGCCGCCGGCTGCCCGGGCCTGCCTGCCAACCCGCGCGCACTGCCTGCCCGTCGGGTCGTGCCTGCCCCCTCTGCGCTTGATGTTATCCCGCTAGCCACCTGCCCTCGCGCTCACGCCACCACCGCTCCACCAGGCCACCTGCCCCTGCCCGCTGGAGAGAGGAGATAAGGAAGGAGAAGGAAGAAAGGGAGAAAAGAAAGAGATACACTACTAGAAAAACGACCTTTGGTCCTAGGTACGTTAGTCCCGGTTGTGTTATAACCGGTACTAAAGGACGAGTTTAGTACCGGTTTATATAAACAGTGCCACGGGGTACACTTTAGTATAGGCTAGTATCATCAGCCGGTACTAAAGTACACCTCAGGGCACGGCTAACGCCCTAGTCGTGACCATTTAGTACCGGCTCATAACACCATCCGACACTAAATTGACCCAGAACAATTTAGTTCTGGACATTGTCTCGGTCGGTACTAAACTACCGCAAAAAACAAAAAACCGAGCCAACCCCTCCTGTCCGCTCCCACGTCCTCCTCCCATTATCTCTTTCCTTTTCCTTCTCTCCTTCCTTATCTTCACCTTCCTTCTCTCCTTTCCTCTTGCAGGGGCATGCGGGCAGGCCCTGGCGGCGCGGGAATGCGGGCGCAGGGTAGACCCGACGACGTGGAGGGCGGCCAGCGCGGCCCTGAGACACCGACATTGGGAGGGCGGTCCATGCGCCCCAACGCGGCCGGCGGCCTGGAGCGGGAGGCCTAGAGCGGGCGGCCTGCGCGGCAGCACCCCTGAAGACGGGCGGCGTGAGGCTCACGACGGCTGCGGAGAAGGCATGTATTTGATTTTTTTTCAGATTTAGTGAGATGATGATGTTGTTGTTGTTTCTTGAAGTCTGTAAATCTGAGCCTGATGAGTGAGATGATGTTATTGTTTCTTGAAATGTGATGAAAATTTGTACTCTATGAACTCATTGAAGATGTAGTTGTTTCTTGAGTTGAACTTGAGTGATGATGTTCATTCTTGAATGGGATGGGGAACTGGGTGGGAAGAGGGATGGGGAACATGAGCGGAGGATGGGATGGGGAACGGTGGTGGGGCTGGCTGGGAATGGGGCGCTCACATAGAATGGGGGTTTGCAGTTTAGTCCCGGTTGGTGTGACGAGCCGGGACTAAAATGTATGTTTTAGTACCGGTTTCACAACCGGTAATAAACGACCGGCCACTTTAGTCTCGATTATTTTGTACCGGTTGGGAAACCGGTACTAAACATGGCTTCCCAACTGGTACTGATACCCCTTTTTCTTGTAGTGATAGATAATTAAGGGAGAAGATAGAAGGATGAGAGAGATAAATAAAAGGAGAGAAGGGAGATGGACGGGAGCGCTGCTGGCCCCTCATTGCCTGTGATTTTTTGCGTGGTAAAGTTAGTACCGGTTGGAGGATCCACCCAGTATGTGCACTCTGTTGTCTAAGTGCATAAGGCCAGGCTTAGTAGAGGTTTTATGGGCGCTTTCACGATATTAAATTGTAGGCCACATCAGCAAATTTGTAGAGTCAACAAAGCCTTATGAAAGAATAGAAGAATAGAGTGTCATTGACACTCTCCAGGTCCAGTTACCAAGTCTGGTGAAACTGGATGAAACTTGCCTGAGGTTTATTTTTGTTTCATCCGTGGATAACCTGTGCCACTTATAGCACCGCCTCCCCTACCCGGTTTAAAAATTGAGATATACTATATGTAATCATTTTGTACATATAGCTATTTAGTATCGTAGGCCACTTATAGCGCCGCCACCCCTACCCGACTTAGAAATTGAGATATACTATATGCAATCATTTTGTATACTTTTTTGTACAATTGCAAAAGGCTATAGACTTACAAATTGAGATATACTATATGTAATCATTTTGTATACTTTTTTTGTACAATTGCAAAAGGCTATAGAGTTCCCATGACACATTTAATCACAACACATTGTACAAATTAAACGTTGCATGTCATCTATTTTTAGGCATTTGCATCTTTTTAGGCATTGTGCATGCTTATGAGGGGGCAGGGGGGTCTCGACTCCCGACCTCTTCCTGCCCAAGTAGAGCTACTCAAGCCATGTTGCTTTGGTGTTTGGTCAATACTCTTAACTTTAATATACGGTGATAGTTTCAATTGTATTTGTACTCCCCAATGTATTTCTCCTATTTCAATTGAAGTATTTTTATTTTCATCATAATAAAGATATATAATTTATATAATTAGCATATGAACTGAAGAACAAAGAACGACAATGTTTTGATGGTTTGTTAATTCTTTCTCATATCTTGCACCACGTGTGTTGGACCTTCACACATAGAATTTTTATGGTTGCGCAAGCAAAACAATAGTAGTGGCAACTGACCACGAAATGAACACCCCTCTTGTTGACATGGTGGCTTGACCACGAAATGAACACCTTTCTTGTTGACACGCGGGGGCTTGCGCTGTCTTCACCATGTACCGCCTGTTATTTTGGTTGACCACCAAACAAATGCCTACTCGCATGCACACTACTTAAGCCTGTGCAGCAATGATATGCTTGTAGAGGCATGTGTAACAATAAGTTACTATCGACTCAAATCATATATTAGAACTACAGATGAGGTCATATTTTCTGTGGTAAAATATGGACATTATTTTTTACTCTAGAAACTCTAACTAAAATAAAAAAAACTAGAGCATCAAGTATTACTTGAGTACGAACAATGATTTACGTAAGTTAAAATTAAAAGATGATAAATTTGTAAGAAAATGTGGAGATTATTTTGACGCAACGATAGAAAATCGAATAACTTAAAAAAGTCACGGACCTAGCGTATGCATGGTGCCATTGTGGTAGATGCGCTCCCGTGTCCCTGGCCGCGTCTCCCGTGTCCTGGCCGCGTTCGCGCCGCCTCGATCGGCACCGAGCTAATCCGGTGCCAGTACGTGCTGGCGACGATCTGGAACAAACTGGGTGTAGGCAGCAGCTGGGAAGCGGGTAGTACGATCACGAAGCAGCTAGCAGCTAGCAGCTAGCTGTATGCATTCGTCTTCACGCGTGGACAGAGAGAGGGAGAGACTGGCGGCGTGGGCCAGGGCACACGGCCCTCTCCACGTGGAGCTCGGCTGGACGAGCGCAGCTCAGGGCAGGGGTGTGAACGGAGCGTGACCAAGGTTTGGTAGGGCAATCCCCCATCCCCACCTACCCCACGGGCCCACACAAAACCTGACACCCTGCAGGCTGCAGCGCAACCTAGGGCGCAGGCTCGCGGACCCAACCAAACACCAGATCCAATCCCAAGCCGTGCGCTCCTGCCCCAACCCTCTCTCAGTCCTCTCCGACCAAACCCTCGCTCTCAGCAGGCGCCATGGATTCCTCTCTGCCTCCGCCCGCCGCCAAAACCTCCTCGGCGCCGCAGCAGCAGGCAGCCCATGCACCGCACGGCCAGCAGGACACGACCGCGCCCATGGAGGTGGAGGTGACGCCGCCAACCCCTGCGCCGCCGCCGTCGGCCATTTCGAGGCCGCGGTACAGCGGCACCGTGGAGAGGACCTTCCGGCAGTTCACCTACCGCCGCGTTGCCCTCATCCGCGCCGTCACGCGAGGTGAGGATTCCTTTCGCGTTTCTCGCTCGTACGACAGGCTAGCACGTATACATGCATGGTGAGGATTTGGCGCCTTCGTCGTGCTATCTACTAGATCTCTCGCTCGCTTTAGCTCCCGGCCTAGGTTTTGCATTCGGTGGTGCCGGAGCCAAACGTGAGCGCATCCATGGTGAGAACATCGTCGGTGTAGCTGCCGCGGCTGCAGTAGTAGTTCAGGCAGTTTGGCTCAGCTGCCGCTCCGGCGCCGACGCTGAACAGCAGGAAGAGTGGAAGAAGCCACGTTGGCGTAGGTCGCGGACGTGGCGGTCGCGTACCTCGTGGGCTACAGGAAAGCACCCCCGGCACGTCCGTCGCACGCAGCCACACACTACATGCATCCAGATTGCGTAGGTGGCTGGTAACGAGGCATGACCTGGATCCAATTCGAGTCTAATTATTTGTATGTCAAATATGTATAGTATTTTGATTCGATTTGTTTTGTTTAGACCCTGATCCTTAAATTTAAAGGGCTAAAATATTGTGCCCATTAGCCTACACCCAAGATTTAGGTAAAAAACTTACTATACATATTATAGTATATATAAGTATTAGTCTAGCTAGCCCAAGTCTGTCTTTACCGATCCAAACGAATTGAAGCCCAACCGAGTAATTATGAGGCCGAACAAAAAATATATTATGTTTCGTGTTCAGACCTCTACCTTTGTCGGCGTCATCAACTTGCTCTAGACTTATGTTTTGTGTTCGTCAACATTCGGCAAGCAGCAAGCGCCACAATGTATAGATGGTCAAATGAACGGCCCAACACTACACGACACTAACACTATTTGGCCCAACACTATTAGACACTGACACTAATAGGCACTATACCTAATCGTATTTTGACGTGCCGTCGTGTGCCCAAACACTACACTATATCATTTTTATAGTATCGTGCCAGCACATGGGCCCGACTGCCCATCGTGTCCGTGCCGACACTGGCACTATACATCCACTTATTCAACTCCAAACTTTATATATTTCATCACACAATCATCTAGATATGCATCAATTTCATCCATTTCATCATGAACTCATATATATAGATCAATGTCATAAATTCATATAAAGATATATACTTCTCATCAAATGTTTTAGGAGAGACATGTATCTCACAATATTATGATCGAGGTAATCGTGCCACATGGTGCCTGGTCAAAAAATCGTGTCGTGTTCATGTTGGCTCTGTGTGTCGAGGTCACGGCCCAAACACGGCCCAACCATCGTGTTGTGACGGCACTGACACTACGACATCGTGCTAGTGTCGTGTATTGTGCCGCTCATCGTGTCTGGTCTATTTGGACATCTATACCACAGCGTGACGTCGGATTGATTGAGTGGGGTGCGCATTGCGGGCACGGCAGCTGAGTGCACACGGGGCATGACGGCATGGCTAGTGCGCCATTGTTTCACTTTGGGTATTATTAAGATCTTGTGACTTTATATATTGCTTTGCATAAATTTTTGAAGTAAATTTTACCAGCGGTACTTCAACTTGTCCCCGAGTTCTCTTGCTGATTCTAGTACTCTCAAAATGTACATAGAGTCCTTAAACTCGTCCCGAGCTATTATTCTGGTTCCCATACTTTCAAAATGCACATAATAGACTCTAAACTTGTCCCGAGCTCTAGTTCAGGTTCATAAACTTGCGCTGAGCTCGCATATAATAGAAATTTTAGTGAGTTTAAATACGAGACAAGCTTAAAGACCATTTGGGAAATTTACTTTTTTTCACTTTACAATGAATACCATAAGCTGAATTCTTGGCTACGCCATTGCCAACGTCGAGGTCCACAAGCTACGTACATCGTTGTGGTTGATGCAGAGGGTGCCATATGGCTGCAAGGATGAGGCCGTTCACCTGACGGTGGCTCTGCTCAGCAGTCGCTGTCGGACACAACGAGGAGGCCACGGGCGTCGATCGATGACATGCGTCAGCTTGAGCCGGATGCTGCGGCCTGGCTTGCTGAGAATGGCAAAGAACGGCATTGAGAATAGCAGGCAGAAGAGAAGTCATCTCGTGTTGGCCATATATTAAAGGGGATACAAGGGTTTGGTCATTCCAAGTTGCATTGTACTCCCTTTGTATTTAAATATTTGTTGCGGTTGACTCTTGCTCACGACGTTTGGCCATTCGTTTTATTAAAAAAAATTATACAAGTATCATCGTTTGGCCATTCGTTTTATTAAAAAAACTGTACAAGTATCATCTATTTTGTTTGTGATATACTTTATCATCAAAGGTATTTTAAGTTTGATTTATCTTTTCATATATTTGCAATAATATTTTGAACAAGATGAATGATCAAACATAGCGATAAATGTCAACAGCGACAAATATTTCTTTACAAATTGATGCATCTTGGTGGCTGAGTGCATCGCACGGTCTGGGCAACGTTGTTACATTATTACACGTTTATAATTTTGAAATCCGCTTATCTGTCGACATATATTTTGGAATAAATCTGCCAAATTTCCATGCGTTAGATTGTGATTTGAGACATGTGCATGTTGTTTTGTTGACAGATTTTTTTTCCTAAATATGTCTAATTTCCTACACTCTCTTTATTGTCTCTTTGTTCCTCTGACCTGTCATTAGCTACAGATACAACACTTGTTCTCTTCCTCTCCCTCCATCCCTCTTTCTCTATCTTTAAAGTTAACCTTTTTCTGTTCCTCTCCCTAGCTCCATCCCTCTTCACCCGCCAGCCACTCTCTGTCAGTACAAATGACCATTTATGCTGGTGAGTGTCGTCTACCAGCACAGTTACGATTTTAATTGCACCTGTAAGATTGGGTATAATTAAGGCTGGACGAAAAACTCGAAGCTCGTTAGCTCGCTTGGCTCGTGGCTGGCTCGGCTCGACTCGGCTCGGCTCAGCTCGTTAGTATAATGAGCCAAGCCGAGCCAAGATTTTAGCTCGCTAGTTATAACGAGCCAACTCGAGCTAGCTCGCAAGCTGCTCACGAGCCAAACGAGCTAACTCTAAAAGGCAGCCAGAACCCCCTTCAAAGGCTTAGCCCATGGACCGTAAAGCAGCCTAGCCCACACGCCGATGCCAGTAAAAAAATCATCACAGTCACTGCTTCACCCTTAGTCCCTGACCGCCGTGACTTCATCTTCCGCCGTGACATGTTCTCAGTTTATGCCTTTGTGCATCCTTTGCATGGATGATATAGTTGATGGATGGTCTATGAACTGTAATGGATTATGGATGAATATGTGATGGAGACATTAGACATGGACGATGGACCTAATATTTTCTCTATTGCATTGTTGTTTAATGTGTTTGATGGATAAATATGTGATATACATGTAGTCTGTATGATTTATGTTTTGACATGTTAAGTTCATGGTCCTGGCTCACGAGCCAAATGAGCTAGCTCGAGCTTTTTGCCGAGCCTAGAGCCGAGTCAGGTTTTTAGCTCGTCGCTTATAACGAGCCGAGCCGAGCTAGCTCGTTAACCTACCGAGCTAGACCGAGCCGAGCCGAGCCAGCTCGACATCCAGGCCTAGGTATAATGCGTGAAGTGTATTGCATTGAGCCTCTAAGGCAAATATATAAAAGTACATGGCTTGGAGGGCAAGTAGACTCTCCTATCCCGGGATTACAATAAATCCTAAACTATCCGGGATTGCCTAGTGTACTCAACAGCACCTTTAATATTTGTTATTTACTTTAAGTGGAATTCATATCTACTAGAATTCTTAATCTTTTATCTTTGTGGTTGCTCTAGTTTCTTTTGGAAATGTGATTTGCCCCTTGTATTTTGTCACCGCTGCATAATGTAACGGATTATGACAGGTTACAGTTCACTTTCATTGGATTTGTACATTCTAATTAATGCAAGTTTTGTTAATATAAACCATAAGTGCTATCGATTCGATGCTGGTTACAAGTTCCAAATGTAGCTTTGTTCTTGCTTTGCAACAATTCAATTGGATTTAGCCAGATGGTACCTCATATTAGTGATTAGAGTGTTTACATTTCATTTTTGTTTTTTATAATATATTATTAATGCAATATATTTTTTAGATTTGTAACATTTGTACAACAGGCATTTCTTTCAAAAAATTGTCCACCACACTTCCCTTGGTAAAATAAGCTTTATTGATTGAAGATCGTTACATCGAGTTGATACAAGAATCTTGAAGCACTCCCGGCCTCTGCATAACCCGGATACGCAAGTTCATAGATGTTCACCACACTTGGCAGCTCATTGGAAGAGTATCCAATTACAGTTTGGTTGTATTTCTTGAAGTTTCAGTAAAAATGTGCAATCTTACTTTTAGTATTTCCCTTTACACATTTCGTATGTTGGACCTAGAATAGTTTATGCTGTAATATTTAAGCAACCTTCTGTTCAACCAAATTCCAATATTATTAGCTCTGATACTGTTTAATACTAACTTGTGTTGTATATCGTGCAGATGAGAGGGCGTTATTTCGGAAGTGCAACCCGCGTGAGTATAGCTTGTTTTTAACACCAAAATCATAAAGAGTGCACAAGATTTTCTTAATTCACAAGTGCTTGGTGTGACCAAGTAATTAGGATATAATTTGTAATTTGTTATTTGGCACATAGGTATGGAGTCGCTTTGCTTGTATGGCAACATTGACGGGAGTTGGGAGGTGCTACCCCCGAAGCCGTTTGAACCATCAGTGCAGCCTGAACCAAAGCTTGGCATCAACCTGGTGAGGGATAAGATGCGACACCTAAAGTGGCTTCAACACATCTCCAGGCACTCTGATGCATGGCTTATACGTATCTCCTTCTTCCGTGCTGCAAATTTGGAGGCTAGCGAACGGTATTTCGTGATACTTTTTCCATTGTCTACACCTTATTCGTGTTGATATTTGTTGTTTTATGCATCACATAGAGTACACATGAGGATAGCTAGTAAGCTAGAAGACTATAGTGACATGTATGAAAAATCACCTGGAATTTTTCTTTTACCTAATCTAGCTAGGTAGTTTCTGCTAAGCACATAAATCAGTTTTTGTATGTGGTATATGTCTAGTTTAGCTGCCCTTTTGCATTATATAAATTTGTACCATGAGGATATGTAACTATTAGTTTATGTGGCCGTATGTGCACTATTGTGGTTATCGCTACTCCTGGCCTCTGTTTTAAAGTAGAGGTCGTTTTAGCTTTTCTAGATTCATAACATTTGCTATATATGCATTTAGATATAATGTATGTCTAGATGCATAACAAATGCTATGAACATCAAAATAAAGCAAAAACAATCTACATTTTGAAACAGAGGAAGTATTAGTTT
This sequence comes from Urochloa ruziziensis, assembly GCA_015476505.1. Taxonomy (NCBI): domain Eukaryota; kingdom Viridiplantae; phylum Streptophyta; class Magnoliopsida; order Poales; family Poaceae; genus Urochloa; species Urochloa ruziziensis. The sequence continues at coordinate 9,383,151 of CM027126.1, read as the reverse complement.
ATATGGTTAGGCTGCTATATATTAGAGCATCTCCAAGAGCATACCTAAAATCGGATTGTTAAAACTTGTTTAGGTAAAACTGGTTTTGTGCTAATATAAACATCGAATTGGTTTTGTGCTCCTCTCCAACAGAGTTGGTAAAACTGGATACCTATAAATTGTTTTGAAAATACTTTGAGGTTCTAGGGGATTTTATCTAAATATTTGAAGACACAGAAAATCTACAAAAAATTACAAGAAATGTAAAGGGTCATTTTGCAAACACTGATTTCTTTCCCTTTCCTCCCCCGGTGCTTCTCCCAGCCCGCGACTGCCTCCTCCTCTGCTGGGCACCACCACCTCCTCCTCCCCTCCTGGCCGCCTACTCTTCTACATGCATCGCCGCCTCTTCCGCCGGCCACTACCACCTCCTCCTCCACCACCCGCGCCACCACCACCTCCTCCTCCCCGCATCCCCGTGTGCAGAGCTCCCTCGCGCCGGTGTTCATGGTGGTGGCAGCAAGGCCAAGGGGACTGCAATGGGGATGCACATGGGCAGGTGGCGCCGGATCTAGTGTGGCGTGGGCCATCTGCTTCACACGCAGGTTGGCCATGGACCTCACCAGCATCGCCCAAATTGACCCCAGCAGAGCGACGACGAATCGATAGAGGGTGGCCTTCGTCGGTAAGCTTTTCCTCCTCTCAAGCATCGACGTCTTCTGCTCCCCCGCTCTCTCCACGCCTCTCCGCTTTTTCCTCTCGGCGAGCGGCCCTTCCTCTCCCCAGCCGGCGCCGCCGTCCCTCGCCCTAGTGGATGTCACCCTTCCTCGCCCTGGCGAGACCTCGAGAAGAAGGGAAAGAGGCACCGAGAGGGGGGACGCCAGCTGCGGGGTGCATATTGGGTGGCATGGGGTCAGGGAAGGTCAGGGACATCTGGCAGCAAGGCAATGCTCTGTCGGTGGTGAGTTCCGGCAATCAGAGGCGGCGCGATTGGGTAGAGCGAGGCGGAGGAGGCGACGCGGAAACTTCCTGGCGCTGTTAGTTGGCTCTCTCGCCTGTTCCATTGGAAATAGCAATCCACAAGGCAATCCACTCTTGGATTAGAATATTTGGGTCTCCAATAGAGAAAGTTGGATCATCACCTAAAATAGCAATCCATTTAGTTCACCTGTTATGTTTTTTTAATTCGTTTTTAGGTATTCCAGTAGTTATTAGGTTTAGGTATTCTCTTGGAGATGCTCTTAGTTTCAATTCCATATGTTCATCATGAGTAATCCTTATTTCTTGATTTCATAACTTGATCTCTTTTTCTTTATCAGACAACGCTTATTCTCTATGATTAGCATGCTACCGACTGTTCAAGAAGCATTCATTGCTAGTGTGACCTATCGCCGCATATCTCATCAAGAAAATATGGCAAGTTGCTTGTGTTGAAAGTTCAGAATCTTTAAATTGAGGTGTCAATGCTCGAGTATAACACAAAATTGACTTCCAGATTTCTTAGGTGATGTTGGTCGTTTTTATTTGTTGAATAGATTGATGAAACTAAGGACGAGGACGAAGGTTGCGGCCCAACTTTTTGTGCAAGCTGTGGTGATCGGTACCATGCAAAGGGGTTTTGGGTCTGTTGTACCCTTTGTAAGTGCTGGTCCCATGGGAAATGTGTGAAGGTGAAAGCTGATCAAGAAGAGCTCATAAAGAACTTTGAATGCCCTGAGTGCTGCGCTGAGAAGAGAGGACATGATTAGTGGAGTGGAGTGAGCAGCAAGGACGAAGAAGAAAACAAGCAAGAGAATGTCACTTTCATGGTTTCTTTGTTGTTTGGTTTATTGTTAATTAGGTGTCATCACCTGAGAAACAACTGCCATATGTCGTAAAAGAAACTAACTATGAGGTATTGGGTGAGAGGGATGTTTTATCCAATTTTAACAGATTGATGGCCGAAATTGTCATTTCAGTTGGACGGTCAAAATCGTATACCAGCGATAGTTTGGTAAAAAAAAATTGTTTCCACTACAGTAAAGGGACAATAATGGCAGCAACAACTACCATATATACCAAAATGCAGGCCGTGAAACAGCCTCAGCAACCAAAGTGGGATCTTCTATGGCAAAGAGATCTATGTTACGCCTCTTATATATATTATCGTTTAACTTTTCAGGACACCCTTCTGTTCCTTCAAAAAAAAACTTTTCAAGGCATCTGCAACTACGAAAATAGCATGCTTTCTATAATTTTGTTCACGGTGCAGTTGACTATTACACATGCAGATGTACTCTAAGATTTCTTAGGCCCCACATGCATGTCTTCTCTTTCCTTAGGCTTCCATATATGCCCGTCTCTCCCTAGCCTATTCCCAAGGTGGGCGCCTCCCATCTCGCCTTTGGCCGGAACCGCCAAAGCTCCTCCTTTGTTTGCCTGCCTCCCCAACCTTCCTCGCCTTGTTGTGCCACAGTCCCCCGCTACTCGTGTCGTGTGCTAGTGCATGGTATGTAGAACAAAGCATGAATATATGGGATGATCAGCATTTCTGAAACATCTTGCGCAATAAGGCTGATGCCAACTTGCCAAGCCTCTTAGCTGGCTTCATGAAGATGATAAGGAAAAAACTACAAACTGATCAGCGTACATTGATTTTTGTTTTGGTGTAGTCTAACACATGTAATAATTGACGTGGATCACACATGTGTTAAGAGTCCGATCCCTTTTCGCCCTTTCACCTTTTACTCATATAAAAAACGAACTTGAGCCACGATCGAACATCACAGACATAAGATAGTACAACACTCTGATTAAGGGGCGCAACCTAAAACCCATAAAAGATATAAGTATTGGACGGTAATAAATATTTATATCTAGGTAGATAAATACTAAATCCCCGTAAGTTTCTATTTTAACCTTTTATTTTATTTTACAAATACAGAAGTATGGACAATATATGCTGCCCAAGCTCATATGTGCCAAGCTAAGCATGTGCCCGTCACCTCTCGCCTCCCGATCTCTCCCATCCCACGTCATGTTATCCACTGGTAACTCTAGTAGCTAGTAGTTTAATATGTCTGCAAGACTACTCTTGTTTTTTCAACGAATAACACTCGGCGAATGTGTTTCTTTGATATATCTAAAATACAAGGCTATGACCCGAAAGCCATGACCTGGCAATCAATAAAAGAAAACCAACAACACGAAATCGACGAGTTAGATTGGCACCTCAACGCGCGTCGAACTCAACTCAGACACAAACCGCTCAGATAACACTCTAACCTGTCGGATTGGGACGTCGACATAAGCCGCACAGGCACTAGTACCTGACCACAACTCCACACCACCACAACTCGGGAGATTGGGCTGACAAATAGCCCTCATTGCAAGTGTCGTGAACTCCAATGATGTCCCACACCAATGTAAATTGGAAATATATTAGGTACAAATAATCTTCTTCTCGGTGTTATCATGAGCATCATAAAAAAGCAAGTATACATTTTTTTATAATAACGCACATGCGGAGAAGATGGTGATCTGATTTCAACAAAAAGTGGTTCATTGCATTGAGCATTCCCCTTAATATGACAAGATTGTATGTTTTGATCTAACAATTTTGCTTTACTTGACTTCGATTTGCCTGGTTTTGTCATAGTACATTATTTTCATTAACTTGGTTTTGTCATAGTACATTATTTTTTTTATTAACTTGGTTTTTCATAGTACATTATATTTTTTATTAACTTACATGAAGAGCTTCATTCGTCTCATTTTTTGTGTTAATTAGCTTCAAGCGTCGAATAATTTTACTATACTACCTAGAGATCTTTTATAATGCTTGTAAAGTACCCACTGTACATTTGAAGGTACTTTTTTACTTTAATTTAAAAATTATATTAATAAAAAAAGAATAGTGCTCAAACGGGATTGATACTTGTTGGTACTTCTGTTTAGGTACTTCCTTTGGTTTTCACTGTTAAATTCTTAATGCAACTTAAAACCCTTACTGACAGGTCCCACCAATGGACGGCTCTCGTTGTTTCTATTCATTCTAATATTATTTCTCTGCAGTCAGTTAACACAAGAAAGTTAGGAACAACATTGATTCTTATTGCAGCTTAAAACTCTTACTGATAGGTGACAGCTAATTGTTGCCGATGATGTATTGCCATTGTCATTCTTCCCTCATCTGTGCCACAATAATGTCATGATAAGGACTAGAGAGGTCTTCCATTACACAGATAGGGTTAAGTATACAAGGGATATGCCAAAAGGGCCACAAGGCCTTCATGGGATATAATATACCTCTCTATATATTAACACCCCCCCCACCCCCCCCCCCCCCCACACACACACACACAAACTAAAGGTGGCTGAGAAGAATCTGAGTCAGACACACTTAGTAGCTTTGAGTATATAAAACTAATATTAATCCCTACTCTAAGCCTTAGTGAAGAAATCTACAAGTCAGAAGGTGTGTACTGAAGATCAAAGATCAACAATAGATTGTTGGCAGTGGGATCGTAAGAAGGAGGTATCAACACTAATATGTTTAGTGAGCTCATGCTTGACCGGATTGTTGGCAATTTGAATAGCACTAGTATTGTCACAGTGGAGAATAGTAGGATCAGCACAATGGACCCCAAAGTCAGCCAATAACCACCGAAGCCAAATAATTTCTGGAGTTGTTGTGGCAAGAGCTCTTAGCTTAGCTTCGGCACTAGACCGAGAAACTGCAGTTTGTTGCTTAGACTTCCATGCAACTGGCAAGCCACAAAGGAAAATGCAGTAACTAGTAATCAATCATCGATCAACATGATCACTAGCCCAAGTAGCATCAGAGTAAGCATGAAGCTTCGGTTGACCTTGATGTGGCATAAAAAAGGCGATGAGAGATTGTGCCTCTCAAGTACCGCAAAACCCAAAGCAAATGAGCATAGTAAATTGTGGTAGGCTGACATGGCAAGTATCCATGCATTGCAAATCATGAAGTTAAGCTGACATGGCATCTCGCCAAACAGGAAGGTGAACAGCTTCCTGATAAGAAGAAGGGTCACAAACCGCACCAGCAGTGGGAAAACAAAGTCAATATGGGACTTGAATAGTAGAAAGATTCCTGAGATTATAAGGTGGGGAAGAAGGTGGTGTGAGAATAGAATCAACATCATCTAAGGGGGCACTAGTGGTAGAAGAAGGAACACGGGAATGACGACGATAATGAAAAGGAAAAGGGGTAATTGAGGAGTGTTGTGGAGGTGGTGGTGTGGGTCAAGAGGTGGTGTCAAGTCAGAAGGGAAGAGGCAGAACTGTGTCGAGAGGTGTATTTTGTGGGGAAACAGTGATAGGTGGTGGAGGAAAGAGGGGCCACAACACATGGCGATGGTGTAGGAGTAGACGAATGAAAATATAGTTTGTTTTCAAGAAAAGTGACATCACAAGAAATATGAATACGACAAGCTGAGGGGTCATAACAACGATAACCCTTATGTTCAAGACTGTAACCAATAAAAACACACTCAACAGACCAAACTATTAATTTTGTCGACTGATGAGAAGGTAAAGAAAATAACATGTGCAACCAAAATCATGAAGGTGAGCATATCCAGGAGGGGATCCATGGAATACTTTTCCAGGACTTTTACCTTGAAGACGAGATGATAGGCTAAAGATTGTTGAGGTAGATACTTGTAGATACAGCTCCAGCCCAAAAATGAAATGGCACGAAAGAGGAAATGAAAAGTGTCCGTGTTGTTTCAATAATATGACGATGTTTACTCTCAACTAAAGCCATTTTTAGCATGAGCACCAGGACAAGAGAGTTTAGGCAAAGTTCCTTTAGAAGAAAGAAATTGACTGAAAGCAGTGAAAAGATACTCCCCCCTGAATCAGAACGAAAAATGCAAATAGGAGAAGAAAACTGAGTATGAACCATTTGTGACAGCCTAGGGCTTAACAGGATTGATAGAATACTCATGCCAACAAGTTGCAACTTCTTTTCCAGAAGCTCATCTCCAAAGAACTCTGGGTTAAGCGTGCTTGGCCCAGAGTAATTTAGGGATGAGTGACCGACCGGAATGTAACACCCTCAAAATTTAGTAGAATTAATTTAGGATTAATCCCTAGGTTTATTAGAATAATTATAGAATTAAAGGAATAAACGTGAATAATAAACCATAAATAAATATGGGAAAATAAAAGGGATGCTCCTAACTCGAGTGCTCGACTAGGACAAAATTAAGTCCCTAAAACTCTGGAATAAAACTAGAAAAGATAAGGTTCAAATTCGAATTCAAATTCCTTTCAAAACCCTTTCAAATAAATAGGAAACTATTTAAAACGTTAAACGGGCCAAAACCCCGCATCCGGCCTAGCTCACCCCGCCAGCCCATCAGCCAAGTCCGGCTTCCCTCCCCCGATTCCCGGCCTCGCCAGCTTTCCCTCCCTTTCGTCCCGCCAGCCCACTACTCCGCAGCTCAGCCCACTACTCCGCAGCTCAGCCCACCTTTTCCCCCGTCCTGCCACGGCCCGCACGAACGCGGCCCACGCTCCACTCCGGGGCAAGGCGACGTTATGCCAACGTCACCCTCCCCTGCTCTCGCCTCCGCCCGCCGCGCCACAGAACACCGCCGTCACCACGCCTCGTCCGCTGAGCACCGGCACCCCGCCCCCTCACGTCTTCCCCGCCGTCGGATCCAGCATCCGAGCGCGGGCAAGCCACGCACGAAACGCAGCGCCCCACGCCCGACCAGCTGCCGCTGGCGTCCCACGGCCAGGCGCCATTAATGGCGCCGGGGCGCCCATACCGGCACCCCAAGCCCCTCCACTTTGCGGCGCGCCTATTCCTTCACCGATCGATGCGGCCAGGCACGGCCAGGATGAAGCCGAGGCGCGAAGGTGCTGCACCTCCCCACCGCGGGCCAAATCTTCCCCGACCGAGCTCCATTGCCGGAGCTCGAGCCCCCTGCGCCGACCACGCGTCCCGCCCCCACTGACCGCCCTCACCCCCACCGCACGACGTGGCGGCACCGCGCGCAGCCGCTCCGCCTATAAAAGGCACCCCAGACCCCTCCTCTAGGCATCAACCGAGCTCAACCCAAGCTCCTTTCCGCCCCCACCACAACCACGCCGCTCCGCTCCTCCTCCGCCCTCCCACAAGCCGCCAACGTGCTCGCCGTGCTTCCCTCGTCCGCCCGGGCCAAACCGCACGGCCGGCAGCGAGCCGTAGTGCCGTCCCGGCGTCTTTCCGGCAAGCACTGCGGCGGCGCACATGGCGCGTCCGGCGGCGCCGCCTGGCCCCGGCGTAACGCCCCGCCGCCGTCACCCGCCGTCGCCCCGCCGTTTCCCCTCTCTATGTCCTTAACCCGACAAGCAGGCCAGGGCCCCGACGCCGTCGCCGTCCGCCCGCGACTCCCTGCGCCTGGTCTACGTGAGCCGTAGACTCGGCGGCCGCCCCGGCCCACGGCCGGTCCACGGCGCGGCAGCCACGCCCGTGGAGTGGACGCGGTCCACTGGACCGTTGGCCCAGTGGCGCGCGGTCCACCGTGCCCGCGCGCTCGGCCCACGGAGCAGTACGCGCAGTGGGTCCCACCGGCCCACGTCGGCCGGCCCACCCTGCTGCGTCAGCCCCTAGCTAATTGCTGGGTACACCCTGGTAAGTGTACACGCAAGTGTATTTAGAGCCCTTCTTTTATTCCAAAAATTCCCCAAAAATATCCAAAAATACTAGGGATATTCCTAAGCCTATTAGTGCCATCCAATCCTTTTAGCCAATCATTAGAAGCCAAATCCAATTAGGGTAGTTTCTAGCCAATAGAAAGCCTCCCTCGGTGTACCCAGAACATTCCCCTTTCTCTGTCTTAGCCCGATAAATCCCCAGGAAATTCCCATAAATATTAGAGATTATTCTAAGCATTTCCATGTGCTTTTTCCCTAATATTTACATCCTAAGCTTAACCTTGCCTTTAAACCATCCAAAACCCCGCCGTTACGGCGCCCGTGTAAGCCCTAACCCCGTCTAAATCCCCGTCGTCCAACCGACCGTCCATAAACCCCTAGGTTTCAATGAAACCCTAGCCATCATGCTGCCCAAAATAGTGTAAGGACTTTCTAGAAATCCATATCCGGGAATTATTCTTTAGAGATCTATATAATTCCTGAAATACTGATAATCACCATTCCAGCCATCTTCCAGGGGATTATTTAATAATTCTCTTCCAAATTCCCATCCTTTAATCCATTGATTATTCTATATAATTAATGGATTATTAATCCAACCCCAGCCGTTAGAAGAATCCTTTGAATCCCCGCCTTGTTTCTATTCCTTTTCCTTTCACGATTTGATTGATGTATTGTTATCCTGATTGTTATTTTATGTGTTTTATCGATAGCATGACCGGGCCTGACAAGACGCCGAAGCTCCAGAAGGCCTGAAGCCCAGCCCGGTCAACATACGATGTACGCCTGCGTAAGGAACGACTAAGGATCGACAATGAAGGCAAGTCTCACCAATAATATCACCCTAATCATTAAAGGTTACCATTCCTGCAGCTTAAGCTATGAGGAGGCATCACGTGGGTTAATGCCTGGCCCCGCTGTAGTTATAGGATGCTGATTGGGAGTGAAAGGAAGATCCCAAGGAAGGGGATTCTATCCTAAGAGCCACTCTGATCCCAGCTAAGGACCGGTTCATGGGAGAGTCTTTCCAATCCCCTGTACAACCACGCATGCCAAAAAGGTATGGCCTTCGGGAATACCTATTTATGTGAGGCCTTGACTCACACCCCACTAGTCAGTACTAGTAAACTGTCCCAAGGGGCCACGGTGGGCAACAAGTATACTGGAGACAGCCCCAGACAAAGGGCTGGGACTGGCCGGCACGGGTCGCATGTGACAGGGCTGGTAGGGCCCATGGGCGATGCATGCCCCTTTAATATGATGCATCCATACCCGAGTTTTGATGTCCTTTTGTGGGCGATTATGCGATCCCTGCTTACGCCCCAGTAGCACCCGTGGACAGAGCTAGTGATTGGCTGTCTAGAGATAGACGCAAGTGGACACGAGTCTCGTAGGTCGACGCCCGCCTTTCGCGGAGGTGGAAACAGACCGAATGCGTGGTAGATAAGTACAACCTCTGCAGAGTTAAAATCTATCTGGATAGCCGCAACTCTCGGCATAGAGCCGATTTGGTCAAAGCCTCCATTGATTAGATTTACTTTATTGCATGGGAAACCCGGACGGGCAGGAGCGCCGATGACTGGGTTCTGGGCTTGGTACTGGGACTGGCAGGGAGGAAATGCCCCTTCAGGCCCAACCTTCACATTTATTTAATTTAATATATTATATTATTGAATTTGTGGGATTTGCTGGGTATTCAATTCTGAATACTCACTCTTGCTTTCATTGTCACACAGGTTTAAGTCTCCAGGGCGATGAGGTGCTACAGCCCATTCCGGTGGAGGAATGAAGTGCCGACCCGCTCTCCGCTAGCTAAAACGAACGGTGTTAAATCTGTTTAAAATCACACATTATTTACCTCTTCTGATACTAATCTGTGATAAGATCTGTATCAGCGGCCGATCAAGGACCTGATACAGGTAATCAAGGGACGTCCCGGTAAGGGGTCCCCACACGGGAAGTCATTCCCGAGTGTGCACGAGTGAGGACAAAATGCGCAAAAAAGACATGTTGGTCTGTGACGGAATTCTGGAGGTCCTAGAGAGCTTCAAGTGTAAGCGGGCTTGGCCTCAAGATTGGTAAATAGATAACAATTGATAACGATGCTTATGGAAATATATCCAAGTATAGCGAGAATAATCATCAACAAATATGACATAATACTTGTGACCACCTTTTGAGATAAAAGGAGTAGGTTCCCACACATCAAAATGTACAAGAGCAAAAGGTTGAGTAGTTTTGGAGTCACTGGATGGATATGGGAGTTGAATCTATTTCCCAAGCTTACAACCAGTACATTCAAAAGACGAATCAACTGATACATGATCGAGGACACCGTGCTTGACTAAGATAGATAGATGTGAGCCACACAAATGGCCTAAGTGATGATACCATTGAGGAAACGTAGCCGCAACAAAAGCTGAGGACGATGGTGTAGAAGAAGATGGTGGCGATGTAGAAGACGATAGTCGAAGATGAGCAATGATCTAGAGACCTGATGAGCTCGCGACGGCTAGTACCAAGAAGAGCTCGGGTTTGCCGATCCTAAACAAAACAAGATGTGTCATCAAACCCAATGACAGTTTGGATCAGCAAGCTTCCCAACAGAGATAAGATTCATAGAAAGTTTTGGCGCAATAGAAACATGGGAGATAGAAAACTGAGAATTGTTAAGATTTCCCTAATGAGTAACATTGCAAAAGTTATCGTCAGCGATCTGAACAGGACAAGAGTTGGGAAGAGGCCAACAAGAATCCAAAATAGAGGAATTTGATCGAAGTCATGTGAAAAGAAGCACCCAAATCCAACACCCAAAAATTAGTACCTGGGTGTGATGTAGAGGACAAAGAGCTAGTTGACATGTAAGCACCCAACTAGAACAGAAATGGTACTGCTAGATTGTTGTTGGAACTGAGAAGTTGAGGGATGTGGTAACAACTAGTACTAAGGCATTGATTGTTGTAGGAACTGAGGTGTTGCTGCTACTACTGCTGCTTGGAATTGAAGTGACGTAGCTTGGGTACTGGAAGAGGCTGCTTGTGTTCCTTGACATGAAACAACATGTATTTCTTTCATTGCAATTAGGAGGTGAGGATACTTCTTGAAGCACCGTGAATCAGAATGGTTCTTCCTACCATAGTGACTGCAATGAATCTTCTGAGAGGCTACTGCTGCAATTTCAATAGATAGAGGAGGAACAACAAAAACTGAATGTTGAGACACCGTTGAATTTACATAGAGAGTCTTAAGATGGGTCTCCTCTGCCATGAGAGCAGACAATGTCTCTGGGAGTGTAGGAAGAGTAGGTCTCCTTAAAAGTTGAACACAAATGGGTTTAAAGTTAGACCACAGGCCCATCACAAAGGCAAACAATAGAGTATTGCTAATCATGCTTATCTCTAGCAGTCCAAGCTGGTTCACAATCCTTGCACAAGGAAGAAGTTTTGAGTACCATGGAGTCAACTTGGCTTGATAGCTTGGTGAAGGCAATGTAATACTCCTCAATTGACATGTCCTACTACTAAAGATGATGAAGGTTCCGATGAATGGAATAGCGAAGAGTTGAACTGATGTGTTGATAGCAGCCTTTCAGGTAATTCCACATTTCTTTTTTTTGTAGTGTGGTCCTCAAGACAGGAGTGAATGCATATGGTTGCCATCACATGATCATCTGCAAGACACCAAGCTTCAACCTCTTTAGCATTAGCATCAGTAGCCGCTGAGGAATCAACAATGAGATGGGAGGCAAGACCACCATACCGCAACATCATCTTGAGAGAGAAGGCCCATTCTCTGTAGTTGGAGCCATCAAGCTTCACATCCAAGACAGGAGAACCAAACGAGACGGGCGCAAGTGTGCTGCAAGGAGAGGCGGAGGACCCCCATGGCAGCAGCACAGAACAAGGAGGAGGGGCGCTACCTCAACAGCAAGGCAGCACAAAGGGAGAGGGCCACACCTATACCATCAAGGGAGTGGAGAGGAGGAGAGCATCATCTCGACCGACGGCGCAGAAGGGAAGGACGCCACCTCGACTAGCGACGTAAAGGAGAAGATGTGCTGCCTCAACAGGCCGTGTAGAGGGGTGTGTCGCCTTGACCAACGTCATAGAGGAGTGGGGGAGGAAGATCGCAAGGGATTACGCGGTGGCACAGGATCCGGTCAGGCTCGCCGACGGGTGGAGCTAGAAGTGGCATCCGGTGGTGACGTAGAGAACGGCGGCGACGACGGTAGCGGAGAAAGCCATGGCTCTGTTACCATGTCACGATAAGGACGAGAGAGGTCTTCCATTACACACATAGGGTTAAGTATACAAGTTATGGGCCAAAACGACCATAAGGCCTACATGGGCCAGAATGTACATCTCTATATATTAACAAATACCACATAACACTAGGAAGGATGGCGCTGCTAACGCCGCGCCTGTTAGATTACATGTGTAATTACTTGTTGTCACAATGGATGGTTTTTTAGTCTCTCTATTTCTTAATTTTCCTAATCACTAAGATCACTAAATGCTTACATGCATGAAACAACCACACACACGTATTGAATGAAGTAGATAATGTGCATGGAAGGTACGTATGCAGTAGCAATCATGGACGGTGATGGTGTCATGCTGGCATGACTCTTCAACAAACTCGATGGCAGCAAGGCAGATGTTCTCAACCATGGAGAGCATGGCTGTGTTGACATAGAGTGCGAACTTGGGAGGGCCTACTGCCACTGCCGTGCTAGAGCTCGTGGGAACTGAGGACTGGAGCGGCGCGATATGACGTTGTTGGCCTATTGGCCGATGAATAACAAAGAGAGGGGAGAGGACAACCTGAGGGCAGGAACTACGGTTCGGTGAACTCATCTCACGAAAAACGGTGGTGGTGGGCTTCACATGTGAGGTCGGTAAGCCCGGGGTGGACGGTATCTCTCTCCGAGGCAGCTGCACCACCTCTGATCCAAACTGGGGCTCGAGAGCAGGGAAAGAGGAGACGAGTTGACATGTGATGCGAGAGATTAGGCGAGCAGCTGAGGAGCACAATATTTGTGCCACGTTCTAAACTTCGTGGGGATGCAAGGACGACTCTAATGCGTGAACGGCACCACAATTCATTTGACAACAATACATAGTTGTAACATGCGGCGACCGAGAAATTGTGTGATAGCGCAACACTGGAATCACGTGACGAGGACGCACCGACTCTGGATGGACGCATTTTTTTACCGGTATGGATGCATGTATTTCTTCTGGAGATAATACTGAGGTACCACCAGACGTGACACTCGTGTGGGGGAAAACAGGCATACTATAGCGAATGAAGTAGCATACTGCAGCTGGCGCACAGTTGGTTTTGAAAGGTAAAAAAACGGATACACTGTAGCGCTACAATACCCAGGGGTGCTAGGAGGGCGCAAAACCTCCCCGCGATATAGAGATAGTTATTATGGGCAAAAGTACAGGAGTCAATGATGCAGCGAGCAAACTTCATTACGATATTGTAGCATTCAATTCCGGGCTTCCAATTTTTTTTTCTAGGGCAATGTTTGGTTTACTATTGGACTAGTTTCCTTCGGTAGAAATTAAATGTTTGAGAAAGGGACATATTAAACTGATCATTTGAGGTTGATAATATATACATGAAAATGTTTATTGGCTACAAATATTCATCACGGTGGAAAAACATGGAAGTCACAGGAAAAACATCCATAGAGGTTTTGGATCCTTTTGGAAAAAGAACGCATACGTATGGAGATGGTGACCAATTGAAACTTCAAGTCGAATTTCACCTTGCAGTTTCATAAATGTATGGAGATGACGACTTTGACCTTGAAACTTAAAAAGTACTCCGTAGACTTGAATTTGTATATGCTCAATTGCTCATCGGTTGCCATCTCATTTATTACTTATACAATTTTCTTAAACTTTCAGAAACTTGTAACCATGTTTTGTTTTAGGGACAATGATTTCACAGTTTCAGCAAGATAGGGGCTTGCATTGAATATTCATCCTAAATGTTGTACATATTATAATTGCAAATATACTTTCATCTAGCCCTATTTGTCCTAAATCATTTTTATTTTTATTACCATTATCTGAAATTTATATAGATTGATAATATAATTGGCATTTTTTAAATGTAAGATTGTCATTATTAGATTCAATATAGAATTATTTACATGATACATAAATTTTTCAATTAAGCGACACAATTTTGTTGATATTGATAGCCAAAGTCTGGTATTGTAGACCATGTCGATGTCTAAATAGATTATGTTTCTAATACGAGAAAGACTATGTTTTTTTAATCGCTAAGCTTTGAGATTGAGATATGTTGTTGTACTCTGATATAGTCCAACTGTTGGTCAAAAAATCTATATATATAGTCCAAGTTTTTCTAAATTGTATTTGTGCTGTTGTTATAGTACATTATCTTTTAACAACAACACGACATTTACAGATTTTGCCTCTCTCTCCTCCTTTTTTTTTTTTTTTTTTCTTTTTTTTTTTTTTGCATGAGTGCCACTCAAATGACAAGTCTAGTACTTCAAAGTACTGGGTATTAATTTGCAATTGCCCCTTGAACTTTACATCATTCTTAAGTGTCACTTTTTTAATTGCCATGTAATGTGAAGTACATTTCACAATATATTTGTAATCAATTGTCATGACAGATTGATGATGCGTTTTGGATGAATGTTTAAAAAATATGTTGCATTTTGGATGAGGAATCGACGGATTGTAGAATTAGTGCGATAGTGTTAGTGGAGGCTAGCAAAAAGAAAGGGGAGCAAATAGCAAAGGCTCTACGCTCTCGTGTTAAAAAAAGGGGTGAAAGGGGTGGGATGAGATCAAACACTGGAGCAACTTTCCCGTGACCCGTGAGAGAACAGAAAAAGATTCTACAACTCACCCAGCACAACTTCTGCGTCGGCTCTGCTTCCATGGCCTCTCCTCCGCCTCCTCCTGTCACGAGCTCTCCACGCTCACCGCCACCAACCCAACCTCTGCACGGCCCGGCTACGGGCGCGCCCACGGGTCCTCCGCCTCTCTGCCCGCAGGCTCTCGATGCTCGCCGCTACCGGCCCACACGCCCCTGAACGGCCAGGCCACGGCCGCGCCCATGGACGCGCCAGCCGCCGCGGCGCCTGCCCCGCTCCCGCCGCCGGCTAGGCCGAGCACGCCGTCGTACTCCGTGGAGCGGATCTTCAGGGATTTCACCTACCGCCGCGTCGCCCTCATCCGCGCCCTCACCACAGGTGAGAAAACCCTCGTTCTTCTTTCCATTGTTGCCTCTCCTGGATCTAAGCGAAAGGAGATCCTCTGTACAGAACTTTTTTTTGGACATTTAATTTAACTTTTCGTTCGCTCACGATAAAACGATGAACATCACAACAAGATTAAAATCACAATGGGGTATAAGCAAAGCACACAAATCTTATTTCAGTGTTGGGGCGCGTTTCTCAATCTAGACGTTTTCGTACAAGTTCATGGTAAAATTTGAATCTCACTCCGGTAGTTCTTCACAATTACTTCCTTGTGTTGGCTACCTTTCTACCTTACTAGAACATTATGTGATTCTGCTATTCAATTTTTGCTACTGACGTATTTCAGCCTGTAATATGTGGACAATGTTATGTCAGGCAATGCCCCAAAATTCTTATCTCTGCCACTAACTGTAGATAGCCTTGTGCGTCGTGCAGATGAGAAGGCGTTCTCTCGTAAGTGCAACGCAGGTGAGCGTGCCTGCTTGTGGGAGCAATCAAAGTTACAGTGCTCCAATGCTTGAATTGGTGTGACCAGGTAAATTGGCCTACTTGTGTTTTGCTTGCAGCTACAGAGACCCTGTACCTGTATGGCAACAGTGATGGGAGTTGGGAGCTGCGGCCTCCAAAGTTGCTCATGCCACCTGGGCAGCCTGATCCGAGAATGCTCGGCGTTAAACTAGTCAGGGGCAACATGAAACACTCAGAGTGGCTTGGACTCGTTGCCGTGCACTGTGATGCATGGCTCATTCGGATCTCCTTCTTCCTCGGTGCCAATTTGGGGGCTCAAGAGAGGTATTATAGTTTTCTAAAATATTTTTTCTGTCAATTAGAAGTTCTGAAAGATCACCAAAATATGTCATCTCCTTTAGCTAGTACGTAACAAGCACTATAAACATCTTGCCAGGCATTGTGGTGCTCTGTGTGTGTACTTTGTTTAATAAAGAATGAAAGATTAGTTTGAAGGATATTAAAAAGAAAAACATTACAGTATAGTTGGAGCTTGGCACATAATGTACTTGCCTTCTGCTTTCTCATAACTTGCACTTTAGTTTAATGCACATGGAAAACAGAATACAATCGTTGGCATCTGTGGTTGTTGTAGAGCACTATAACAGGAAGTCCTCATTATACCTACAACTTTGCAAATTATAAAATTAGAAATACTGATAATTTAGCGAAAATAGCACAAATTGAATTTTTCACTTGGGAACATCTGACTAGTTGTGGGCTATTATTGTAAGCATATTTGAGCTAGATTTCTACCTTTTTATGTGGGTTTTTGCTCTACTTAGTTCACACTAACTATTAATTGGATGTCTTCTTTTTCATGTTTACACATGCTGAAAAATTCTCTTTGGTGAAAAAACTTTGCACCAAAGTTTTTCATTTTGATTTTTTCAAGAAAAAAGGTTTCATTTTGATTGTGGTATATGCATTTTATGATGACATGAGCCCTTTCATGAAATTACATACTGTTGATAAACTGAATCTCGCAATAAAATCTCCAAAGTACTCCTTGTCTATCCTGCACAAACCAACCAAAATATTTGTTGTTTGGTTTAGCAGTGGGGTCAAGATCCATCTATTCTTCTCCAAGTCACCATGGTGACTTGGAGAACTGTAAAGTTTGACTTAGTTGTACAACTATGTTGAAATAAATTTGTTTCAGAAAGCTTATTAGTTAGTGTTCTTTTTTCAGCTGCATCATCCTTGTGCCTCAGGTCAGATTAGGAAACTGTATATGTGCTTTGTGATTCTGTTTTTGAGTATTTTTCAAGAGTCGCTTGTGGCATAGGTTTAGTTATTTAATGTTTTCCCCTGCATTTCTGTCTAGTTTTTCTGAAAGCTTTAGGTGAAAACCTGTTTTGTAATGAATTGCTCTTTTTTGTCTAGCAGGCAGCGCTTGTCCACTATGATCAACAGTCTGCAAACTGTTCGTGAAGCATTTGTTGCTAGTGACACATATCACCACATATGTCGTCTAGAGAAAACGGTATGACGTTTTTCTTTTTAGAAAAAGCTCGGAATCTGCCAATCAAGTTGTTAATGCATGAACCTAACACAAAATGAGGTCCAATTTTCTTATGCAAAGAGTTCTTTGTTGGTTATTGAACAGAATGTAGAGATTGATGATGAAGATGAAGGCTGTGGTACTGAACCAACCATCTGTGCAAACTGTGGTAGCCGTTACCGTAGGAAAGGGTTTTGGATCTGTTGCGATGAGTGTGACCGTTGGTTCCATGGTAAATGTGTTAAGGTAACGGCTGCTCAAGCAGAGCATATAAAACACTACGAGTGCCCTGACTGCTTCTCTGACAAGAAAGGGCATGACTATGATGAGGACCCTTATGTTGTCTGATTTGTTCAAGCGATACTAGACAAGCCCTGCGGTCCCAGGTCCGGATGGAGCTAGTGGATGTGAACTCTTCTGGGCTTCTGTCATGCCATATGGATTACTGGACTAGTTGAGAATTGAGATAGCTGCGGCCTTGTGTAGCTGTTGATTTATGTCTGGCACTCTGGATTGCATCATGCCCTAATTATTCTGACATGAGCACTGCACTGGTGGTTAACTTCAATGTTTCTGTAGGAATCATGTGCAAATATTGTTGAGACTTCTGACCTCAAAGTTTCATCGTTCGATTTACTGAATACTCCGTAGATTCAGTGAAGAGTGTGTAGTAGCCAGTAGGGTTGATCACACAACTCCATACGAGAATGTGAAATGGACACGATGGACTGCAAAAGTGCAAACTACATATACGTGCAGACGCAAAGTTGTGCCTCTCATTGCAAACTACTGCATATACATGCAGATGCAAAGTTGTGCCTCTCATAAGCAGCAAAGGTCACAACATCGTTCTTGGTTGCGACAGTAGCTCTGACACCGATAGTCTCCGTTATGGACGGCAGCGAGAAGTACAAAACCTCTCTAGAACAATTGTGCTCTTGCACAACAAAATCGATGCATCGCACTAAACATGCAAGCAACAACAAACAAAATCGATGCTGTTGAGTCCTGACCAAGGACTCAGAAGAGAGAGCAACAGATCGACGGCTCACGCGTTCCGCGAGTTCATGGTTTCAGGGGGCGCACTGCCGTGTATCCTGGGAATCACGCATGCGTGCACGGTAGACCGAGATATGCAGCGAAACAAGATGAACAAACCCGGCCGGATATCTCTCCGTGTATATAAACTTCTTTCGTTCTGCGCGAAATGCATCTACGTCCGGTCGTTCTCGCAAAAACCATCATGGCGATTTCGCCGGCCGCACGCCTCGTCCGCGCCCTTGTCTTGCTCGCCGCCGCGTGCTCGTCCGTCCTGGGCTACGTCCCCGACGGCGGCGCGGCGAGCCAGAGCGCCGGCGCCGACCGGCGGCCCCATAGCGACGCCGCCAGAACGTACATCGTGCTCGTCGAGCCCCCGCCGCCGGCGCGCCTGCAGCACGCCGACGAGGAGGCCGCGCACCGGCTGTGGCACGTGTCGTTCCTGCGGGCCTCCGGCGTCGCGCGGCGCGTCCGGCACTCGTACACGAGCGTGCTGTCGGGGTTCGCGGCGAGGCTGACGGGCGACGAACTCGCCGCCGTGTCGAGGAGGCCTGGGTTCGTGCGCGCGTTCCCGGAGCGGAGGCTGCGCCTCATGACGACGCGCACGCCGGCGTTCCTGGGTCTGGAGCCCGGCCGCGGCGTCTGGAACGCGACGGGCTACGGCGAGGGCGCCATCATCGGGTTCCTCGACACGGGCATCGACGAGAAGCACCCTTCGTTCCGCGACGACGGCATGCCGCCGCCGCCCGCCAAATGGAAGGGCGCATGTCGGCCTCCCGTCCGGTGCACCAACAAGCTCATCGGCGCGGCGTCGTTCGTCGGCGACAACACCACCGCCGACGAGGTCGGCCACGGGACGCACACCACGGGCACGGCCGCCGGCCGCTTCGTCGAGGGCGCCTCGGCGTTCGGCCTCGGCGCCGGGGGCGGAGGAACGGCCGCCGGGATGGCGCCCGGCGCGCACCTGGCCGTGTACAAGGTGTGCGACGCGCAGGGGTGCTTCGAGTCGGACCTGCTCGCCGGGATGGACGCCGCCGTGAAGGACGGCGTGGACGTGCTCTCGGTGTCCCTCGGCGGCGTCTCCACGCCGCTGGACAAGGACCCCATCGCAATCGGCGCGTTCGCGGCCGCATCCAGGGGCGTCCTCGTCGTCTGCGCCGGCGGCAACAGCGGGCCCCTCCCCTCCACGCTGTCCAACGAGGCGCCGTGGATGCTCACCGTGGCGGCCGGGTCGGTAGACCGGAGCTTCCGCGCCACCGTGCGGCTCGGCGACGGCGAGACCTTCGAGGGCGAGTCGCTGACCCAGGACGACAAGCAATTCAGCTCCCAGGTGTACCCGCTCTACTACTCCCAGGGCACCAACTACTGCGACTACTTCAACGACGTCAACATCACCGGAATGGTGGTCTTGTGCGACACCGAGACGCCGGTGCCGCCGACGAGCTCGATCGAGGCCGTCAGGGACGCCGGCGGCGCCGGCGTCGTGTTCGTCAACGAGCCCGACTTCGGGTACACCATCGTGCTCGAGAAGTACTACGACCTGCCCATGTCGCAGGTGACCGCCGTCGACGGCACCAAGATCATGGGCTACGCTATGAGGGGCTCGCCGCCGGCGACCAACCACACGGCGACCATCGTGTTCAACAGCACGGTCGTCGGCGTGACGCCGGCGCCGGTCGTGGCGGCGTTCTCGTCGCGTGGCCCCAGCGTGGCGAGCCCCGGGGTGCTCAAGCCGGACGTGATGGCGCCGGGGCTCAACATCCTCGCCGCGTGGCCGGCGCAGGTGCCCGTGGGTGGGCCCGAGTCCGGCGCCTTCAACGTGGTCTCCGGCACGTCCATGGCGACGCCGCACGTCACCGGCGTCGTGGCGCTCGTCAAGAAGGCGCACCCGGACTGGTCCCCGGCGGCGATCAAGTCCGCCGTCATGACCACGTCCAGCGCCGTCGGCAACGACGGCAACCGGATCATGGACGAGGAGCACCGGACGGCGAGCTCCTACGCCGTCGGCGCCGGCCACGTGGACCCCGCGAGGGCCGTTGATCCAGGGCTCGTGTACGACATCGGCGTGCGAGACTACGCCGGCTACATCTGCAAGCTCCTCGGCGAGGCGGCGCTGAAAACCATCGCCGGAAATGCCAGCTTGACATGCACGGAGGTGGAGCCCATTGGCGCGGCACAGCTGAACTACCCGGCGATACTGGTGCCGCTGCGCGCCGAGCCGGTCGTGGTGAACCGGACGGTGACGAACGTGGGCCCCGCGAAGTCGAGCTACACGGCGAAGGTCGAAGCGCCGAAAGGGCTGACGGTGAAGGTTGAGCCGGCAGAGCTGGAGTTCACGGAGGTGAAGGAGAGGAAGACGTTCACGGTGACGGTGAGCGCCGCCGGAGTCAACGCCGAGCAGAAGCTCGCCGAGGGGACACTGAGCTGGGTGTCGCACGATCACGTCGTCAGGAGCCCGATCGTGGCCGACTCCAGCATCACCATGAGTTGATTGCCACGGCTACGTTTGCATTGCCTGTTTTCCCTTAGAAAAAAAAAGGAAAGTCTCGGGTCTCTGCGACCCGTATAGCAACATCTTTATTATAGTGTAAAATCAGCTCTAAAGATGATTATCTCAGATAATAAGAAAAAAATATATATCAACTAATGGAAGTAACTAAAGGCAAAGCTTATTGTTGCATTTTTATCAATTGTCCGCGAAAATATCCAAAGTACTGATTCTTTACACTTTGGTCGTAGCCGAGTTCAATGGAACACACCTACTACCTCCATTCCAAATTACAGGTCGTTTTGGTTTTTCTAGATTCATCATCTTTGTTATACACCTAGATAAAGGCTATGTCTATATTCGTAACAAAATATATGAATCTAGAAAAAAGTTAAAACGACATATAATTTGAAACGGAAAAGTACTAGTTTTGGCCCAACCGGCTTTTGGGCTGGGCTGTCACAGTTCTTAATCCCTCATGCATTCTAATCGTTCTGACTTCTTCCAAGAGCGCGCACTCATCTGGTTCGTTCTAACTTCCAACAACAAAGGGCCGGTTTAGTCCACAGAAAAACGTTCTTTTTCACGAAAAGTTATCCATCCAGAGAATCGTGTTAGTTCATTTCTATCTCTATTCATGCTTCCATATAAAACGTATTTTTTCGTACTTTTCATCCATTTTTCCTACATCTAAACACACCCAAAGACGCTTCGTTCTATCGACGACCCCTCCGCCGACCACCGTCCACCACGCGTTCCACATAGGCTCGCCACATTGGCCATCGCCGCCAGTGGCGGACTCAGGCGGGGTTGAGATAGTCCCAGGACTACCCAAAATTTTTTATGATCAAAGCAAAAATACTGTTCATACACTATAGCAGCACTGTTTGCTACTGTTTCTACACTATGTGCCTACCCAAATATTTAATCTTGGGTCGGCTACTGTCGCCGCGTTCCACATATGATATGTCCACATGTCGGCCGGCTGTGCTGCCCCGCTCCACGTCGGTTGCACCTGCGCGGCCACGGCATCACGTTCGCACACTAGGAGACGGGACTTCAGGTACAGACTTGACGTCATTTCTTCATCTAATTTCGTCTCGTACTACTACTGCTGCTAGTATGGACGCTGTACGTTATTGAAAAGTTCAAACGGACTCTGTTTTTCTTGGAAATATTTTTATTCTTTAGTCATATCCCCTGCATGTTGCCTTGCCGCTTGCCGGAGAAGAAACACAAGTATTGTTTGATTTAGGTCGGTCTCGACACGTTGGCATCATCAGCTGTCTGTGACCGCGACTACTTAATAACAGGAGACCATTCACGCGCAGGGCCCAAGTTAGCAAAGCACTCAGTGCGCCGCCGTTGCCTTGCTTGTTTTTGGTTTTTTTATTACAACGAATCGCTCTAGGTTGTTACTACTCGCATGGAATTATTTTCGTCTGAAATAGTAGTATTTGATAACAACAAAAACCTCTTGATGATGATTATATACGTTTGAGCTTAATCTTTAATTAAGAGTATATTAACATAATTAACAACCTTGACTACTTAATAACAGGAGACCATTCACGAGTCACGACGCAGGGCCCAAGTTAGCAAAGCACTCAGTGCGCCGCCGTTGCATTGCTTGTTCTTGGTTTTTTATTGCAACGAATCGCTCTAGGTTGTTACTACTGCATGGAATTATTTTCGTCTGAAATAGTAGTATTTGATAACAAAAAAAAACTCTTGATGATGATTATATATGTTTTGGCTTAATCATATAATTCAGAGTATATTAACATAACAACCTGTGTCCGATGAATGGGTTTTGATGCTTCCCTTTTTCGATCCTGGCAGGGACTGTGACTATTTATTAGTCCCTGATCTTGACCTGCCACCATCAAGATCATTTGTTGCCGGTGCCAAGCTCAGTTACCAGTTGAACCGGCCATGACAAGAAACTTGTGGTCTGTGCTGCTGACTTTGATCTGCTTATGGGTCTGCCCTCTGAGGATCAATGGATTCTCATGGAACATCTTCTCCTCCTCCTCCTCGTCAGGCTCGTCGGCGACGGCCAACCAGCGCGCTCCCATGATGGAGCTAGAGGGCTTAGTGGCCGACTTTGCCATGGACGGCGCCAACGACCCGAGAGGGCTGAAGATGCTGGAGAACTCACGGAACAAGGTCGCCGAACCAAGAAATCGCTGGCAGGAGGCGTACCGGAGGCTTTTTGCCAGCTGCGGCGAAATCATGGCCGATAAGGAGAAGCAGTCGCACCTGGCATGGCATCTCAGCAGCTGCCACCAGGAGGACTCGGGAGTCGGGGCGGCTTAGCGATTCCGAAGGCAAGGTGTTCCTTGAGTTTTTCCTCGAGAAAAACACCCTGTGCCACCAGTTGCAGTAAGTTTTTTTTTCCCCTCGTGCTTTTCAATTACAGTTGAAGATGTTGTTGTCAGTACATTTTTTTTACGGTCACAATTTGGTTGATTTGATTTGTTCAGGGCTGAAGCCTTCAAGCACAACACAGAGGGGCTCGTCAATGACCTGACAAGGACGTCCAAATCCGCTGAGGAGAAGCTTGAGGTGATCGAGGAGAGGTCAGACCACATTATCAAGGAGTCCAGCAAGGTTCAGGACACGTTGTCAACGACCGAGATACAAACAAACAATCTGACAGAGGCGTCGAAGAACATTGACGTGAATGTCATCTTTGAGCGGTCAAAGGAGATCGCCGCCGCTCAGATAGCCCTCAAGGAAGGGCAAAAGGAGATGAGGGAGAAGATCGATGCTGGTATGGCGCGCGTCCAGGAATCGTATAAGAGCCTTGGCGATGGGATGGATAAACTGAAAGAGGAGACAGGATACATTTTTTTCCTAACTGGCAAATCATTGGAGAATCAGAGGCAGATATTGGATGGTCAGGACCGGGCCAGGGAAGGATTGGATACCACAGATTTCAGGCACAAGCTCTTGAAGAAACCAGGTATCGTATTTGTGTTTACTGTTCATTTTGTATTATTGTTCTTTGGAGAAAATGCTTGGTTACGTACATCTGAAAGGAAAATGGCGGTGATTAAATGAACATTTGCAGGGAAATAGTTCAGAAACTTGCGCAGTTTGGTCAACGCCAGCAGGAAGAGCTGTTGGCTCGGTAAGAACAATTTTTTTGTTGAATTTTATAGCTTTTGGGTCTTCAAACCTCTCGTTTTTGTTGAATTTTTTGTTGCATTTGGGTCTTCAAATCAGTCTCATATTTATCGAATTTTTCACCTGCAGGAAGAGTTCAGAGCAAAGCAGGCCATCGCAGAGGTGGAACGAGGCCGTCGTGCTGCCGGAGGAGGTCGGCGAGAACTCCATCGCGACGTCGCACGGCAAGTAGATTTTGAGGTTAGAGGAGGATGTTGACGAAAATTTCTTTGCACTTTACACGATGTTTCCCAGAAATAAAGGTACCTGCAGTAAACTTGTGTACGTGTGCTAAAAAAATTGATTGGTTCTCTGTTATTCTCGATGTTCATTGCAGTTTTTCCTTCCTATGTGCTTCAATGATCCTCTTTTTAAGAGGAAGATAAGTTAGTGAAATGATTCAGTGCATATGAATTAAGAATGGCCAAGCTTGAAGCACGTCGATCTATCCGTTTTTAAGCGGACTTAAGGGAGCGCGCGACCCAGCGCGGCTGTGGCCGCTCTCCATTCCCTAGTAGCCTGCAATTTCCTCTTTTGGCCAGTGCACTTTCCATTCTGACGCTCGCACCTCTTTTTTTTTGTCCTTTTTGAGCTTTTTTGCCGCCGCAAATCGCGGCACGATGCTAGATCCCCGCGCTGCCGCTCTAATCTCCGCTGTCGCTTTTTTAGCCGCGTTGTGCCCGTGTTGTTGGTGTCACGCTGCACCCCTTGGTTTTGCAACTGGCGGCCGCTTGAACACTGAGCGATTATATTTAAACATCTACAGCTTCCATAGGTTGCTAGGATAGCTAAGAATAATTTGCCAGAAAACTTCAGTGGAGAGAAGCATGAATCGCTAACCCATGTATACTGAAGTTGCTACTTCACCGATAGCCTTTTGCTATGAAAAACAAAATAACATGGATTGCAAAATATATTACACATAGATCTCTGACTTGAACATGCTAACTTGAGTTTGTATTACACACAGATCACAAGATGCAAGCTGTGCCTTCAACACACTAACTTGAGCTTTTTTTACAAACAAATCGATATGTTTTTCCTCAAAGTTATTGCCATGGCTCCATTTCCTTGAGCTTCTCAGGTTGTCTACATCCCTATCTTGTAAGCACAGCTTATTTAGGGAAGCAATTCATTCTCTGCATTACAAAAAGAAGGAAAATTATTTGGGGCGCAATATGCGATATATGTTTTTGGAAAAAAATTAAAAAGGATGGAAACTTAGTTCTCTTTGTTTTCAGTGGTCAACACATCCCTCCAGTCTACCTTGCTGAGCTATTGATCAACTGAAATAGAACATCCTTCCTTAACTTCATCTCATCACATCCAATAAGCTTAGGAAGCCTTCTTCCAACCCAATGCTGAATTGCCATGACAGTGAACGGCCCACAGTCATGGCTAGTTAAAAAAAACAAATAAAGGGAATTAGTAAGGAACACATACCAGTAGAAACGGAGTTGCCATGAAAAGAATGGAATTTTAACCCAAAAAAGTTGTGCTTACATCCGAATTGTTGGAAACTTGTAGACATCGTGATGAATTCTAGGTCAAAGTTGTAAATTATGCACATTGTGCATCTACTGTGTTTTGATGTAAACTTGTTCCGTTGTGTGATCAACATGACACTGGCCTTGTGTGCTCTCTCTCAGATCAACATTGTGAGGTGCCCTTAGTGAGTCCACAACTTGAAACTTTCTTGCTCCAAAGTTTACCGGTGCTTGCAAGTCAGTTTTGTTAGCTTCAAAATTTGGGAATAGAATCTGTGAGAAGAAATTTAAGTTTGAATTGTAAACATGTTTTGATAACTTGCACTTGAACTAGAAGTTGCTAGTTATATAAGTATAACTTGCCACTATGTGATACTGCACTAATACTAGAAGTTGCTGCTTGTTAACTACACTACTAACATAATAAATTGTTGCTCGCTGCGTTGCGGTTGCTGCTATGAGTTGCTTGATGGAAAACAAGCAGAAGCGTGATGTTTACCATGTCATAGTCAGATTTAAGAAGTTGAAACGCTTCTCAATCATCTTGTTGTATGTTCCATCACTCATCATCATCATCTGCAAAAACAAATAAAAGTTAAGACAGAAAAAGATGCATCATGTTTCATGGCTGTGAAAAAAGGTCAAAAATGTATATAAATAAGTATAGAGGAATACATTTATGATTTACCCCGATCCAAAGAGACATTATCTTTTTCCTTTGTTACTTTGTATCTTTCGGTAACACATAAGTTCCAATATGAAGCATGTTACCATCTAGGGATGTGCCCATTATTATACTCTTTGCTATTTTATATGTAGTGCTGGTAACTTCACTGAATTTGAATAGTGTTGTCTTGCAATATTAATTGTGCTCAGAAATAATGACATAAGTTGCCTTTGAGAGAATGCGAAAAAATGGCGCATACCTTGTACCCTTGTCACTTGGTAACTTGTTGAAGCATTGAATCAGTCACAAATCTTGTTGCTATTGATTTTATTGGGTTGTTGCTGTTGTCATCATCGAAGCCGAGGGAGGAGTGGAAACTGCTGCGGTTAAGAAATTGAGGGCGCATCATTGTTTTTTGGGACAGAGGGAGTATCATGGAACCAATAACAAATTGTAGATGTAATAGGAAAGATCCTTAGTCCATTTGTTCAGTTTGTAATATCCTCCTAACCTGCGAGCCACTTGCATGGACTCACTCACTCAAATAAAGAAGCTGCAGATAAAGCCACGACTTGGAGAATAGGCCAACTGAAATAATTCAAAAACAAATAGACCATGCCAGTGTATCTTTGCAAGGTAAAGATTTACAACATTCGCATAATGAATAATAGGATAAAATGCCACTGGAGAGTTCCACAATAAAATGTCATGCAACACTAATCAGTGTAAGCAATTTAACCTTGCTGCTATACCACATTCTGGAATTATGAGATTGCAAGTTTAATCTTCACATCATATGTTTGAAATTCAGTTTCTTTCTAAAATTGCTATCTAAAGAACTCAAGCACTGTATGTGCATGGTTTCAAGAATAAAGAAAAACGTGGCAAAACTAAGATTGATAGGGATCAAGATTTAATATAGACAAATACTAAAATTGTCTGCTGAAGACACTATTCAACAATGATTTTTTGCTTTATTGCACAATGCATTAGTCTTGATATTAGATTTTCTTCTTCCTTTCTATGAAAGTCAGTCATGACAGTACATCAATTAAACAATTACCTTGTGGCTCTGCTCCAATCGCCATCATCACCATGTGTTATGCCAATTGTATTGCAGAAAAGAACAAAAGAGATCACCAATAATCTCCACAGGAACATTTTCCATCCCTAAAGTGATGGAACCTATTGGTATCTCTAACAAATATCTCCCTCCCCTCAAAACATGATATAAACTTCATTGCTTCATGGCAGTCATCGCAAATTCGGAGGTTCTTTATCACCCGAAGGGGTGTTCCTGGGCTCGTGCTTATGAGTCCAAGTGCAACAGCTAGCTTCTCGAATATCATCTTTTTCTTGCTCTTCCACATCATGTAGGACAAAATATGTGCTTGGCGCAAAGCCCAGCCTCCTCATTTCAATATTAAGCTGCTTTAGTTTCTCAGTTATTGCAGTCATCATTGTTGATATAGCTAGAGACATAAATAGCACATAAACACTCAGGATCTAATAGTCTAATCACATGTTGATCAATAATGCGGAATTCGGTAGGATAGATCTTATACCATTGCTTGAAGTCACCATTAGTGCTTCCTGAGTAGATGTAGTCGATGTAGTTGAGTTGATGGAGGGCTCGGGATGATATCTGAGCTTCTCCTTGAGGGTTCTTGGTTTCTTCCAGCGATTTCCCTCCGGGCGCTAGCGAGATTGGCCCGGAACAGGACCTCGAGCTTCTCCCTCTTCCAGCTCCCTTAGCGATCGGTGTTTTGGTAGGCTGTTGTTGTTGTTGGACATGGTAAAACAAACCTAAACCCCCTGATTATATAGTCCGGAGCTGTAGAGATAGGGCCGAGAGTCCTATTAGGATTCTAATGTGTCCCTGCCGATCACGGGACGAGTCCTTGTCCTCCACGAGGTGAAAAACGTGGGGAACAAGTTCCTCACGGTAGAAACCGTGAAGATCACGTTTAACATGACTAATTCCAACAATCATAGGGTGTGAATCATCACCAGCTAACAGCATGTGCACCTTGTTCTTGATCTCTATCCAGCTACTGCCCATTTCCTTCTTCAATCCCATATCCTTCATCATCTCTCTAATCCTATTAACCCCACCCCACATTTTCTTGGAAGCGTAAATATTAGAAAGCAGGACATAATTACCAGCATTATCCGGCTCTAGATGAAAGAGTTTCTCTGCTGCAACCTCAGTCAGATCGACATTGCCATGAACCCGGCAAGAGCCCAATAATGAACCCAAATACAACCATCTGGCTCAAATGGCATGTCAGTTATGAGATCATAGGCATCATCGAGCTTGCCAGCCTGTCCCAGGAGAGTAACCATACATGCATAATGCTCGATCCTGGGGGAAATACCATGCTAATGCTGCATTTCCTTAAAGCAGCGAAGCCCCTTCTCTGTCAAGCCAGCTTGAGTGCAGGCTTGCAGCACACAGGTGAAGGTCACCATGTCAGGCTTCTGTTTGCACATTAGCATTGAGTCAAACAACTGTACAGAAGTCTTGCCCTCTCCATGCATAGCATAGCCACCAATCATCGCATTCCATGACACCACATTTCTGGATGGCATCGCATCAAAGATTCTTCTAGCATTCCTGACCCTGCCACACTTTGCATACATGTCCACCAACGCACTACAAACATAAACATCATGAAGGAAACCCTTTCTTAGAGCAAAACATTGTGCTGCTCTCCCATGCATCAGAGCTGCAACATTGGCAAATGCTGGCAGCACACAAGGTATGGTGACAGAGTTTGGTTCAATCCATTGTGCCTTCATCTCCCAAAAAAGCTCAACAACTTCCAAGTCCTTCCCATTCTGCACACAGCAAGCAACAATCGATGTCCAGGACACCACATCCAGTTCTACTCCTCGGGCAAGAAACTCTCTGAACAGACTTAGTGCCTTAGAGACTTGAGTGTTTCGAGATAGACCGGCAACGAGGGCGTTGCAGGTAGCAACATCCATATGGTAGGACTCATTGAACACCCGAACAATCTCATCAGCCCGTCCGCACTTGCGTACATGTCGATGAGCGAGGTGACCAAGAAACCCAACCTGCACCCCGACTTCACCATGTACCCATGCAGCTGCTCGCTGACAGCAACAGCCTCCGTTCCCAGGTCCCCGATAGCAGAGAGCGCGCACGAAATGCCCATGGCGTCAGGACGCAGGACCCCTTCTCCGTGCATCCGCACTAGTGCCACAACCGCGTCGTGTGCGCGCCCGCTCCGGTTGAACCCACACATGATCCCGTTCCAGGTGATTGCATTCGGCTCCACGCCACCGTTGCCACCGGTCGTCCCCCGCCTCATCTCCTCGAGGAGGCGCCACATGCCCACACGCCCTCGGCATCCCCGTGCGCCGCGTGCACTGCTACGAGCGCGCTCCAGTAGACGGCAGTCTTTTGCGGCATTCCGTCGAGCACCGCGCGGGCGTCGGTGGTGGCACCGAAGCGGAGGTAAGTGTGGAGGAGCGAGGAGTAGACGAATGGCTCACCGCGGTGGCGTGGAGCGCACAGGCGAGCGGCAGCGCCGGGCATGACTTGAGCGTGGTGGGGAGGAGGTGCGGGTCCGAAGGGAAGGAGACGTGCCGAAGGAAGTGGACGAGGGGAGACATGGTGACATGCTGACATTGGCGTTCGCCTTCGTTTACGGTTGACTTGTTCTAATTTGTACTTTCGAAATCATACTTAGTTTAAGTTTTGGGAGTATTGTTTTCTTGTTACAACAAACACGTGCAAACATTATAACTGTTTAATTCATAAAGTAACCCTTTCTACTTAATTTCGAAATACTTAAGTTCAATTCCATTAGACGCTAAGGTCATCTTAGTGGCCATATCAAAACAATTCATGGTTTTGATGTGGAGGTGATGAACTGATTCATCATCACTACAAGTAGTCGATTCAAAAAAGAGAGAGAAATTCTTGTTTTGATTCATAGCAAGAACAAAAATTTGAAACGAAGAACAAGCGGGCCAAATACCGTATCAACTATCGGAACAAAATACAAGTAAGCTTTTAAGACATGTCCAACATTGTAGGACTAAATAGGCGGTCAGAGTAGGATGAATAAATGCCCCATGAGAGCAAGGCCTATATCTCAAAATCAACCCAAGTGACCATCTCATCTAAAATTGTCAAGTCCACATAATAGTTTGAGATGCTATTCAACTATTGGACCTAGAAACAATACCAGAAAACATTAGAAGTAAAGGCTGGATGAAGAATCAACAAATTCCTGAGAAACTAGACTCCAAAACCGGACCAAAACATTCAAAACTAGAACCTCTAGATTTTCAAAACCGGAATCTTTGGTTTCGCCCAGACAGCCAACAACCAACAGGAGTAACAGGAAAAATAGTAAAGTTCGATCAAACGATCTCCAAAAATCATGAAACTTGGACCAATATAGTGAATCTTTTCTCAGAAATTCTCCTCAAAAAGAGCAAGTTGCAAAAACCGAAACCTCCCGTTTTCACTGCACGACTCAAGATTCAAAGAAAAAGGAAAGCTCGATCAAACGACGTTCAAATCACGTGAAATTTGAACTCGAACATGGTGATTATTTCATCAAAAGATCTTCTCAGTCTTTCATCAAAAGATTTTCTTAGAAAGATAAGTCTGCACCACGAATTTCACAATTTCAGTCAAGAACACAAGAGAGGGGGAATTTTGAGAAAAAAAATCCAAATCTAAGGTGCCTGAGTGCGATATTTGAAGGGAAATCACCTACACGTGTTCACCCATGGCCCAGAAACCTTTTGCCCCAAGAAATTTGACTCAAATGACAACCAAAGGAGAAGAATAAAAGATCCCCCCAAAAAAGCTCTAAAAATCCTGAAAAAGATAAAGTACAGATCTTGAGAATGCGAAGCAATTTAGCACGAAATTGATTTTTAAATTACTTCACCATATCCAGCTACAAGCAAATTCTACACCTAAACAAACTAATGGTAAAAGGATAAAATGAAAGATCCACTCATCTTTCCCCTCTGTCAAATCCTAAAAAAGAATCTCACCCACTCAAAATGAGAAGCTCACCACCATACACTCTTATGAATAGCTGCCCACAATAGCCACTCCACGTATATATAGGCGCCTCACAAATAGCGGCGAAGTTAGAGAAGAATAATAGGGGGCCAACTTATAGGTTATGAAGTTATTAGACATAAATTAAGCTAAACTTTCACTAATAATCTCTATGGTAAAGTTGAGGGTATGCACAAAGCATAGGGGGCTTGGGCCCCCTTAGCTCCCCTTTGTCCGTCCCTGCTAGCAAAAGTCCAAAGTGTCCTTACATTAAGTATACAATTCAAATACCAACTAGGGGAAAAATTGTCCAAGCTTTGGTTTTGTCCTTCGGACGGACTCAACATCTTCACGCTTCGTTTTGCCTCTACGTAAGCACCATGATCTCGCCACGCATCCTCTGTGATGCACACGTCCCCTTTCGGGGGCGTCCCAGTTTTGGAATGCAAATTAGAAAACCCAGTTTTGTGGTTTTGAGACTCAAACCACCGAAACCCAATGGATTTGCCCACCTGACCTCTCGTAGTGTTGAGACCAAACGGCCAAACTATCCTAATGTCGGTCTACCACATGACTGCTTGTGGTTTTGAGGCCAAACCACCAAAACCATTGGTGACACGTGTTCAGCCTCCCGCTAAGTGCCACAACGCTTTGAAGTCATTCACACGCCCGCTCCCAGGTTACTATACTTGCCATCGCCATCCTCCCTGACTCGGCCGACACCATCTCTAACTTCGTGTACTCTTGATCTTATGTGCACCATGAGGATCACTCATGGCCCCGCTTGGCCTCTTCGGATCCGTCAGTCATCCAAGCCCTCTATTCTTCCTTCACCGCCTCACAGTCTGTCGGCATGACACACCTCGCTCCATCGACCACCATGTCGCATCCATTGCCTGAACATCACAAGCCAAGAGACACAACCACGCTAGATATGTTTTACACATACCATAACTCAATGCACACAACACTTCTGGTTAATCATTAGCATAATCAAGTATATATTTATGAAATATCGACTTAATCGGTAAAACTCCAAATGATCTAGTCAATTAGACAATCACTCATCGTACAGTAGACCAAGGCACGTCTCGACTTGATCTCTCAAACAATTTTTATTTTTATTTTTCATGAGTCGATTCACTGCTGATAAGTGGCCTAAGAATAACGATTCAATTTTGACATTGCTAGCGGCTCCCAACAAAAATTCTAGCGCATCTTTTTAATTAGAATCCATGCATAAAGCCATATTTTTTATATGGCTAAATAATTCACCTCCACAGAGTAGAGATTATTCTAGGGAATAATAAACATAGCAACAAGCTCAGCCTAAGACAAAAATATATAACAACATACTGAATGACTGAGGATGTGAATATAATGGACGGTAGTGGTTTAGCAACCAACCACGTGGAAAGGAAAGCTATACAAACGGTATCCATAGTCACCATCAGCGCATCTAAGCTAGTCCACGGTGCAAGCAAGGTTTGTTTATTACATGTTCAGCAAATTCATTTTGCGAAATAGTATTGTTGCAGCAGAAGCTCGTCGCCAACAAAGACCACTCACCTTGGCGAGCCAAGACCCTGCACGTACGCCCATGGCCGCCTCGGAGGCCCAGCAGGAGCGGCGGCGCCACCACTTCGTGCTGGTGCACGGGATGTGCCACGGCGCGTGGTGCTGGTACAAGGCCGCCACGGCGCTGCAGGCGCGCGGGCCACCGTGCCACGGCGCTCGACATGGCCGGCTGCGGCGCGCACCCGGCGCGCCTCGCCGACGTGCGCACCTTCGAGGAGTACTCGCGCCCGCTGCTCGACGCCATGGCCGCGCTGCCGTCCGGGGAGCGCGTGGTGCTCGTGGCGCACAGCCACGGCGGGTACAGCGTCGCGCTCGCCGCCGAGAGGTTCCCGGACAGGGTCGCCGCGGCCGTGTTCGTCGCCGCGTCCATGCCGGCCGTCGGCCGTCCGATGGCTGCCACCAGCGACGAGGTAACGCCATATATGCTTGTTTGACTTGTTGTACTGTGTTTAACGTGCACGACTCTTCTTTAGTGGTACTGACAGTTTTTTTTTTTTTAATTCATTGTTCTCAGTTACTAGCATATGCTGGACCGGATTTCTTCCTGGACTCGAAGGAGCTCCAACAGGAGAATCCTGAGATCAAGGGCAAACCATTTATCTTTGGGCCCAACTTTATGGCCCAGAGGATTTACCAATTGAGCCCACTAGAGGTAACATTTGAACTGCTCCATCCCAAATAGTACACATTTCGTTTTAGGCCTCTGCTTGTAGAAAAAATATTACATGAACCTGTTAGACAAAATGGTCTTAGCTTCGAGCTCCAAGTTTCCATAATCATGCATCAGATGTTTGTAACACTTTGAATGCTTGAGTCTCGTATGTTGGTCAAATGGCTAAAAAAAATGTACCCTACGTCCCTACACTAGTGGAACTCAATGTATTTGTTAAAGCATATATAAGTGCAATATAATGCACACCTTTCCAACAAATGGCTCGTGTGGAACCTATTCAGCGTGTGAAACTTAATGTGGTATCACAAAGAGAAAAATATAATTGCTGCCTGCTTTAAATAGGCCTAAAAATGCCCATCTGAAGGAATATTGAAGCATGAGAAAAGTTCACTTAATGCTATACGTTACTGTTGTTTATCCATGAAGATCACTTTGCCTGTAGGACCTGACTCTGGGTCTGATGCTGATCAAGCCGGCCAATGCGTTCACAACGGGCAACCCTCACAACTTCTCAGAACCCAGACCACGACCATCAGCTCTCTTAAAACCAGCAATCAACATCTTAAGCTGAGGCTCGCGACCCGACAACCAACCCAAACACTGTCGCAACTCATCATTTTCATCTTGCAAGCGATTCACACACTGTTCTAGCTCAACATTCTTCAAAGCAACAACATCACAAGCAGAACAAGAGTTTGCAATAGGAGATTTCAATTGAGCTTCAAGTGAACTAATCATGGTACGTGATTCAAGCAACTGAGCATGCAAAGCAGGACAAAAATTACAAGCACCTAGCAAAAAAGATCTAGACTTCAACTCAGCAAGCTCAACCCTAGCACCTTCTAGTTCATCTGAGCATGTCATGTGTTTCTCCTTAAGCACAACTAGATCAGCAAGATGCACATCACAGAACGAGCATTCAATTTCATCAGACACAAGAGGAGCATCTTTCAACACAGCAATCTCTGACTCAAGCTTAGCTGCTCTCTCCCTAGACTCGCAAAGCAAAGACTCAAACTCCATCGCCTTCTTTCCAGTCTCAGAAAGCAAGGTCTCAAGCTCAACCACTCTATCCTTGGATTCTCCTAGCAAAGACCTAAACTCTCTCTTCTCCTTGTTGGTCTTCCTAAGCACATCATCACGGTTATCGACCAATTCCTCTAATCTAGCAATTTCCTTACGTAGAGAGGTGGGATCGGTCAGTACCTCATCCTCGGAGTCAGAGTCGGAGTCGTCCTTGCTCTTCACGGAGTCGTGCGCCATGGTGCAGTAGTCGACGGTGGCAAAGGAGATACCGTTGAAGTTGCGGTTCAAGCTCTTCTTCTCCTTGCGGTGGCCGCGGTCTTCATCTTCGCTGCTCGAGCTCGACGACGTGTTGGTGGATCTTGTGTCGATGTCGCTCGCATCTGCCACCATCGCTCGAGATCGGTTCTTCTTGTGTCCACCGTGCTTGTTCTACGACCTTCTCTCGTCCTTGTTTTTGTGCTTGGAGCGGAACTCGTCCTTGGGACGGTGCTTGTGGTCATCTCGCGGGCGGTGCTTGTGGTTGTAGTCGTTCTTGATCTCCTCGGGGCACTCGGCGATGAAATGGCCCATCTTCCCGCATCTGTAGCACGTACTCCCGGCCCCTTCTGGTTCTGGTACATCCGCTCGAACCTCCTCGTGAGCAACGCGAGATCCTCCTCGCTCAGCACCTCATATTCTTCATCTGGAAGAGACACAAGAGAAGACAAAGCAAAGTGTCTTGGAGTGTTAGCATGTCCATATCCAGAGCCACCGACTAGAGCCAGTCTATGGGGATCAGTCGGACTCTTAGCCTTGGCAAGCAGCTGTCTGTCAACCTCAGAAGACTTCAACTTCGAGAAAAGCTCATCAACAGACAAAGTTTCATAGTTTGCCGACTCCATGATCGCCTCAACCTTGGCACCCCATACGGATATATCAAGTGCTTGCAAGAGCTTGATAGCTCTGTCATGATCCGAGTATGGGAGTACGGTAATGTTGGCTTTCATGTTGTTGACAATGGAAGTGAAACGCTGAAACAAAGCATCAACAGACTCTCCAGGCAAATGAGCAAAATTCTCATACTCTCTGCGATCCATCGAGAAAAGTCTAGCCTTCACATGGCTATCACCACCGTGGGCTACCTTGAGCTTCTGCCAGATCTGGCTAGCTAGGTCCTCGCCCAAAACTCGCTCAAACTCCTCAACCGACAAAGCACGGAACAAGTAATCGACAGCTCTAGCGTTTGCCTCAAACTTATCCTTTGCATCTTGGGCATCTAAGTTGGTGGGATTGACATAGTTTTCATCTTTGGTCACATCCCACAACAACTTTCCTTTGCCTCGCAAGAAAGCGCCCATACACGCAACACAGTTCGGATAATTTTTCCCATCAAAGTGCGGAGGCCCGGAACCCCGATCTTGGTACGGCATCTTTGGATCTTAGACTGGTTAGAGTAGCAAAGACCCGTAACCGGCTCTGATACCAATTGAAGGACCGATTAGGCGACCAGAGAGGGGGGAGTGAATGGGAGCCGATAAAAATTTCTCTCACGAATTCGGCTACTCCCAACTCAACTCCGAAGCCCACCAACCGATCTTTCCAAGATCATGTAGCTACTGTGAGGCTACTGACCCTAGGAACAAGATCAACGCAGCGGAACACGAATCGAACAAATCCAACAAGAATCGATCGAAAACCACACGAATCAGCAACTCTCAGCCAGGGGCGGTTGCACCTCTCTCCAGGGACGGTTGCACCGCCCTTGCCTGGCGATTCAGCCAGGGGCGGTCACACCGGTCTTGCCAGACAGCACGGGAAAAAGGTCAACTCGAGAACGGATCTCCCAAACGGCTTGGAGTTTTGAGACGAAACTTTGGGTAGATGATATACACCTCAAGGAGAGGCTATGCCCCAAAAATCTCGGCCTCTAACTCCCTAGAACTCCGGGAATTTCAAATCTAGCGAAGAACACACCCTCCACGAGTTCATCCCGAAAACTTCAAATCTAAACCGATTCCCGGCGTTTGGGGGCAAGGGATCACCAGGAAATGAGGCCCAAGGCACTCATGCATGATTCCCCCAAAGAAATCTGAGAGAAAACGGGCTAGAAAGTGAAGAACGAAAATTCCCCAAAAATGACTCCGAAAATACCTCCGAAAATGGGAAAAAGAAAAGGAGCTCAGGAATTCAAATCATGGCACAAAGATAAGGAGATTAAGCTCAATCAAGCAACCATGAATTCACCTATACAAACTATGAATGATTCAAAATAGTTCTAGGTGGAGAGGATGAAGGGAGGGGGAAAGCCTAAACAAGCCAAATGAAAATAACTAAAGAGATGACAGCCACCACCCCTAGAGGGTCTATTATATAGTCCAAATGGTGGTGCTCGAAAGATTAAACTACCCCTAAGCGATACATACCCCTCAGGGGCGAATATGTCATTTTCCACGAAGATTTTTCTGGCTGGGACACCTTCCACCGTAAGCTAGCTTCCCTCCGACGCAAGCCTTGCGATCACGCCGCGTGTCCTCCGGATCGAAGCTCCTCGACGCTCACGGGCGACCTGCCCAGGTGGGACCGGTCACACCGCCCCTGGGGGGCGGTTGGACCGCCCCTGGCTGGCAGGCCAGGCCGTCGCTACGTCGAGTCCTCGGCCTTGGTTTTGAGGCCCAAACCAAGGGAAACCGTCCACCGATGATTTTGTGGCCAAATCACCAAACCCCGCGCGCAAACTTCGGTTGTTAGCCGCTACCTTGCGCCGGCCTCTCGTCCGCGTACAAGCTTCGGTTGTGAGCCGCTACCTTGCGCCGGCCTCTCGTCCGCGTACAAGCTCCGAAACCACATCCCCTTGCTCGTTCTTGCCAGCATGTGAACCGCACTTGATCCATCTGGCCACCGGGTCCCTCGAACCAAGCCTACTTGTCTCTCTGCTCCTCAGAGGCCGCCATGGCTAAGACCTTTCGCGCCTGTTCTTCACCTGCACCAATGCAATCAAGCTGCATTCTACACCTGCAATACTTGAGCCAAGGGAAACGTCAATCCACACCACGTTGTCAATCACTCATCATACCAGCAAGCGACCATCCACCGGTCCTCGGACACACCGGGTCCTCAGAAAGCGATCTTGCCAAGATCACGTAGCCACTGTCAAGGTACTGACCCTAGGAACAAGAAAGACCCAGCGGAACTCGAATCGATCGAAACAAACACAAACCGAACCGAAACAAGACTCGATTCAACACACCCAGGGGGGCGCTTAAACCGGGTCAGGGGGGGACGGTTAAACCGCCCGGGCTTGGGAGCCTCTGGAAAAAGTCAAATCGAAAGTGGATCTCCCAAACCGCTTGAGCTCTTGAGGCGAGATTTTGGTCAGATGATTTAGACCTCTAGTGGAGTGTTTTCCCAAAAGATCTTGGCCTCTAACTCGCTAGAATTCCCGGAATCTCAAATCTAAGGAAGAACACCATGACCTCGAGTTCATCCCGAAAACTTCAAATCCAAAGCGATTCCCGGCGTTTGGAGGCAAGAGATCACCAGCAAAAGAGGCACAAGGCACTCATACGTGAATCCCCCAAAGAAATCGGAGAGAAATCGCCCAAGGAAGTGAAGAACGAAAATCCCCCAAAAATAGCTCCAAAAATACCTCCGAAAATAGGAAAAGAAAAGGGAGCTCGTGGATTCAAATCATGGCACAAAAATGAACAGAACAAGCTCAATCAACAAACCATGGATTCACCTATACAAACTAGAGGGGATGAAGGGAAAACTAGTTCAAAGAGAAAAACAAAGAGAACTAAAGAGATGACTAAAAGAGATAGCAGCCACCAAGCCCTAGGGGGCCTATTAGTAGTCCAAGTGGTGGTGCTCTAAAGATTAAACTACCCTTAAGTGATACATACTCCTCAGGGGCAAATTTGACATTTGGTTTCAGATATTTTCCGGCTGGGACACCTTCCACCGCAAGCTAGCTTCCCTTTCAAAAATTTGACGCAAGCCTTGCAGTCACGCCGCGTATCCTCCGGATCGAAGCTCCTCGACGCCAAACTTGGGCCTGCACAGGAGGGCGGGCAGTTAAACTGGCACTGGAGGGCGGTTAAACCGCCCCTGCCAGCCACACTTGGCCCAGCAGCCCAAACTTGCCTCGTCGAGTCCTCGGCCTTGGTTTTGAGCCCCAAACCAAGGAAAACTGTCCACCGATGATTTTGTGGCCAAATCACCAAACCCCGCGTACAAGCTTCGGTCGTTAGCCGCCACCTTGCTCTGGCTTCACGTCCGCGTATGAGCTTCGGTTGTGAGCCGCTACCTCGCACCGGAACCATGTCCCCTTGCTCGTTCTTGCCAGCATGTGAACCGCACTTGATCCATCCGGCCACCGGGTCCCTCGAACCAAGCCTACTTGTCTCTCTGCTCCTCGGAGGCCGCCATGGCTAAGACCTTTCGCGCATGTTCTTCACCTGCACCAATGCAATCAAGCCGCATTCTACACCTGCAATACTTGAGCCAAGGGAAATGTCAATCCACACCACGTTGTCAATCACTCATCACACCAGGAAGTGTCCATCCACCGGTCCTCGGACACACCGGGTCCTCAACAGGACGGGCAACGACCAACTTTCCTTCGCCAGCCTATATGTACACACATCCGTGGGTGCATTGCCGCCCAGCAATTGCAAGAAACAAGATCATTTAGCTTAGCAACAATGTCTAGAGGGTCAGGTAGTGGCAAGGGTTTGAGCTTTGGGAGTGCAAAGGGGGGAAGGAAGGGACCTCCCATTGTGTGGGACGATGTCGGGTCTCTTGGTCCTGATTACTTTGGGGAAGCAGTGTATGAGTTTCCAGAGCAAAGCAAGCATGATTTCACAAAGGATAAGCCTCTTAGAGGATACACTAAGAGTAAAGAAGACTGGACAAAATGCATGCATGGTGAAGATTGCTTAGTGCAGATGAATACCTCCGATCTGAATGGAGGTCGTCGTTTCTTCAAATGCCCGAGAGCATGGGTAAATGTTATTAATAATCCTCAGTTAATTATGGTTGTCTTAGTTTCACCATCTTACTCGAGTTATTTGATGTAGGCTTCTGATGCCCCAGAAAACTGTGGGTTCGTTAGGTGGGTCGATCCTCCTCCTCTTCTTCCCCATCATGAGTACATCGAATATCTGCAGAACCAAATCCCAGATCTAGAAACCAAAGTTCAGCACTATGAAGAAGAGGATTACAGCAAGAATGAAGCAGTGTCACAGGAGGCGCCGTGCAATGACCCATATTGCAGCTGCCCCTGTCACCAAAAGAAGGCAGCGTCGCCGCCACCGCTGCCTTCGCCCCCTCCTCTGCTGCCGATGGGAGGATATTATGGAGAAGGTGCAACACAGTATGCTATGTGGTGAGATTACTAGGACCATTCAATCGAGATGTCCTAATTATTCTGTTTAATTACCTAAGGCATGTTAGGATTAGGTCGGCACATCAAACATGTGTCGCACGTGCCACTGCCACTTGTGTAGTTTGAAGGTGAATGGCGCAAGCACGTTGCATTAAAATGTACCATAGTCGTAGTGTATGCAACATTGCTACATGCACCATGACCTTCTTTGTCATGTATTTCAAATTCGTTTTAATTTAATGAAGTCATGTACCTTCGTATCCGAAGACTGAATTGTTTATCAGACTTCTTTTGTTAACCCTACCATCCCAGGCCAGGGCATCCAATGTGGGGAATCCAACGCCGCTTTTCAGACTACTCTGATGAACCATAGCATCCAGTGGCGCTTTTCACACAACTCTGATGAACCATAGCATCCAAGGCCAGGGCATCCAATGTGGGGAAGCAAGGCATCCAATGCCGCTTTTCTGTGATACAGTGTCTCGCGCAGAGCATGCACTGAAGACGGCGTGGCGAACTTATCCGCTTGCATTGGATTCGATCTCTTTTTATGTACAACACATCCAAAACATCATGGACTCGGTCTATGGACCAACCCAATCATTCATTATACATGGCATGCCATTGCTATTGAACTTGTGCAGTGTCTCAGTTAGAAACCATGGCTTGTTCAGATCCAGAGCTCCTCAAGTGGAGGAAGGTGAGAGTTGTCGTTCCACATGGGGTGCATGTGCCAATGTGCTTCTGTGGTGACCTTTGCAAGCTTGTGCAGTCAAAAATCTTGGGTGACTACTATGGCATGAGGTTTTTCATGTGTGACAACTTCGAGTATGATCCACCCAAGGTGTCTGGCGGCATGAGAGCCAAGGTATTCACTAACCCTGCCATGTTTTTCTAACCATTTCATGTTTCGTATTCTTACTTTGGGGAGTTAAAGACTCCCCCACCTCTCTGTGATTTCTTGCAGTGGCTAGATACAGAGCAGTCCGATGAGGACAAGGCTCAGGTTGAGCATGAAGCAGCCTCGGCAAGAGCAAGGTGGCAACGAATGATGCACGAGGAGGAGCAAGAAAAGAAGCGCAAGAAGGACCAAGAGGAGATCCGCAAGAGGTTTGAGGAGGTCGAGCGTCAAGCGGCACAGGAACGTGAAGCTGAAAGGGAGAGAAAGAGAGAGAGGGCACGTCGTGCAAAAGCAGCTGGCCCTGAAGCCATTAGGAAGGGAAAATATCCCCGTTGTACCCAGTAAAGCATAGGCTTCACACCCGGCGATTTAAATTACCCAAAGACATGTTAGGACTAGCAGTAGCACATGATACCGTTATCAATGTGGTACACATGCCATTGCACCTAGTAGTAGATTGTTTAGATTAGAGGAGGTGGTCGACACCTTTACCTCCTGATCATTTCATTTCGCTAAAATGCATCTATGCATTCAAGCTGGGTTATTTAATTCTAATGTTTCAAAAAATGTTATTTGTTCTACTAGTTAAGTCGTTTTCTTTACATATAAAAAAATCCCATACATAAAACTCAAAATTTAACTATTGCATTCCGGTAAAAATGGTTAACCGCAAACGTAGAAAGTATCATAAACAAATCTATGACACTAAATAGTAGAAAATTTAAACGGTAGAAAATATAACCAAAAAAAATTAATGCGTCAAAAACTACGTCAGTTCATATTATGGAACCAAATCGCGCGGAAAAAATATATCAACTATTAATCAACATAAATTAAATTATTCACATTTTTTGGCATAAAATAAAAACAATTAAACAAATATAGCCAGTTGAAACGGCTATAGCCCTCCCCCAAACGGCGAAAGCCATCCCACGGCGAAAACTGTGACCTTTCGCCGTTTGAAACGGCTATAGCAGTATGAAACGGCAAAAGGGCCCACCATCGTCAGGCGAGGCCCTTTTCGCCAAATCAAACGGCGATAGCCATATGATCCGGCGACATAAGAC
The DNA here is from genome assembly GCA_015476505.1 of Urochloa ruziziensis. Classification (NCBI taxonomy): domain Eukaryota; kingdom Viridiplantae; phylum Streptophyta; class Magnoliopsida; order Poales; family Poaceae; genus Urochloa; species Urochloa ruziziensis. Next base: position 9,341,730 of record CM027126.1, on the reverse strand, counting down.
TAAATATGACAATTTTTTGTACAAGTATTTTTTTTTGAAAAATTATAAAATAAAAATATAAAAAAAAATTCCGGGCTTGTCTCATGGTTGGACCAGAATGATGATGGTCGGGGTCCAATTCCAACGAGTCCAACCAATATAGGTAACCTTGCTAGATTTTTTACGTGACCTGCAGAATGTAGCTGGGCTCTTTCCTCTGTTTATTTTCTTTGACGACTCTTTACGTGGGCTGTACTAGTAGGAATTGCTGAAGAAACAGGGCCCGTTTTGAAGCTTCAGCATGTTATAGAATTTAAGTGGGCCCATTAAATAATTTCAAAAGGGCTCACTGAGAAAACGGACCAGAGGGCCGATGGAAGCAGTTGGCTTTCCTAGACTTTTCTTTTTTTTCTTTACTTATTTTTGGAGACATTCTTTACTTGCGCCCCATGCAACGAAACAGGGAGGAAGGAACTGTGCGTGATTGGTTATCGGATGAGACCTGCCAGTAATACTCGAAAAGTGGACAAAAGATCTGTTTAGTCCCATCCAAAACGTAAAAAAGTTTTTTACTTAGAAAATAATGTTAATTTATTTCTTCTCTCTGTTTAGGCCCAAAGATTATGCCTCGTATCAACAACATTTCACAAATGGTCAACTAAAGAGACTCTCACAAGGCAGGGTCGTGAACGCCAGGACTATATGTCGCGAACGCGATAGAATCACGCTTATCGCCCACGCGCGCAACACAGCGCATGCCTCTTGGGCTTCAATCTCATCGAGTTCAAGCCCAATCCGGCCCATGTGCATTGCTACTGCGCTCCGCAACCTGGCCCACGCGATTTATCACCTTGCTGGCAATCTAGCCCAGTTGCCGATGACGACCACCGTTTCTTTCCACACCACTTTCAATCGACGGCCAAACACCTTAAGGTAAGCCCATATCTATCACACCCCAAAATTTCAATTTTAGGATGTGAACAATTTACACTAATAAAACCATAGGCTTTCTCATATTTATAAAAAGTCCAACACTTAATTATAGAGAAAATGTATTTTACAAATAATCAATATAGGGCATAATGTATTTTACAAATAATCAATATAGGGCATTATAGAGAAAATGTATATAGACTCCACACCTCACACCGAGGAACACCAAAACAAGAACAAAATAAGCTAAGAAAAGAAGTTAGAGAGACTAAGCTTCGAACTTCTTGAGCCTTCGCTTCCGCTCTTTCTGGATATCACGAACAACTGCAATGGCCATCGTCGAACCCACACAACAGCCTCTCGCCATTCCAAGGACTCCAAAGTGACACCCCTACAGGAGAGCATCGTAGACACTGTTGCCACTCGAACCACTGGTTCTTTAGTTTTTACCTGGAGAAATCCCTGGACGTCGTGGTCCCCCAGCAATGCCTTCAAGAAGGAGAGGATGCATCGTGTCACATTCATCGCCGGCCCGGTTCGAAGACTGAGCAAAGCTTTCACCCGAGAACCTGCCAACAAGACGAGCGTCCATCCATGTCTACCACCATTGCACCGCCGCCGGACTCCAGACACCCAAACACGTACCAGGCACTTAGGCTCCAGCAACGGCTGAATCTCCAGCAGCCCAACTGGTCACACAACGGGGCACGACAGACGAGTAGATGAAGCTACCTGTGAGGTGCCGAAATCGACCAAAATGAACCCAGATCTGCGGTTAAATATCTGCCAGTCGTCGCCGCCATCTTAGGACGTCGCAGGCGAGAGCAACTGTGGAAGCACCAAATCTGGGGGGGGGGGGGGGGAGGGAGGGGGGCGCAGGGTGATGCAGCCCCGACCCACCATCGCCGCCGCCCGGCCACCATGAAGCGCCGGGAAAGGAGGACCTGGCGGAGACGGCGCCACGGACTGTCGAGGATGAAACTCCCTGTTGCCATCCCTCATGCCCACACAGCTCCAGCGGCGGCGCGAGAAGATGGGCAGCGACGGTCGCGCTGCCCCCCAAGAGGCGAAGATATCCTAGCCGCCGGCCTTCCTCGTCTCAAGCCGGGCTACCATTTTTACGGATTTTTTTCATTGTTTCGCATATTATTTACTTTCTTCTTATAATTGGATCTTAATTCTTATTTTTTATAACTAGATACTGGCAAATACAAAAACATACCTAATAGCTTTATTATAGCTCCACTCATAGGAATTGTATTTTTATTTCTCTTATGTTTTCTTTTATTTTTATTTATAAACTAATATATTTGTCATGTATATATATTTTTTGTTCGGTGAGATTATATAATTTATTCTGCGTGTATAAATACTTGTTAAGTGAATTTATGTAATTTGTTCAATGCAAATAATGGTTTTGTTTCGTAAGTTAGTATAATTTGTTTCAAATTTATAAATCTTTGTTTCTTAAATTTGTACAATTTATTCTAGTGGTATATCTTTTTATGAGTTTGTATAATTTATTAGATGTATATAGTTGTTTTGTTCCAAAAAATTTTGTTTAATTTGTTCGACTATAAAATGTCCCATGACTTTGTATAATTTGCAGTTATGGTATAAGTATTTGTTCTACGAGTTTATGATTGTCCCACAATGTCAATTAATTTGTTCATGATATTCAAACTCTTAATTGTCTTACAGAATATACTGTGCGTGTTTTGTTATTTTTGTTTGCAGTGAACTACTATTTTGTTCGCCATGTTTAATTATTTATTTTCAAAAAATATTCATTTGTTAGTGAGGTTCAGTTAGTTATTCTTCGTATCTAATTATTTGTTCGCAAAAAATAATCATTTGTTCGATGCTTTCTTTGATTTGTTCCTTAAGTTCATATATTTTGTTTGAGGACAAATATTTCTATTAATTCGGACAATTTGTCTTGTTGGTATACATTTTTGTTCGCGAAGTTCATATATTTTGTTCAATGAGTGCAAGTGTTTTGTTGGGTGAGTTCATATAATTCGTTCTAGATATACTATCTCAGAATAATCCCTTAACTTGATAAAATAGATAGCAATACAAAGGTATCTAAAGATAGTCAAGTGATATCTTGTTATAAAGATGTTGTAGTAAGAAAATCCACTGGTGCAATTGAAATTAATGTATATACAGGGTTTTAGATCTATAAATAGTTTTAGTTTGAAACTTTATTAGAATGTAGGTGATGTTATCAATTTTATCCTCCCTTGTATGCAGCATGCATGCACGATCTCTCTTCTTTTTAGGCTAGTGGAATGGTCTGTCCATAATTACTACCAGCTATACGTAGCTGGACCATTAGCATAGATAGGGTATAAAATTATTATTTTTACTTTATAAAAGTATTTAAATTTATATTAAATTATTTTTAAAATATATCTAAATGTAGTCAAGTGTGGCCTTGTTTTCAAGATCTTATATAAGAATCACATGTCACAACCAAAATTTAAATTTAATGATTTATATGATAACTGTAACTTTTTTAATTTTACATCTTTGTATGATGCAATCACATGCAAAACAATTATTTTCAAATGCTCGTGGGCTTTATGCTTGACTCTTTGGGCTGGCCCAAAAACAGTCGGCGCATCTGGAGAGTTAGAAAGAACAAACATCATATTTTCAAATGCTAAATTGTACTTGTGTTTCATTATCATGTACAAGTGCGTATACCGAGACACATGTATATTGTTGAGCAATCTTCATGTTGAAATGTTTTATTCACGCTAACGTACATGTTAGCAGACAACTTGTGTTAAAACATTTTTTTCATGTTGATTTCAATATCGCGGTGTATCTCTAACGTGCTATGCGACATCGATGCGAACAGTGTCCAACGAGCGCATGCCACGCGAAACAGTCAACGGGGCGGCCCAGCAAACGCTCAACAGTTTCAGCCCACCGACGATATGAACAGAAAACCGTGGGACATGTACATCGCCGCCCATCTTCAGTTGACGCGCTCACAATTTCTCGCTCAAGCGACGCATAACGGCTCCTGGGTCATGAATTCGTTCCATAAATAATGGCATACCTAATATTTGTGCAGTTTTTCTCCGTTGTTCGTTTTGCCCGAAAGAAAGATGCACTGATGTACAGCCCATGCAAGGTATAAGAACGGGTCACATTGCATTATTTTTCTGTTTCCTTTTACATCCATTTTCTTATCCTTCTTTCTATTGTTCTTTCTTATTCCTTTTCAATTTTATTTACTTTTATTTTGTATTCTTCCATGTTTTATGTTTTCATTACTTCTTGCTTTTTTGATTTTTTTTGAGAAAATAGACACGGAAGGCCCCTACCATTTTTTATAAAATGATAAGGGTATATGTACAAGTGTTAGCAAGGCCTTTTCTTGGGGTAGAAAGTCCTCCATGGAGCAAAAGACAAGGTGCCATTGTCAAATATTATGCTATTAAGGTGGCACCATAGAGACCAACAAACAACAATTATAGTCTACCTAAAGATGCAAGATCCAAAACCTTGCCGCGCTTGTTTGAACATATCTAGATCAGGGAGAGTGAGATCCCAATGAACGTCTTGGAAAATCCAACAAGCTTGGCTAAAGGGGCCTTCAAAGAAAAGATGCTTGAGACTCTCTTCTAGATTCTTAATATAGGTGACACAGTTATAGCTTTCAAGATGTATGTGCTTTCTACTCTATAAGTTCTTGGTGTTAAGTCTATCTTGAGAAGTGACTAGAAAAAAACTTTTGCTTGTTAAAAGGACTTCCACATCCATTTAAAGATAGGACTCTGTTGGCGGCACTTAAGCATGCCAAGTTGTGAATCGTAAGCGCACAGATCATTGTAGCTCTTTCCTTAGAGTATTCATCCAAGGTTTGTCAAGCGAACTTATTAGAGTTTTTCATCTAATCCAATGGGTTAATCCTAACACGAAGCGTTGATTGCATAAGAGGGGTAAACCTGCAAGTTGTGAGGAGACCTTGATGCACCTGTTGGGCATATTTGGGAATCATATGTGACAGGGCCTCTAGCCTAGTGGTTAGAGCACCTGAGTAGCACCCAGCAGACCCAGATTCGACTCCCTGTGGGAGCGGATTAATTGGGTCTGAAATAAAATAATATGCAAAAAAATAGGTTGGGTTTCCCCTGCTGACTTCAGTCAAAAAAAATTTGGGAATCATATGGGACATCTCATTACCCTAACTGGACATTATTTTGCAAGGCAGACATGATTTTGGTAGAGCCATATTAGAGGTCTCAATAGTTGCTAGCTGGGACGTGTCGTCACACCTGAATGAATGCAGATTCTGAAAGAGGAGTGAAGAATGCATCATGCACATCCATGTTGGAGTATCTGGCTACTGATATTTTAGCATTCTTAGCAAAAGAGAACATGTGTGGAAATCTAGCACTCATACAGCCCAGACTCCAATTATCTTTCTAGAAAACCACTGTCTCCCTTCATAGCCGTGCAAGAGGCAATGGAGCTGAAATCAGAAAAGAGAGACAGCACACCCCTCCACTAAAAGGAGCCCATTGCAGGGCGAGCTTGTCGAGGATTTGATCTAGAGTAGAAGGTATCCCAAGTTTTGCGCATTGCTCACTATTGCAGAGACTATTATCCGAAGTGGCGCGAACGCCGCTTCCGTTAAGGCGATTAGAATTTGGTGGTGGTGGGGGGGGGGGGGGGGGGGGGGGTCATTCGAAACGATTATTTTGGACCACTTCGTTTGATAAGTTATTCTAACCGGCTCAGTTCGCTCCGGATAGAATGACTAAAAATAGAATTCATAAATAAAAATAGCAAAAATATTTTTTCTAGCTCGGAGGCCACTCCCGAGCTCTACGGCCACGTCGCAAATCACAAGTCACGTGTTTCTCACGCGAAAAACGCACGAGTGTGGTACCTAGCCTTCCAACTCATGACCTCCTACCTCGTGCAATCCTTCCTTAGCATCTCATCTAGACGTCGTTCCTGAACGCATGAGCGAGTTATATTCCTTTTGACCTTTGTTGCCTAAAGCATAGATCTACTATTTGGACAACTAAATGACTTCAAATAAAGAAAAACTTTCAGCTGCAATGTTGTAGATCTTGTTGAAACGTACAAATTTCATATAAAACTTCTCTCCATCCGAGATCAAATGCAAAAGTTAAGAAATTCATAATACAACCTGAAATTCAAATTACAAGAGCGGGAACAAGGGTGAGAAAGTAAAACTGAACATTAAAGTTTTGGATATATAAACAATCTCAAATAAAAAAACTTTTAAATACAAAGTTGTATATCTCGTTGAAACGTACAAATTTCTTATAATCCTTCTCTTCATCCGAGACTGTATGCAAAACTTATAAAATACATAGTACAACCTGAAATTGAAATTATAAGAGCGGGAACTAGGACGGAAAATATTTTGGGCATTTAAATAATTTTAAATAAAAAACTTTCAACCACAAAATTGTAGATCTCGTTGTACAAGTTTCGTATAAAGTTTCTCTTGACCATATGCAAAAGTTATGAATTTACGAAGCCGAACTACTCGGACCGGTGTAAATGAGTATTCATTCTAAGTAGCGCGAATTGAGCTGCTCAGAACGACTAGTTATTCTAAGCAGCACGAATTGATCCGCTTAGAATGACTATTCTAAGCGGCGCCCGGTTAGAATGAGCACCCAACGCTTAGAATGACTTAAACTAAGTGGGTCATTTTGATCCACTTCGTATGGTCCGACGAGGATAAGGGTCATTGCAATAGTGGCTAGACCTTCTGATGAGTACAATTTTCATAGGATTTGTCCAATGTGACCCAAATTTTGTCTCAACGTTGGTGGCTTTCTTGCACTCCATCCATACTTACTAACACATTGAACATTTACAAATGAATGTCTACGACCACACAGTCAGACAATACAAGAGTCATTAGACTCCAAGCTTTAAAACTGAGAAACACACACTACGGGAGAAGTGAGCAACGATCCCCACACTTTAGTACCGGCTGGCTGGAGCCGGTACTAAAGGAGGCCTTTAGTACCGGCTCCAGACAACAGTGACAAAAAAGTCAGGTTAGTATCGGCTGGAGAGACCAGCCGGTACTAACGTGCATCTCCAAATTTACCCAATAGATATTTAATACCGGCTGGTATTTTTAACCGGTACTAAGTTGTACCCAAACAACTTAGTACCGGCTCCACTTACTAGCCGGTACTAAGTTGTACATGTGCTCTCCCTCCCTGCCCTTTATTAATTTCTCCACCGGCTTATCCTCTTCGCACACCCTGCCTTGCCTCTTTTACATCTCTCAGCTTATCCTCTTCTTCTTCCTTATCTCATTCTTCTAGCTTCCTCACATCTCTCTCTATCATGTCCAGGGGCTTGCGCGGGAGCGGAGGCCAGCAGGGCGCGAGGAAGCATGGCGGCCAACGGGAGCCGCTGGCGTGCAGGGCGCGGCAGCGGCCTGAAGGCGGCCGGCCGGCAGGACGCAGCAGAGTCCTGCGCGAAGGCCAGCGGGCGCGCTTGCAGAGCGTGGCGGAGGCCTGCGCGAAGGCCGGCCGGCGAGCCTACGGGGCGCGGCGGAGGCCTGCGCGGAGGCCGACCGGCGGGGCGCGGCGGCGGCCTGCAAGGCAGGCCTACGGGGCAGTCCCGACGCGGCGCCCCCGGCCTGGGCGCGCACAGGCCCCGGCGTTGGCGCGCGCCGCGCCTGGCTTGGGTGAGATTTTTGATTCTTTGAGATTGTTGTTTTGATTGAGAGATTGTGTGATGGTGATTATAAGATGTATTTGTGATGGTGAGATTCTTGTGAGATTGTGTGATTATATGATTGAAATGTGAGTGTTGGATTGTGATTCTTGGTTAGATTTAGATTGAGAAAATGAGAACAGAGAGAACAAAATAGGAAAAAAGAAAGAAAAGGAAAAAAAAAAAGAAATGAAAAGAAAAAGGAAAGCGAGCGCGGGGTTCACGGGGTGCTATATAAGTTAGTACCGGCTGGTGTTCCCAGCCGGTACTAACCCTCCCACGTTAGTACCGGCTAGGTGTGACCGGTACTAACGTGCGACACGTTAGTACCGGACCTTTAGTACCTGCCACAGCGACCGGTACTAACCCGTTCTGTGACCGGTACTAAAGGCCAATTTTTCCGTAGTGACAACCAACAAGAAAAGATAGACTAAGAAAGAAAACTATAAAGACTAAGGTTTAAACTTTTTCTAAGATCTTCGATCCTGTCTTGATTCTTGTGCAACAACAAAGCTCTTCACATATGTTGTCTTCTTAGAAACTTTTGATGTAAAGAATGTTCGTCATGCATGACTAGTACACAGTGATGTCTTGTCGTGTAGATACCGCAATAAGTCAATGCCTACCATAACCTCCAGCAAACCCACTTCAAACGCACTAAAACAAATTGGGCATCTTCATCACTCCAAATTAATCTTGATCGCACTCCCAAAGACTCCAAACCGACACCCAAGCAGGAGAGCAACGTTAAACGCCTTTGTCGCCCAAACCAACAAGTTGTTTAGTTTTCACGTGGAGCATTCTACGGAGGTTGAAATCCTCACGGCAATGCCGTCAAGAAGGAAAACGATGCACCATGGCACCATCATCACCGGTAGCGGTCGAAGGCTGTGCATGATCACTTTTGCCCGAGAACCTGCACAATCTGACAACCATCCACCTCTGGCATCCGCCACCACATTCACGCGAGAACTTCGCAAATGCTTGGCTCAGAGACATGGATGCGATCGGCCTTATGGTGCGTGACTGTCTTATCCTTTGTGTGATTTGTACATTGCAACCATTTTGCGCCAGTCATAAAGGGCTTCCACTTTGATTTTTCGAATGCCTTTGCCACTTGCTCGAACTGCAACCACTCCTCGCAGGAGAGATGGACGAGCTAAGCGTCGGTGACCTTCTCTGCGGGGAACATTAACCCAACTGGCCTTACTTGTGGACCATCGATTGCAGTATGTGAGTCAAGGCACTGTCCAGGCCTCCACACAAACCAAATTAGTCGAGAGTCGAGACAGGGAGCAGAAGAAGGCAAGTGAGCAGGGCCAAGCATGTCTCCGTCTGGGAGTCTGGACTGTGCCGCAGAGACAATCCGGACGAAAACAAGCACATCATGGCCTTTGTGGTTGTGGACAGTATGAGCCAACACACCCTCTACACGTAGCAAATCAAGCCAAGGCAAGGTGCAGAAGAAGGCAAAGTGAGCAGCGACACCGCTTTGTCCCGGACTGTGCCGCGGACATAATCCGGACGAAAACGAGCACATCAGCCCTTGGCTGGCTCAGGCCCTCGGCGCTCCAATTCTCCCCTCACATTCGCCGCCGGTCACATGCCCTCCACTAGGGATAAGCCTCCTTTCCATCCGCTAAGAGCCGTGCAATCCCGTGCACACACTCGCCCACTCCCCATCCGTATTTAAACCCCGCCGCGCGTCCCGCTGCCGTGCATCACACGAACCTCACAGCACGTACGCACGCACGCCATGGCGTCAACGAAGCCCGTGGAGCGACACCACTCCATTGACGCGCAGCTCCGTCTGCTGGCCCCCGGCAAGGTCTCCGAGGACGACAAGCTCGTCGAGTACGACGCCCTCCTCATCAACCGCTTCCTCGACATCCTCCAGCACCTGCACGGCCCAGAACTCTGCGAATTTGTAACCCACCAAACCTTGCATGTTCCATTGATTCCTCCAATGACCCGATTCGTTCCACCATGAACTCCATGGTCGATGGTGCTTGCTTGCAGGTGCAGCAGTGCTACGAGCTGTCGGCAGAGTACGAGGGCGACCGCGATGCGGCGAAGCTGAGCGAGCTCGGGTCGAAGTTAGCGGGGCTGTCCCCCGCCGATGCCATTATCGTGGCGAGCTCCTTCTCGCACATGCTCAACCTCGCCAACCTCGCCGAGGAGGTGCAGATCGCGCACCGCCGCCGGAACAAGCTCAAGAGTGGTGCCTTCACTGACGAGGGCTCCGCCACCACCGAGTCCAGCATCGACGAGACGCTCGAGCGCCTCGTCCAGCTCGGAAAGTCCAAGGAGGAGATCTTTGAAGCACTCAGGACCCAGACCGTCGACCTCGTTTTAACCGCACACCCAACGCAGTCCCTACGGAGGTCCCTCCTCAAGAAGCATACCAGGTACATGAGCGCTTCTGCAATCCATGAGCAACTCGGACACCAGTTTCCCTTCGGTTTCTGCATTACGGAACGAGAATTCATCTTGTCCTTGTAGGATCCGGAATTGCCTCACGCAGCTGTATGCCAAGGACATCACTGAGGACGACAAAAAGGAGCTCGACGAGGCTCTGCAGAGGGAGGTATATGCATTTCAGACACCAGTTGTAGAGGATATATGAAAAGATTGTTTCACAAATGTGAATTGGGCTCAACTAGTCCATCGAGGCGTGCTCTTGCACTGATTAATAATTTTCATAGATATAAGTATTAGAAATTTATATAAAATTAGGACCGTAGCGAATAATAAAAAATATTTACATTGTACTCTCCCTAGTCGGTTAATAAATATTATAACCTAATAGTCATACATATATTTAATACGTTCCGATAGCTTTAATTAATAATGACTTCATACAATTATTCATTGATAACCATTGCTCTGTTTTCCCACTTTGCATTAATAATGACTCTAATGAGGATTAATGGTGCTCAATACCACCACGTAGTGATATAGAGTATAGAGGCATGGGTAAAAAGATAATTAGCATCCCAGAAGCACATAATATAATTTGATCCTCTTTCTTTAATTACCAGTTTACCACACATGTAAAAGGAAATGAAATTATACAGGATGAAATGAACTTATAAAAAATTGAAAAATTATAAATGGAATAAATGTTATAAACATGTTACAATTATGCCACTCGCTATGTTTCCATAATACCCCTATACAATTATACCACTTCATCTATACTATTCATACTACATTTGAAGTTTACGGTGGTATACAATTATTCTGGACCATCAGGATCCTTTTATACTAGTTTTTTCAGACTTTTCCTTTTTCAAACACTAGTATAGAGTGGTATGGAGCACCGAAGAAGATATCTAGCATTGAGATCTTTAAAAGGAGTTTTCAGTTAGTAATAGTAAATTATGCCATATGTTAGAATTACATAAATTACCTTTATTTACAAAATTACTATCCTGTCATCAGAACTGTTGAAATTTGTGCCCTACGTTTATGATGCTACCATGTTAAAGTTTTCTGCACTCCACCGTGGAATGCAGTTTTCATTATATGGGTACTTGAGAGGAAATTTGCCATATGTTTTGCTGGAAATCTGATAAATTACAGGTTTTACCTTCATCAATTTTTATTTCAACATGATCCAGTCCACTTGAACTGGGCCAGCTTGAAGACGCCGTATCTTTTTCATGTTTGGGTACATTAATTCTTTCTAATGCATGCAACTTGATCTTCACAGATCCAAGCAGCTTTCAGAACAGATGAAATCAGGAGAGCGCAACCAACCCCACAGGATGAAATGCGTTACGGGATGAATTATATCCATGAAACTATATGGAAGGGTGTCCCAAAGTTTTTGCGTCGTGTGGATACAGCTCTAAAGAACATCGGGATCAATGAACGTCTCCCCTATGATGTTCCTCTCATTAAGTTCTCCTCTTGGATGGGTGGTGACCGTGATGGTAAATCCGCTCTATTCAGATGCAAACGATCTTCTGAATAACATGCAATATTTTTTTGTGACAGTGGATTATACACTAATTTCGTTGTTGTTACTATTGTAGGGAATCCAAGAGTCACACCGGAGGTGACAAGGGATGTATGCTTGCTTGCAAGAATGATGGCTGCAAACTTGTACATCTCTCAGATAGAAGAGCTGATGTTTGAGGTATTGTTTATTTCCTAATTCCTGGATGTTTAAGGTACCGCAGAAATGTATTTGATTGAAATATTAGCAATGCTCATTAGCTAGTTTTCCCTGTTATTGCTGCCTCAATACCATCACCTATTATATTCGTATAGCTGTCAATGTGGCGCTGCAATGACGAACTCCGTGCAAGAGCTGACGAGCTAGACGGTGCTTCAAGGAAAGTTGTCAAGCATTACACAGGTAACGACAAAAAAGAATTGAGCCCTGAATGAACAAGCCTTTCTAAAGATACAGATTGAATCGGCATGTGCTTCCGTTGGTGCATGTTTTCGTAAATTCTCTACTAGTGTGTTCAAATTTGGATACTGTTATCACCAATTGGGCTATTCAATTTGCCAATTTTCTGAAGAAGATTCGCTGGCGCAGAATTCTGGAGGCAAATTCCTACACATGAGCCGTATCGCGTGATCCTTGCCGATGTAAGGGACAAATTGTACAACACACGCGAACGTATGCGCCATCTGCTCACCACTGGTTTTTCTGAAATTCCGGAGGCCTCGACCTTTACAGAAGTCAAGAAGGTAATTCGGCATCATGCTACTTTGTGATTTATTAATTGTTCCATAAATAAGTCTTCTTGGGTTAATGATATGGTCGTGGTCACAGTAGTGTCACTGATATTTCAAATTTCGCAGATCTTGGAGCCCCTTGAGCTATGCTACAAATCCCTGTGCGACAGTGGTGACAAGACCATCGCAGATGGCAGCCTCCTGGACTTCATGCGCCAGGTCTCGACATTCGGCTTGTCCCTCACGAAGCTCGACATCCGGCAGGAGTCGGATCGTCACACCGAGGTGATCGACACGATCACCACGCACCTCGGCATCGGCTCCTACCGCTCGTGGCCCGAGGAGAAGCGCCAGGAGTGGCTCATCTCCGAGCTCAAGGGCAAGCGCCCACTCCTCAGCCCGGACCTTCCCCAGAGCGAGGAGGTCGCCGATGCGCTCGGCACGTTCCGCGTCCTTGCCGAGCTGCCGCGCGACAGCTTCGGCCCGTACATCATCTCCATGGCGACGGCGCCCTCCGACGTGCTCGCTGTCGAGCTCCTGCAGCGTGAGTGCAAGGTGCAGCAGCCGCTTCCCGTGGTCCCGCTCTTCGAGCGGCTCGCTGACCTACAGGCGGCGCCGGAAACCATGGAGCGGCTCTTCTCCGTGGACTGGTACAAGGAGCGGATCGACGGCAAGCAGCAGGTGATGGTCGGCTACTCCGACTCCGGCAAGGACGCCGGCCGGCTGTCGGCGGCGTGGGCGCTGTACAACGCGCAGGAGAAGGTGTTGCAGGTGGCGAAGAGCCATGGTGTGAAGCTGACCTTGTTCCACGGCCGCGGCGGCACCGTCGGCCGTGGCGGCGGGCCGACCCACCTTGCCATCCTATCCCAGCCGCCGGAAACCGTCAACGGCTCGATTCGCGTGACGGTGCAGGGCGAGGTCATCGAGCACTCCTTCGGCGAGGACCACCTCTGCTTCCGCACCCTTGAGCGATTCACTGCCGCCACGCTTGAGCACGGCATGCACCCGCCGGCGTCTCCTAAGCCCGAGTGGCGCGCGCTCATGGACGAGCTCACCGTCGTCGCCACCGAGGCGTATCGCTCCGTCGTCTTCAAAGAGCCGCGCTTCGTGGAGTACTTCCGATCGGTAAGACAACGAATCATGCATGCATTTATTAATTAATTTGGTGATATTTTTATGCATGCATAATTTACTGTGAAGAAGAACTATATTCATCCATGGATTGTGTGTATATATATGGCAGGCTACACCAGAGACGGAGTACGGCAGGATGAACATCGGCAGCCGGCCAGCGAAGAGGAAGCCCAAAGGTGGCATCGAGTCGCTCCGTGCGATCCCGTGGATCTTCTCGTGGACGCAGACGAGGTTCCACCTTCCGGTGTGGCTCGGAATCGGCGCCGCGTTCAAGTATGCCATGAAGAAGGACATCAAGAACTTCCAGATGCTCAGGGACATGTACAACGAGTGGCCTTTCTTCAGGGTCACCCTCGACCTGCTCGAGATGGTCTTCGCCAAGGGCGATCCCGGCATCGTCGGCCTCTACAATGACCTGCTCGTTGCCGATGAGTTGAAGCCCTTCGGGGAGCAACTCAGGAATGACTACCTAGACACGCAGCAGCTTCTCCTGCAGGTACTAATTAAAAAGACTCAGGAATTACGTATAAAATTTCGTGAATGATAAATTGATAATTCTAAAATCCTGATTGCTCATCATCTGTCTCGTTCAGGTTGCCGGGCACAAAGAGATCCTTGAAGGTAGTCCCTACCTGAAGCAGCGGCTGCGGCTGCGCGACCCCTACATCACGACGCTGAACGTGTACCAGGCCTACATGCTGAAGCGGATAAGGGACCCGAGCTTCCAAGTAACGCCGCAGCCACCACTGTCCAAGGAGGCCGACGTTGTCAAGCTGAACCCGGCAAGCGAGTACGCGCCGGGCCTGGAGGACACGCTCATCATCACCATGAAGGGTATCGCCGCCGGCATGCAGAACACGGGCTAGGCTGCTCTGCTTGGCTCGCTGCAGAGAGAGTGCTATATATATATGTGAACGAACCACCACGATGTATTGATGACGATGTATCTTTTCTATTAGTATCTACTTGGACGGTTCGGTTTCCCGAGCTTTGAGCTTTCTCCTTTTATATTTCACACATACGTATCCGCACTTGATGTAATGTTGAATAGTAACTTGTTGGCTGCTTAACCATGTTGTGATAATAAAGATAAAACGCTATTTGTTTTTTTAGAAAATGGTTATTGATTTCAAGAACAAATCCCCTGCAGAGAGGTTCGCATATATGGTTGGAGGTCACGCAGGGATCAGCAGGCTCAAAAGCTATATTTAAGACGGCTTTGGATCACCGAACATTGGCAGTTAGTACAGGTTGTTGTGGAGCCAGTACCAAACAGCACCTTTAGTACCGGCTCGTACGGGGCACTTTAGTATCGGTTAGAGCCTTCGGCCGATAATAAAGCTCGGCCCGGGGCGGTAACGGCTAAATGGTCCCAATTGACGGTCCCATGGACAGTGGCCATTTCGTACCGGCTATGATCTCTAGCCGGTACTAATGAGCCGCGTTCAGTATCGGCTAGAGTCCCCAGCCAATACTAAATGCCCGGCTACAAAAACAACCCAGTTCATCCACCCCGAGCACGAGCTCATTCTACTAGAGAGCTCGTTCTTCATCTCCATGGCACAATAGAGGGAGGTTCTTCACGTTTTTTTCCATTTTGCCCCTGAATTTCACTTATCCAAGTGTTCTAAACGTTAGCACCAAGTGCCTCCTCACACCGTCTTTCGTCCAGGACGCTGTTAGGTGGATCCCAATGGGTATGTGAAGTGTATGGCTATAAGTTTAGGTGGTTTCCTCATGTTTGTGGACATTGGAATCCATGTGCTTCACCCTGATTGGTTGGAGGTTTCTCCTTTTCACGTACAAGGATGTGCCACCTAGCACCCGTAACCACCTTCAGGCGAGTGCGGGAGAGCTTCCCGCAAAAGTGTGATGCGTGAGGGGTCAACCTGGGTTCAGCCAAAACCACTGTGTCGGCCAACCCATGGGTGGCCCATGTGGTCTCCGCCTTTGGTAGATGGGCTACCTGGTGGGCATTCATCCTTTGGGACTTTGCCTGAATTGGCCTATTTTATCCCTCGTGCATGGGCCCTTGGTATTATGTGCATCGTAGGATGTAGTCTTCTTTGTGTTTCGTGCATGTTTTATCCTATTTCCATATGTGTGTCCCTGAAATCCACAACTCACCAAAGCTAGTGGAAATGGTTAGAGTTAAACTACTATCTCTAGTTTGGTGCTTGTTTTATGCCTGAGTTGACGGTTGAATTTGGCACTTAAGGACCGTCAACAACACCCCACACTAGCCCTCTGTTCATGCTCTAGTAAAGTATGGCGGACTAATGTGGATGTATCTCCATGAGAAAGCAACCTACATGAAGTTATTCCATGTCTTGTCCAAGCTTGTGAACTTTTCGAGTAGCTACCAAGCTTTCTTGGGTGATTGAGGAATGGAATCATGTAGATATCAAGTTTCCTTGCCTCCCCTCCTTTAGAAACTTGATTTTTTGAAAGATTTTTGAAAACAAACATAAATTTGCTCCTCAAATGATTTCTCTCGAATCTCTTAAAGTGTTTCTTCAATTCTCACCAAGGCAAGATGTTGCATGCAAGTCCTATCTCCAAAAGGCTTTTGTGGAGCTGGGGGTAGGAAAAATATAAGGCATACTTGATAGAGCTGAAGTGCCCGATCTTTTGATGAGTGGAGATAAATTCGATTTGGTGGGAGTATACCCTCGCGATCCGACTACGACGAGCGAACCCGAAGCTCCAATGCAATCGCTGAACAAACTCCCTGGGTTGCCAAACCTGTTGTAATCAAGATCAGCAACTTCCTGTACGCAATCGAAGAACGAACAAGAAAAAGAAGGCGAGCAATCTTAATATCACTCGAAGGTGGAGTTCTGAATCACACGAGGACAACATGTATTTGTGCGGTGTCGAATGTTGCTAAAGCTAGATTTAAAACAAAACTTAAGTCTGAAAATAAAAGAGGGGTCTATCTAAATAGGGGGCGCAGCCCCTAGGGTCGGCGTGGAGGGGGAACCCAAGCCCAAGGGGGGTGGGGGCGCGCCAAGATGGGCCCCACGAGTCAGGCGCCCCCACCTGAGACTCCTGTTGGGCCAGCTTCTATTCTTCTGGGCCTTCGTTCTTCAGCAGCATGACGAAGCTCAATTCTCTCGCACGGGCCCGAGTAACTGGCCCAGGTGGAAGTGGCGCCTGGGCTTCTGGACCTGGAGGTGGCGCCTGGGCTGAAAGTGGTGCCTGGGCTGGTGCTGCTGGTGTAGAGTTGCTCTTGTTGTCGTTGATGTCCTCATCATCCTCCCCTTCTTGAACTGAAGTCTTCCTCGACGGCAACTCCTCATCTTCTCCCGCATACGGCTTCAAATCTGCAACATTAAAACTAGTGGAAACACCAAACTCCACAGGCAGGTCAAGGACATAAGCATTATCATTAATCTTGGTTAGCACTTTAAAAGGACCAGCAGCACGAAGCATTAATTTAGAACGACGCAAAGTAGGAAAACGATCCTTTCTCAAATGCAACCAAACCATATCACCCGGTTCAAAAGTAACAAGTTTTCTCCCTTTACTACCAGCAACCTGATATTTAGCATTAGCAGCAGCAATGTTTTGTTGAGTTTGTTCATGCAAATTAATCATATGTTCAACATGTGCAACCGCATCTAAGTGTGGAGCGCCATCAGCATCAAGCGAAAACAAATCAATAGGTGCCCGAGGAATATAACCATAAACAATCTGAAAAGGCACATCTTCGTAGAGGAATGCGTAGCATGATTATAAGCAAACTCAACATGAGGCAAGCAATCCTCCCAACGTCTCAAATTTTTATCTAGGACAGCCCTAAGCATAGTGGACAAAGTTCTATTAACCACTTCAGTTTGTCCATCAGTTTGAGGGTGACAAGTTGTACTAAACAGCAATTTAGTTCCCAATTTATTCCAAGAGATCTCCAAAAATGACTAAGAAACTTAGCATCACGATCAGAAACGATTGTATTTGGAATACCATGCAAGCGAATAATCTCTCTAAAGAACAATTCAGCAACACTGCTAGCATCATCGGTCTTATGACAAGGTATGAAATGAGCCATTTTAGAGAATCGATCAACAACCACAAAAATACTATCCCTCCCCTTCTTAGTTCTAGGAAAACCCAAAACAAAGTCCATAGAAATAACACGCCAAGGGGAAGTAGGAACAGGCAAAGGCATATACAAACCATGGTTATTCAATCGGGATTTAGCCTTTTGACATGTAGTACAACGTGCAACCAAGCGCTCAACATCAGGACGCATCCGAGGCCAAAAGAAGTGGGCAGCCAGCACCTCAAGCGTTTTGTAAACGCCAAAATGTCCCATTAGTCCGCCTCCATGAGCTTCCTGTAACAACAAAAGACGAACCGAGCTAGCTGGAATACACAGCTTGTTAGCGCGAAACAAGAACCCATCCTGCATGTGAAATTTGCCCCATGGTTTACCTGACATACAATGTTTATAAGCATCTTTAAAATCATTATCTGCGACATATTGATCTTTCATAGTGTGTAAATCAATTAGCGAGATAAAGCATCAGCAATCACATTGTCCTTCCCGTTCTTGTGTTTAATGATGTAAGGAAAAGACTCAATGAATTCTACCCAATTAGCATGACGACGGTTCAGATTATTTTGGGTACGAATATGTTTTAAGGCCTCATGATCAGAATGGATTATAAACTCACGATGTCAGAGATAGTGCTGCCACGTTTGCAAAGTACGCACTAAAGCATAAAGTTCTTTATCATAAGTAGAATATTTCAAACTAGCACCGCTTAATTTTTCACTGAAATAAGCAACCGGTTTTCCTTCTTGTAACAGAACAGCACCTAACCCAATACCACTGGCATCACATTCGAGCTCAAATATTTTACCAAAATCAGGCAATTGCAAAAGAGGAGCATGTGTTAACTTATCTTTCAAGTAGTGAAGGCGAGCTCCTGGGAATCAGTCCAAGTAAATGGCACACCTTTCTTTGTAAGCTCATGTAGAGGTGCTGCAATAGAGCTAAAATCTCGTACGAATCGACGGTAGAAACCTGCAAGCCCAAGAAAACTCCGAATCTGCGTGACCGTCGTCGGTGTAGGCCATTCCCGAATTGCATCAATCTTGCTGCTATCCACCGCAATACCCTGTGGAGTAACAACATAACCAAGAAACGAAACATGTTGTGTGCAGAAGATGCATTTTTCCATGTTAGCAAACAAGTGAGCAGCACGCAACGCATTAAAAACAACACTCAAATGTTCTAAATGCTCTTCTATAGACTTGCTGTAAATCAAGATATCATCAAAATATACAACAAACAAACCTATGAAAGGTCTGAGAACTTCATTCATCAAACGCATAAAAGTGCTAGGAGCATTAGTCAAACCAAACGGCATAACCAACCATTCATACAAGCCAAATTTAGTTTTAAAAGCCGTTTTCCATTCATCTCCTAATTTCATTCGAATCTGATGGTAACCACTACGCAAATCAATCTTAGTAAAAAGAATGGCACCACTAAGCTCATCTAGCATATCATCAAGGTGTGGTATAGGATATCGATAACGAATGGTGATGTTATTAATTGCACGACAATCTACACACATACGCCACGATCCATCCTTCTTTGGAACAAGTAACACTGGAACGGAGCAAGGACTAAGAGACTCACGAATGTACCCTTTGTCAAGCAACGCCTGTATCTGGTGGTGAATCTCTTTCGTCTCGTCGGGATTTGTGCGGTACGGGGCGTGATTCGGAAGCTGTGCACCTGGAATGAAGTCGATCTGGTGCTCAATGTCATGGAGTGGAGGTAGTCCCGATGGTAAATCTTTAGGAAAAACATCAGCGAACTCCTGCAAAAGGTTAGCAACCGCAGGGGGAATATCCAAAGATGGTACATCATCAAGTGAAACGAGGACACTAGAACATACAAGTGCATAGCAAGGTAGCTCATCAACACAAAGATCATCAAAATCATCACGTGCAGCAAATGAAACAGGCGCATTCAACTTGATTTCAGAAGGTGATGGTGCAAGTTGTTTAGCATTTTTAGCGGCTCTAGCAAGGTCATCTTTAACGATTTGTTCGGGTGTCATGGGATGTATAATTATTTTCTGACCTTTAAACATGAGAGAATAATGATTCGAATGACCGTGATGCAAGCTATCAGTATCATATTGCCAAGGTCTACTAAGTAACAAAGAACATGCCTCCATAGGAAATAACATCACAATCAACAAAATCAGAATAGGCACCTATGGAGAACGGAACATGTACCGACTGTGTTACTTTAATCTTTCCACCAACATTAAGCCACTGAATATGATAGGGATGCGGATGCTTACGGGTGGGTAAGGACAACTTCTCTACCAGCGTATTACTCGCCAAGTTGTTGCAGCTACCGCTGTCAATGATGATGCGAATCGACCGCTCCTGCACAACACCCTTTGTATGGAAAAGAGTGTGTCGCTGATTTTTCTCTGGCGGGGCGACCTGTGTACTAAGAACACGCTGCGCAACAAGACTTTCATACCTATCTGCGTCACTGGGAGTAGCATGGACCACCTCATTATCTGCATGGTTAGTGGTAATCATAGTATGGTGAGGTTCATCAGAATCACTAGCAGAAGAGTACTCACCATCGTCACGTATGATCAAAGCACGCGTGTTTGGGCAGTCCCGAATCATGTGCCCAAAGCCTTGGCAACGAAAACACCGAACATCTCGTGTACGTCCCGAGGAAGAAGCTGCGCCTGGTGCTGGGGGTGCTACAGGTTTTGTCGTCTTCTCGCGCGGTGTAGTGCTAGGTGTAGAGGGTGCTGGAGTGGAAGACGTGGAGCTGGACGACGGGCTTCTTCTTGTAAAAGGGTTAGTATATGTCTTCGAACGGCATCCCTGCACTTCACGTTCAGCTTTGCAAGCATATTCAAATAATGTGGTCATATCATTATACTCCTTATAATCAAGTATATCCTGAATTTCCCTGTTCAACCCACCACAAAATCGTGCCATAGCAGCATTATCCTGTTCAAACAAATCACAACGAATCATACCCTTTTGTAACTCTTGGTAATACTCCTCAACGGATCGTTGGCCTTGCTGGAATCGCTGCATAGTGTTAAGCAAATCTCGGACATAATAAGACGGAACAAAACGATGTCGCATAGCAGCCTTTAATTGAGCCCAAGTAGAAGGAACAACAGTGGGATGTTTGAGTTTATATTCACGCCACCAAATTAAAGCAAACTCAGTAAATTCACTAATAGCAGCCTTAACTTGAGACGTAGCAGGAATATCATGGCATGAAAATTTTGTTCTACCTCTAACTCCCAATCAAGATATGCAGCAGGATCATATTTGCCATTAAAAGGAGGAATCTTAAATTTAATCTTAGCAAATGAATCATTAACCGGATTACGTACCACACGGCGGGCACGAGAGCGGTGGTGGTCGCCATCCTCATACTCTGTGTCACCACCATAACCCTTCTGCAATTCCGTGAGCGTCACGTTCATCGCGTCAAGCCAGGCCGTAAGGGTGTCGATTGTACACTTGGCGGCTGTCTGAGCAAGGTCAATCTGGTCTAGACGCTCGGTGGATGAGGAGACTGCAGAATCAACCTGCTCATGCAGTGTCTTCATGTCGTCTTTAAGGCCATCAATGTCAGCCCGCATGCCTTGCAGCTTGGAGTCCATCTTGTCGTCGTCTCCTGACATGGTTAGCGCGAACACAAAAATAAATCCTACGACAACAAAGGTGTGGATGGAAAGCTCACAAAGATGATGCGATCAAGTTCTTATCCGTTCTTACCAAGCAACAGGGGCGATCGCAAACAACAAGTAGCACCTGTGAGAGATTGGAGCAGCGATTGCCTGGAGAAACAAAAGTCTGCTCGTCGTAGGAATATGTGTAGTTCTGGGTAGGCTGCACTCAAGTCAAGGATTAGCACAATCAATCAATAATGCAAAGCTGAATTATAGTGCTAAACACGACACAAAGCTGCTGGAAACAAGTGCCACGCGCTATGGATTCAAGCAAAGGTAACAAGGAAGTGGGATGCAGAAACAGAAAATCTCCCGGGCCACGTTACGCTGTGTAAACTGGCGTTTTTTGGCCTTGAAACCGACTTCACCTGGCGCTACGTGGGGTGCACTGTATAGGAAATTTCGTAAGCTTTTCGGAAAAAAAAGAACGCTGAAATCGGAGATCTGAGCGAAAAGTTATGGCTGTTTTCGTGAAGGTATTCGAAACGGCACAAAACTTCCAAACGAAAACCGAACTTGCCAATACGAACTGCTCTTTCCTTTTTTTGATTCTTTTCTTTTCTTTATTTTCGAAACTTTCTTTTCTTATTTCCTTTTTTCTTTCCTTTTTTTGTTTCCTTTTCTTTTCTCTCTTTCCTTAAACAGAAACAAGAAACCGAGTAGAGTTCGGTTGGAGCGGCGGCGTGTGGAGTGCGGCTTGGGAAAGGAAAAACAAAACCGAGTAGCGTTCGGCTGGAGGGGGGAACAGCGTGGTAAACTCGGAGTGGTGGTGGCGGCGTGGTTTTGTAGTGTTTGTGGCGAAGTAGGACGGCAGCGGTGACGCTGGTGGCGATGTAGGGCGGCGGCGGCGCTGGTGGCGATGGAAAGCGGCGGAAGCACAAAGTGACCAGCAATAATTGAACGCGAAGCACACAAGTTCAACAACGCAAATTGATAGAAAGTGCAAGGCGAAGAAAGGTTTTGGGACAATGGTCTAACCTGATTTTTTTTGGTTTTGTGGACTGTAGGTAATGGAACAACACTCGATAAAAACTGACCGATCAACCTGGAAAGCTGATACCACTTGATAGAGCTAGAGTGCCCGATCTTTCGAAATTCGATTTGGTGGGAGTAGACCCTCACGATCCGAATACGACGAGCGAACCCGAAGCGCCAATGCAATCGCTGAACCAACTCCCTGGGTTGCCGCACCTGTTGCAATCAAGATCAGCAACTTCCTGTACGCAATCGAAGAACGAACAAGAAAAAGAAGGCGAGCAATCTTAATATCACTCGAAGGTGGACTTCTGAATCACATGAGGACATCAAGTATTTGTGCGGTGTCGAATGTAGCTAAAGCTAGATGAAAACAAAACTCAAGTCTGAAAATAAAAGAGGGGTCTATCTAAATAGGGGGCGCAGCCCCTAGGGTCGGCGTGGAGGGGTAACCCACGCCCAAAGGGGGGGGGGGGGTGGGGGAGCGCCAAGATGGGCCCCACCAGTCAGGTGCCCCCACCTGGGACTCCTGTTGGGCCAGCTTCTATTCTTCTGGGCCTTCGTTCTTCAGAAGCATGACGAAGCTCAATTCTCTTGCACGGGCCCGAGTAATTGGCCCTGGTGGAAGTGGCGCCTAGGCTTCTGGACCTGGAGGTGGCGCCTGGGCTGAAAGTGGCGCCTGGGCTGGTGCTGCTGGTGTAGAGTCGCTCTTGTTGTCATTGATGTCCTCATAATACTTACTTTGCATATTGTTGTTGAGTCAAAACACGGTCCTAAGAGAAACATGTCATGCAATCTGATTAAGAGGAACGATGGTGCAGACGCTTTTGGTGGATGATGGATGAAGTCCTTTGCATGAACCAATTTCTCCCTTTTCTTTTTCTTTGGTACATGGGCTATATTTTTTTTTGACATGCCTTGTGAGCATGTGGCATACCTTCTTTGGGTATGCATATTTGCTAGGGTTTGTTTTGCATAGCCCATGCCCTTCTGATAGCAACAACTTAGAGAGAGTGGGCAAAGAACAAAGTGGAGTGTTATTTGTGGGATGGATGGATTGTATGCACTCACTCTTGATCAGTTAAGCATGACTAGTCTCTCACAAGGGTGACAACATTTTGACAACACTCAATGCGAAAGATAACCAGCAAACTGCTGGGGTTTTTTATTGAAAAGATATCTTTATGGTTGTGTTAGGAATTTGTATCAATTGAGGAGCTTAGTTATTTGAGTTTTGATATTTTGTAAAACAAATCCCAAGTTCTTATGCAGGAGAGAGCAAAGCTTCTATCATCCAACCATATCACACTCGTAAATTACTTAGAAAGACATGGGGTCCCTATGAAGAATATGTTCACAGGACTAGGCATGAGCGAGGAACAAAGAGTATGCATGAAGTTCCTGACAAAGGCATGATCAACAAAAGGAGATTGGCAAGGCGCAACGAGTTTAACTTTAGTGATCATCATGAAGATTTATTTAAACTCAAGAATTTAGGGAGTTGTGTAAACCGTCCTTGAAGAGGAAGAAGAGGTAGCAGAGGGGAGTCAGCACAGGATAGGCTAAACCAAAGGTTCGGCCATCCCTTTGTAGATCCCATCTCTCCTATTCTTTAGTGTGTTGGACTTAGGGGTGAAGCCAGAAGAAATGGCCACCAGTGTATGCTTCATTACTCAACAGGGTCATGTAGCTCTATGAACATTGGATTTCAAGTAATTTACAAAATATCGCTGGGGTCGAAAGACCTCAGTGGCACAAGGCAGCTCTGCCCCTAGTTGGACTAGACGATGTTGTGCAACATGTGGGTGGGTGACCTCAAATTAGTGTGGGTTTTGAAGACTTGAGATATCTCCCCTATGCTTATTCTTGTACATGTTTTCTTCAGCAAAAACAAACTAAAGGTGGAAACAACAACCCTACCGGCTTGAATACTGGGGAGTTCAAAGCTTTATTGGCATATGGAGAGAATGCGACGCCTCCGAATTCTTTTTGTTGTTATTGTTATTTTTTTATATTTTATCATGGCAAAATAGGCATGAAGGGTAACAGAAAGCAAGGTAAAAACTTTATTCCCTGCAAAAGGTTATTGGACAATAAAAACTGAGGGAACATCCATGCTTGAAGGAAAAAACAGATTGTAGGAATTCATAGGGCATGGATCCAACAAGTTTGCCAACTTTCATTTCATAGGTATTTCCTTTTATTGTCACCAATTTTATCTTTTGAGCATAACTCAAACAAGCCAAGATAAAACTTGCATGAACATAATAAGAGGGGAATTTGTGTTAAGATGCACATGTGCACAACGAAAGGTGATATGTGCGTAAATGCCTTGACGAGGACATACACAAACTCTGATTGGTTCGGAGAATCAAATGAGGATTCAAGCGAAGGTTTGTTTTTGAAAAAAACATCTTAATTGCAAAATTTTGAAGTACTTGACAGAGGGAGTGGAAGTGAATTGATTCAGAGTCGATTCCATCCGTCAACTACCCAATATGACATGATAGACACTTCAAAGTTCACAGGTACAAGGCATGGCTTGAAATATCTCTTATGCTTCTTTTCATATCCTTAGAAGTTTCACCTTAGTCCCTTCTCCTTCACTCGAGGACGATCAAAGGCTAAGTGTGAGGGTATTATTGACGTCTATTATGTACCAATTTTAGGCTATCAACTGCTGCATAAAAGAGAGAAATATGAACATCAACCATAGTGGTATGATTTATAACTAATGACTTCCACAAGTGGTGGTGAATATTTGTATGCAGGTCACACATACATCGAAATGAAGTGGGAATGAGTTAAAGTGGCTTAAATAGCAAGAACACAGCCAACCAAGGGCTGCCACATCAGCCTCCCATGGATCCATGGGCCCACAAGAGCAAGAAATACATCTCCGACCAATCACGTGCAAGTACATGGATTGAAGGGCCCACAGGCCAGGGTTGAAATACCAAGAATCACCATAAACACCCCGTGTCGGACATGAGGGCATAGGGCCCACACAGACACAAAAAGACTCCAACGGAGGATATGGCAACGAGTAGAGACTATGGCGCAAAACAGGCAGTAGAACTCTACAATGTAAGAAAACTAGTCGTTATATATGGAAAGTATTCACGACAGCGAGGCCGGTATGAGTTGCTTTTCGAATTAGACTAGGATTCCACTCTTTCCATCCTGTGACCCTGCTCGCCAGTATATAAGGCTGGGCAAGGACCCCACTCAAGAAAGATTCAACAAGTCACAACGTAATACAAGATTAGCAAGAGGACGTAGGGTATTATACCTAGTTGGCGGCCCAAACCTATATAAATCTCATGTCCCGTAACCATCGAGTTCCTGATTCCTAGAACACTTTGCCTAAACTCTACTACCTTGGGATACCCCTCGGTGGGATTGCCGGTAAAACACCTGACATCTGGCGTGCCAAGTAAGGGTGTTCTTTAAAAATCCATGTGGAGAATTCGATGGAATCAGCAAAACAAGCCATGATAATCCAAGGAGGTACAACTCTCGACAAAAGCATTCCAAAAGCTGAAAACTGACAAGACTCTGCTCCCGGGTCGACTCATCACTGAAGAGAGAAAATTGTCATCAAGCATGGAGGGACTTGTAACACCTCGAATTTTAAAGCATTTAAAAAATATAATGTAAATAATTTCCCTTAATTAAAAATATAATTTCCTTTCCTTGAATATTCAAAATGAATTTTCTAAATAAAACCGTGCATTTAATCTTGGCACGAGTGTCGCATTTGAATGCTTTAGAACCCCCTTCAAACTCCTACCCTAGACCCTAAGGGAATTTGAAGATTCAAATTCAAACCCCAAAACCCATTGAAATAAATAGAAAACCAATTAAATGTTAAACGGGCCAAAACCCTGATTTCAGCACAACATCTCTTCCAACCCAACGCCGAAGTCCGCTTTACCCCCTCCAACTCCTCTCCTCGCCCGCCCTTTCTCCTCCATCGCGACCCACGCACCTTCACCCCGTGGTCTAGCTCGCCAAGGCCGCAGCCCGTCACGCGCGGCCCACTCCTCCCTTCCCCTTCCTTCCTCCTCTTGTCACGCGCCGCTGCCGCCGTGCCTTAGCGCCGCCACCGGCACTACTCCGCCGCGTGCCAGTGCTCCGCTCGTAGCGCCCTTCCCTGCAGTCGGATTCGCTCGTATCAGAGCGCAGGCACACCGCGCGCAAGCCGCTGCCCCACGTGACCTCACCTCCCCGCTCGGCACTCCTTTCCTTCCCCCATTTACTGCCCCGCCGCAATCCGTCACCACCGCCCGATCGCCGGTCGTCGACGGGATCGACCGAAGAGGGCGTGCGCGACGCGTGCCAGCACCACAGGCCTCCACCGCATCTAGGGTGCGGCGCCGACCACCTCCATTGACCGAAATCGAGGCCGCTTCCGCCGCCGCTGTGACGCCATCCCCTCGACGCCACGCGCCTCCACTTCTGTGGCCGCCCTCGCCCGCCCGGCGCGACGTGGCGAGCTCTACGAGCTTCGCCCGAGCTATAAATAGGAGGGTCACCCCTCCTCTTCTCTTCACATCGCCGGAGCCGAGCTTAGGCTTTTCCCGCACTGCGGCCACGGCGCTCCACCTCGCCTCGCTCCTTCCGCTCCCCACCGGCGAAGCCCTGGCAAACTCCTCCGCCTCCCTCGCATCCCTGGCCCATGATGGCCTGACGCCGCCCGTTGGTGAGATCCGGCCAGCCACCGGCCCCCTTCCCCTCTTCTCCTCTGCTCGGCAATGAAGAGAGCAGGGGAGGGGTGTGAGGAGGAAGAAGGCCGGACGACCGTCGTCCCCGCCTCCTCTCTCTGCCAGGCGGGTCCAAGCCGACGCCATCTCCCCTCCTCTTGACCGTTGCCCTATGGGCCCCACGCGACGCCACCAGACGGCCGTCCCTGTCCCGCCCGACGGCCATCACCCATCCCAGCGCACGGACACGATCCACTAGACCACAGACCGTGATGCACACGGTCCACCGCGTCCATGGTGCCGGCGCACGAAACAGTGCGCGGCCGGACCCCACCCCCTCTGCGTCAGCCCTAGCAAATTGCTAGGTACACCCGGTAAGTGCATACACAAGTTTATTTAGAGCCCTTCCTCACTTCAAAAATTCCCCAAAAATACTAGATATATTTCTAAGCCTATTAGTGCCATCTAATCCCTTCTCGCATGTCATTAGAGCCTAAATCCAATCATGCTAGTTTCTAGCCAATAGAAAGCCTCCATTAGTGTACCCAGGATTTTCCCTTTCCATGTCTTAGCCCCATAAATTCCTAGATAATTCTCATAAATACTAGGGATTATTCTAAGCATTTCCATATGCTTGTTGCCGTAGGATTTATGCCCTAGCTCCAAAACCCTAACCACGCCGTTATAATACCCGTCCTATTAGGAAACCCGGGCGATGCGTCGCCCGTATGAAACCCTAGCTCCACCGGAACCCCAGCCGACATACCGACTGTCCGTAAACGCCTAGATGCCAATGAAGTCCAAGCCATCATGCTGCCCAGAATTGAGTAAGGATTTTCTAGAAATCCATATTCGGAATTATTCTGTAGAAATCTATATAATTCCCGAAATACTAATAATCACCATTCTAGATATTT
Organism: Urochloa ruziziensis; assembly: GCA_015476505.1. Lineage (NCBI taxonomy): Eukaryota > Viridiplantae > Streptophyta > Magnoliopsida > Poales > Poaceae > Urochloa > Urochloa ruziziensis. Next base: position 9,313,902 of record CM027126.1, on the reverse strand, counting down.
TACAGGGAATTATTCAATAATTCTCTTCAAAATCCCCATCCTTCAATCCATTAGTTATTTTATATAACTAATGGATTATCAACCCAATCCCTAGCTCTTATTCCTTAACCCTTAGAAAATTCTTCAATTCCCTGCCTTCCTTCCGTTCTTCTTTTCCTTTTCACGAATTGATTGGTGTACTGTTATATTGATTGTTTTTTCATGTTTTATCGATAGCATGACTGGGCCCGACGAGACGCCAAGGTTTCTAGAAGGCCCGAAGCCCAGCCCGGTCAACATACGATATACACCCGTGTAAGAACCGTCTATGGACAGACAATGAAGGCAAGTCTCACCAATAATATCACCCAATCACTAAACTTTATTGTACTTGCTGCATAAGCTATATCGGGCATAATCTGAGTGTATGCCCATCATCACTGTAGAGATAGGTTGTTATCTTGCTTTGAGATTGGGAGTGGAAGGGTAGACTCATTAGGGGATCCTATACTAAGAGCTACTCTGATCAAGCTAAGGACCAGTTCATGGCGGAATCTTTCTAGTGCCCAGTACAACCCCGCATGCCAAAAAGGTATGACCTTCGGGAATACCTATTTATGTGAGGCCTTGACTCACACCCTGCTAGCTAGCACTAGTAAAGTGTTCCAAGGGGCCACAGTGGGCAACGGGTATGCTGGAGACAGCCCCAGACAGAGGGCTGGGACTGGTCGACACGGGTCGCATGAAACAGGGTTAGTAGGGCCCATGAGTGATACATGCCCTTTTATTTTGATGATGCATCCACACCCGGGTTGATGTCCTTTTGTGGACGAATATGCGATCTCTACTTAGGCCCCAGCAGCATCCGTGGACAGAGCTGGTGATTGGGTGTATAGAGATAGGCGCCAGTGGGTACGAGTCTCGTAGGTCAGTACCGCCTTGACGAAGGTATGGGCTGACCGAATGCGTGGTATATAAGTACAACCTCTGCAGAGTGTAAAACATATCTGGATAGCCGCGACTCTCAGCATAGAGTCCATTTAGTCAAAGTCCCCATTGATTAGATTTCCTTTCTTGTCATGGAGAACCCGGACGGCAGAAGTGTCGTTGGCTGGGTTCTGGACTTGATATCAGGGACTGGCAGGGAGGAAATGCCCCTCCAGGATCGACCTTTATATTTATTTACTTTTAATATTTATATTATTGAATTTGTGGGATTTGCTGAGTATTCCATCCAGAATACTCACTCTTGCTTTCATTGTCGTACAAGTTTAGGACTCCAGGGCGATGAGGTGTTGCGGCTCATTCCGGTTGAGGAACGAGTACCCACCCGCTCTCCGCTAGTTAAAACGGTGTTAAACTATTTTATTTATATGTTATATACCGCTCTTGATATTAATCTGTGATGAGATCCGTATCAGCGTACTGATCCAGGGACTGATACAGGCGGTCTCGAGACTTTCGGAAGAAGGTCGCCACAGGACTTATCAAGATCTTCAACGCGATGCAATTGTATGGCATTGTCAAGGGGCATGAACTCGAATCCGAGCTACTCTCGATTACGGTTCTAGGGAAGAAAGAGCATCCTGAGTCGGATTCGACTTCGACAAGTGGTCCAGGCACCCACCCAACCCTACCCACTTTCAGACTATGCAATTTCGCAGCAATCTATCAAAAACTCATGTGTTCCCAATTCAACTCAATGATAGAGCAATACGTGGATATCCTAATCCAAATCAGGTCGGAGCATGCCACTTCTTGCAAGGCGGCACCTCCAGTACTCGAACACGATTTGGATTCACATGATGAGGATTTCCTCTGCTCGTCGAAGCAATGCCTATTTATGACCTTAACACCAAAAGGGAGATTGACAGATTGGAGAAGCACAATCAATTAGAGCAGCTGCAGTTCTACCATAGCAAATACAACTCTTGTCCAGCCTAACATCTCTTCAACTCAAGACTAAGAGGTAGAGTCCATGAACAGCATGGAGCACTATTCCCCAGATCGTGTTGTATCATGATTGGCATCAAAGACTTTGACGAGCCCAATCGCTACAGATGGAAGCTCCCCTCGAACTTTCCTTGGGTCTAAATGAAACTCAAGAACATTAAAAGAGAGCTAGTCGAGTAATCAAGAACCAAAAGCATGCTGAGCGACGGCTCAACATTACTTTATGTGACAAAGCAAGCAGCAAGAATCAACAAGCATAGACTAGCAAGTACTAAAACACTCCAATCGCCAACGCCATGGAGTTACACTTCAAGTTGTCCCTTATGCAACAAATAGCAAAGGTCAAGAATCTACATGGGCTGACTTATGTTATCATCATATAACTCGATGGCTCTAAGGTTCCACATGAGAAAGGAAGTGATGATTCAAAAACACATCTACAAATCGCGGTGCTAGAGCAGTATGATCCCCAGGACAATTGGAAGATTCAGCCCCAAGAAGCTCAGAGTACTCTCAAGGCGAAGCCAGACAACAATGCCAACAATTATCCAGTGACTCAATGAGTCAAGCAAGAGTAGCAACTCAGCAGCCTTTAAAGATGCATTAAACAAAAGATGTACACTCCATCCAAATCAAAAGCACTTTACCAAAGAGTGCTACACTCTGAAGAAGGTGTTGGACATTCCAGTAAAGAATCAGAAAACAACTCCAGATCAAGTCGTGTAGGAAGAGCCATACGCATTTCAGCATCACGATGTTATTGTAATGGTAATTTCTTAGAAGAACTCAAGCTTGTCAGCCAGAGAGTTTCAAAGGCGGAGACAAATAACAATATCCAGGCACATCTACCCAAGGAAAATAGACAGACACATATCGCTTTTGGATAAGGATCGATGGGCAAACATCTCAAAGTCCAGTCCTCCACCACTCGTGATGAACCACAAAATCGGTAACCTCAAGACTACAAAATCACTAATCAACGGTGGATAAGGAATCAACCTTTTGACAGCTTCTTCTTTAAAAGATATGGGATTTGATTCAAAGAAATGGCTGGTACCAGCAACCGCTCCATTCTTTGGCATCATACCAGGCATAGAAGCCATACCAATCGGGTCAGTAACCCTGCCTGTAACATTTGGTGACAGAAGCAAGTCGAGAACAGAGTACCTCAACTTTGAAGTAATCGATTTCAATAGTCCATACAATGCTATCTTTGGGAGACCTGCGCTAGTCAAATTCCAAGTTGTTCCAAACTACAACAACCTCGTGCTCAAGTTCTGCGATGTTTTGTTGAATTATTTGGAGTGCGTTTTGAAATCGCACTTCGTATGAAGTAGCCCCCGAGCTTTAGGTTTAATCAATGATTCGAGCTGAAGGTCATGAAAAAATCTTGAATCTTTGGTAGAAATTTGAAAAAACTTCTCATTAGTGATCCATGCGCCTTGTAGCCCCCGAGCCTTGAGCCACTCTTTGGGGTGGTGAAAATGATCAAAGCACTCGTGCCTTGTATAGATGGATAATGAAAGTCCCCAAATTTAAGAATGGCTAAGATCGTTAAATTGATTTTTGAATCTAGGAGCTCTTCTAAAAACAAAAATCTAGGCAAAGTCTTTTCCTCCTTAAAAGCTGAACGATGTCTGTTATCCGAAGTCGGCACTTTTCCCTAGGTTTCTCTTGTCTTTGGTTATAAAATAACCTTGCTTTAGGGTTTTTACCTTTTACGTTTCCGTAGGCAAAAAAGACATTTGCCCTCTTCTTCTCTGTTTGTTGGAGAGGTCCGCTGGCGCCGCCATCTTGCTTTCCCTTGATCTTTCCTCTTTTTGATTTCTTTGATCGCAATGTGTCACAAGAACCTCGGGATGTGGAAGCAAGTCCCCAAGAAGAAGAAGTTTAGAAAGCGCAAGCGTGCAGTTTCAGATCCAGTTCTTCCTCCTCTGAAGCTTGGGAGGGTTGATGGCCCGTGTTATCCTCCGTGGCCAAATTACATCAAGATGTCAGTGGTAAAACATGCTGATCTTGAGCGCCTTGTTGATCTTGGTTTGTTAAAGGATCAGATGTTTTTGCAATGGTCTGCTCCTCCTCCTACTGAAAATCATCCCTTAGATCCAGTTGATAAGATCTATATGTTCTGTTCTTTTGCGGAGAGAGGTCTTGGATTCCCTTCTTATCGCTTCCTCCGTGATCTTCTTAGCTTTTGTCATCTTGAACTTCAGAATCTTGATCCCAATGGGATTTTCCATATTTCTATTTTTGTCCACTTTTGTGAAGCTTTTCTTCGGGTCTACCCGGACTTCGACTTGTTTCGAGAGTTGTTTGTCCTTGTCCCTTTTCCGAAAGAGTTCTCTGTTTCGCCCGTTGGGGGAGCAGTTGTTCTATTTTGATTAGGTTCTAGACAAAAATATCTGACTACTCTTTGTCTCCGTCTGGTACCGAGTTGAGGCAGTCGTGGTGGTATGTTGGGAATCATCCACCTTCTTTACCAGAGCTCACTGGAAAAGCTCCTGTGAGCGAGTCATGCTGGAGTGAGGCTCCCTCTCATAGTGATTACAAGAAGTTGTCATCTTATTTCAAGACTATCGACTACTTGAAAAGGCAGGGAGTGGCTGTTGCCTCAGTTATGTATAGCTGGGTTGAGTGTAGGATTCAACCCTTAAGTCTGAGAGAGAGACTTGGCTACGAGTATAGTGGTCGTGATGACCCTTCTCGTATGAGTGTAGAGGACCTCTCTGAAGGAGAGATCTTGGAGAGGGTTCGGTTGATGCTTCCTGGAGTTGTAGAGAAACCTTATGTGCCTCAACTATACAACCGAGAGCATCCTCCTTCTCAGGTACTTGAGATTGTTTGTGCTTTATCGACTAGTTCTTGTATTTGAGTGTTTTTTGACTTGTCGTCCTTGTACGTTCCCGCTGCATCCCTTCATGTTAAGGAAGAGGAAATTGATGACTTTTGGGGGGCAAGGGATTTTCTCTTGATGATTTGAGGCGGAAACCACGGATTTGTGTCCGTAAAGTCAAGATTCCCCATGATGTGTCGCAGAGTAGCTCCTCTATCTTGTCGACGTAGCCCCCGAGTTCCTTTGTTGAGAAGCTCGAGTCTGGGTAATATTCTTGCTCCTTGTATGAGTTCTCTAATCATCTCCTTTCACTTTTGTGGATCCCTTTTTTGACTTGTGTTTCAGTAGAACAGATCCTGAGACTTTGCCAGCCCCGAGCCTACCCCTGTGAAGGCTAATACTCCGCCAGTTTTGGGAGGGGCTGTGGAGACTTCGTTTGCGATGTCGTCTGGGCGAACGAGTGAGGATGTCATGGTTGACTCGTTGGCCATGAGATCCTTGTTGCCTGAAAAGCCAAGTGCCGCTATGAAGAAGACGCATAAGCTGGTATTTGGCGCTCCTCGTTTCCGCATGTCTGGCTCAAATAGGTTTGATACTTGAAACTCTTGTTTAGACTAGTTTTTTAGGAAATTTTTCCTTACTGCCTTTTTGTAGGGGTTCTGTCCGCCTATCTGATTTGAAGAAGTCCTCGACTAGTTTGCCCTCAGATTCTTCTTCATTGAAGAAGGAAGATACTTGCTTGGGGGCAAGTACGTTGCATTCTCTAGTTGTCGTTGATGCTTCTGTAGAGTCGAGTACTGCTGGCAAGCGTTCAGTCATTGGAATGGTTGCTGGCTTATCGACAAGCTTATCTTCTGAGGAAGTAGTCATAGTTGCTTCTATTGTTGCTGGCTCAGAGCTGGAGGAGAGTCTTGTTTTGCCATCTAGTAATCCTTTGCTTGATGAGTCTCTAGATTTGAAGGAAAAGGTACTTTCTCTTGAATCCAAAGTGGCAGAGCTCCAACGTCTTAATGCTGATCTCGAAGTTCGCTATAAGAAGTCAGAGGGTGCTCGTTGGAAGAGTATTCGAGATCACAACGAGGCTACTGATAGGATTATCGAGAATATTGATAATTATGCTGATATTGAAGCTGTCAAAGCCAAGCATGCCGCTGAGATCCAGTCTTGGAAGAAAAAGTTGCAAAGTGAGTACTTGACTCTTGGCCTTTGTCTTTTTCTTTTGGTATTTTCTTTCTGACTTCCTCTCTTATTTTTTTTTAGAATTGGAAAACGACTATGCGACGCTTCAGGTTGATCGTAACAAGTGGAAGGATGGTATGTAGAGTGCCGTTTATGAGAACAAGCAGTTGATACGGTCGTCTAAGAGTCTCCAAGGCTTGTATAATTCTATGAAACTTGACCAAGAAGCTCTTATCAAGTGTTATGAAGATCTGGATGCGACTGCCACTGCGGTTGCGGATTCCGTTGCTTCGACTCCTGTTGGTTCTCGACCTCGACTACTTCTTGATCGCCTTGCGGAGCTTCCGGGGTGCTTTGACTCGTATCTGCGTCGTACTTGTACTTTTGTAGCTAACAATGTCCTTGCTGCCGTCCAATGCTTGGTTCCGGAACTTAATTTAAGCAGTGTACCGGACGGTAAAACTGATGATTGTACTGACGCCAAATTTGAGGAGTACATGGAGGTCCACTAGGTCGATAGCCGAACAAGTCATGGAGAAGTTGGATCTCTCATAGGGTAGTTTTTGTTCTCTTCGATGAAGAGAGAGTACTCTTTTTGAGATGATCTTCTGTAAAGAGTAGAAGTATTCTGATTTATGCTTTGTACTTTCCTTCTCTTGTAAGGGCTTTGATCAATGAGATGCATATTTGTCTTGGCGATTTGACTAGGCTCTGTTTGCTATACTTATAAGAAGTACTGGGATCATGTCCAATTTGTTTCTGAGACCAGGGTAGTTTGCCTGACATGCTCTTTCCCTCTTGGTCTAGACTTTAGTTTGCTGCTGTAAGGCCAGCGTACCTCATCAGGTATCTCTCTCTTCGAGCTTACTTCTCTTGGAAATAACCTCTCGGAGATCCTGGAAATAATCGTACTCTTTTAGAAGTACTCAGAATGGATCTGATTGCTTTTTTCTGATACCAGTTTAGCCGAGTGGTTTGCCTGACATGTTGTTCCACTCTCTAGGCTTTGTTCTCTGGCCCAGTTTCGGGGTTGCTGCTGTAAGGCCAAGCGTACCTCTTCAGTTACCTCTCGCTTTGAGTTATTTCTCTTGGAAATAAGCACTCGGAGGTCCAGGATAATAAGCATACGTCTGCTTTGAACTCGTTTTCTGAGTGTCTTTGGTACTTTCTCCTAAACAATCTGTTGGGAGGGAGTGGACATCTTTGAGTTCATTGAGATTGGACATCTTCTTTTGGTCTTGTTTTTTGTTTGTTCCAAGTACTCGAAGAGCCCGGAAGAAACTTGATGGGTCATGTTTTTTCTGAACATGTTCTACTTTTGCAATCCCGTCTTTGTCCTTGATTGCTTTGGTATTTTGTTGCGATCCTTCTGCTTGTTGAGTCCGTGACTTGGGTGCGGATTCGCGCCTCATTGTCATCTTGCTATTTTAGATAGGATCAAATCTTTTGTCGTATCTGTCCGGAAGCTTCATGTGTAAACAGTGAATTTTTGTTTGATTGCGCCGTCTTTTGGCTATAAATAGGCCCTGATTTGAGGATTGCCTTCCATGACTTGTGGATGTGGAAATCCTGATATTCCTTGGTAGTAAATAGATGCCTGATTTGCCGAAGATTTGTTCCCAAGTCTTGGTAACACGACTGCTTTTCTGGCTATAAATTGGCCTTAGGCTACTGATGGTTAGCTTTCATGCTTCTGGAGTCATGGATACTTTAGCTTTCCTCTCAGTGTAACACCCTAAAAATGCCTTTCTTAAATTAGTAATTAAATTCGCCTTTTTATTAAAGTGCACATAATTAATATAGGGGAAATAAAACTTTTTGAGCAATTAAAATCAAATATAAGGCTTCGGAACATTTTTGTTGCATTCATGCTGGTGCATATCTTTTGTTTGAATGGTTTGGTTGCTCTCTTTTTCTCTTTTTCCCCGGAGTCCAGGAAACCCCCTTCAACTCTTTCCCTTTCTCTTTTTCCCCTCCTTTCTTTCTCTCCAGCCAGCCTAGCTCGCCAACGCGCAGCCTCGCTCGGCCCATCTCGCTCGCCCACCCCGCTCTGACCTAGGGGGCCGCCAGCCCACCAGCGCCCGCGCCGCTCCGCTCGCTCGCGCGCAACCGCAGCCTGCCAGCCCAGCGCGCGCGCCAGCAGCCGCTACTAGGTGGGGCCCACCCGTCAGCCCCCACCTCCCGCCACGCCGCCGACACCGAGCCGGACTTGGGCTCGAGTCCGGCACGCGCCACCGCACCGCGTCCGACCAAGCCCCGGGCGCGCACGCCTAGGCCCCCCGCCTATTTAAGGCGGGACCCCACCGCCCGCCGCCCCCTTTCGCCAACCCTAGCGCCGTGCACCCGTCGCCTCGGAACATTAGCGCCGCTGCTCGCAGCCGCCACCGCCGGTCGCTGCCAGCCCCCGACGATGCCCCCATCGACCCCACGGTGAGCTCCGCATCACCACGGCGACCTCCGTGCCGTCCCCCGCGCACTGTGGCACCCAGACACGCTACCGTGGCCCCGCCGGCCATGGCGCCGCCGCGCTCCCGCCACCGGCCGTCCGATTTGGCACAGGTGGCCAAGATCAAAACCCCGAAGGGGTATGCGCGCCAGTCCACCGTGGACCAGTGGACTATGTCCACGGCGCGGTTCACGCACTGGTCCGCGGCACAGCGCCGCCACCGTCGCGCGTCAGCGCTGACGCCAGCAGACGGCGTCTGCTGACGTCAGTGGCCGTCAGCCGCCGTCTGCCGTTTTGCGCTGAGGCCCCCGCGTTTCTCCGTTTCTACATTTTAGTCCAGCGCAGTTTTAGTTTTCTCGTAGTTTAGTCCTTTTTCTCGCAAATAGGCCCCTTGTAGTTTCAGTTCTTTGCCAGCAAGTCCCTATAGCTTGATTTAGGCGTAGTTTCCACGTTTTAGCTCCGTTGTGGGTGATTCTCGCGCTCACGGGTTTGTAGAAAAGCGTAGAGTAGTTTTATAGCCTTATTTTGCTATTTTGTTGCTGTTTGGTGTACTGTTATAATAGAGTAACTTTGTTTGCATGTATTGGCCTGTGTGGTGATTGTGTGGTGATTGCCTGACCAGCCGGTGAGCCGTTCGAGTTCGTGGGCGACCAGGAGTTCGAGGAGTAGGACTTGCAGTTGCAGCCAGGCTTTGAGGAAGGCAAGTATAGCATGGACAATCCTTGCTACCTACACACCTCTAAATAATTCATACATATGCATGTGTCTTAATTTGATCACCTTAAGGTTGTTCCTAGTCTTTTACACTTATCCTTGACAGCCGGGTTTTATGCATTGTGGGTAGTCTTTTTGCTAAGCGCAGCTACAATCATCTTTATTTAACTATTAATCTTGATATTATGGTTCACTTTAACTATGGTAAAACTTGCTTTTTAGCAACATGGTCCAGGGAGCTAGGACATTTACTTTGTGCTCTGTCCTAGTGTCTCTCCTTAAGGTCTGGTTCATTAAGCGACAACCCAGGAACCTGTCACCACCGCCGGAACTATTATGGCTCTGGTCTTGGTCAAGTAACATGTACGTCTCTAGCTTGCTAGTGGTTACCAAAAGGCACTAAGTGGGGGTGTGGGTTTTAAGTGTGCACTTGATCTATCGAGGACGGTCTTATGTCGCTACATGAGATCCGTAGGCTCTGCCCCGTTGGCAATGTTCCGTGTCGGAAGCGTCTGACCTACGCTCTGGATGCTTCACACGTTGCGCCTGTTGGTTTAGCGCTCTGGATGCCATTGATACCGCTCGGGGTGCGCCATGAGTATGGGTTGATCTTGATGCCTCAAGGTCATGCGCCTTGCCGAAACCATAGTGGCCACTATTCTTGTTAGGGTGTTTTGTGAAAACCCTTGTAGCGTCCCTATGCACTCACACCTCGGAAGTGTGGTACGTGCGTGGTTGGGTTGAAAGTTCCATTGAGGTTTTACGCTAACGGTTGGGGAAAGGGTGAAACCTTTGCAGAGTGCTCACGGTCACGAGCGGCTTGGATCCTTTTTGGTTAGAAGATGATGTTGATGATGTTCTATGGTTCTAATTATACTTACATCTATAATTGGGGTTATAACTAGGAGTTCTCATATACTTGTAGTAACTAGGGGAATGATAAAACGAACCAACTAAAAGTGCTAAAGCAGTAAACCCGAGTCAGCCTTTTTAGCCTTTCATAGACTCCTGTTATACTTGCTAAGTAAGAAGAGTTACTTACACTTGTCAATAATCAACAAAATCCCGGATGGGTAACAGATGGAGCAGTGAATGAGGAGGCATTCGCAGACTTCCTGGAGGATCTTCCTTACTTCTGAGCTGCGATCAACCTGTCGGCGTCCCTATGGAGTTGAGGCGCCATTCATCTTTAGTCGAGAACATTAATAAGTAGACTTCCGCTGTGTTATTTGTGTAAGACAATGTCTTTGTGTTAAACTCTGGATGTAAAACTATTTTATTGGAGCATTGTGTTTTTTGAGATCCATATTTGTAAGCTGTATGTGTTCTGTGGACGTCCTGGGCACACATATGGCAGCATTCAGGTTTTGTGTAAATCTGGGTGTGACAAATTTGTATCAGAGCCGTGCTGACTATAGGATCGCAGCCTAAATAGAATGGTCGTATGAATTTTATTTTATTATTGCTCTTTTATTATCTATACTTTGGAGTTGAGTTATTTTATTTAAAAATAGTGTTCTTTCTCTGTCTTGTCTATTGTGAAAATTCTAACCCATGTTTTAAATTTTTCTTTTTCCCTTCCTCTGCCATAGATGGCCCGCATGAAGCGCACCGCCCGCAAGAGCACCGGTGGCCGCGGCTACCGCCAGTGGAGAGAGAGGCAGGAGCTCCTGAGGTAGCAGTAGCGGGAGGAGCGCCAGGCAGAGGAGGACACTGAATAGGACCTAGAGGAGGTGGAGCAGTATGCATCCTCTGGCTCAGGAGAGGTCCATCAGCAGCATCAGGCTAAGGGCCAGCAGCAGCAGGCAGCCGTAGGAGGTGACCCCAGTGGAGATCCAGATGGCAACGATGGAGATGACGAGGGAGATGAGTCCCGGGCGCCGACTGTAACACCCCGTATTTTTAAAAGCATTTGAAATACATATTTTCTATCATTTCCTTAATTAAATATAATTAATTCTCTCCAAATATTCACAATCTATTTTATAAATTAAATCATGCATTTAACCTTGACATGAGTGTTGCATATTGAATGCTTTAGAAACCCTCTCTAACCCCTAGATTCTAAGAGATAGAAATTCCTCTGAATCTCTCTTTCCAATCTTTAGTTTAATATTCAAATCTAATTTGAAAATTGAATTCCTGATATCAAATCCTTCCAAAAATCTTCTAAAACTATTTTCTTCAAGCCTCACACCAAAACCTAGTTTAAATTTGAATCCTCATTCAAATTTGGGTCCAAAACCCCATTTAAAGAATTAAAACCCTTTATTTCCTTAACAAGCCGCAACTTCGGTTTTCAGCCCAGCTCCCATTCCATCCCAAAGACCAAAGTCTAAACCACCCCCCCTCCTAAACTCACCCCTCGCCGCCCCTTCACCCCCACCCGACTGGCCCAGGTGGCCCAGCCGGCTTCTCCATTCTAGCCCGCGAGCACCCTTTGGCCCAGCTCGAGGCCCACTCCCGCATCCAGCCCGAACGGCCCACCTCCCCCAAACCTTATCGTCGTTCTCCAGAACGACAGCGCCGCCGTTGCCTCCAGTGCTCTGCCGCCAGCGCCGTCGCCGCCGTCGTTCTGGCACCCGGCTGGCCGCCAGACCTCGTCGCCGACGTCGCCCTCCCTCTCCTCTACCCGTTTTTGCCGTCTCCTCCTCCCTCTGCCGCCGCCACCCCCTTGCCTCTGCTCTGGCGGCTGCTTGCAGCACCGCTGCGCACATAACCTCGCCTCGCTGACGCCACCACTTGCCTTGCCTGCCAGCGATGCCCTGGCGCCTCGCCTCACTAGCCCCTTGGCCATTGCCCTGCTGCCACACCGCGCCCCAGCCCTGCTACCTGCACGCCACAACCCCCTGCGCCCTGCCTCGCCTTCCTGCTGACCGGCAGCCAGCGCCCTCCCTCCGCTCGCCTATAAATGGGCCTGCAGCCCCGTTCCCAGCACTCCCACTCCCACACACACAGCACAGCGCGCGCGCACACACGCGTGAGAGCTGAAGCTCTCACAGAAATAGTACAGGAGAAGCTCCGGCTCTCCTCATGCACGAGAGCTCAGAACTCTCTAACACATGCACTATCGCATGCACGAGAGCACAGCTCTCTATACAATGCGGTAGCGCTGCCCACGTACATGTAGGAAAAGTTGCGCCAACTGCTGCTCTGCTCTGCTCTCGGGTATACCTGGAACAGTCCAACCAGCGGTGTAGCTTTAGTCATATCACACCGCCCACGTACACGTAGGAAAAGGTGTGCCAACTGTTGCTCTGCTCTGCTCTCGGGAATGCCCGAAACAGTCTAACCAGTGGCGTAGCTTTAGCCATATAACCTAGCATTGTGGACGATGCCAGTTCGGTTGGCCGCACAATGCCTGACCCCGCTGCTAAACTCCATCGCTGCTCGCCGCTTCGCAACCCTAGCCGGGATGCTGCCCGATCCAAGTTTCCAGTCCAGTCCTCCCTAGCCGCTATAATGCCCAACCAAAACCGCTAGCCGCACCTAGCAGTTACGCTGCCCAAATCCAAACCCCAGATATCTCCCAGTACAGCCATCATGCCGCCCAACCAAAAACCCTGGCTGCTAAACCCTAGCTCCATATAGCAGTTATGCCGCCCAACCGCAAACTCCGGCTATTAAACATGAGCCCCATATAGCCGTTGTGCCGCCCAAAATAAAACCCTAGGTAAAACCTAGCCCTTATGCTACCCGACCAAAATACCAGATATTAGCAAACCCTAGCCGTCATGCTGCCCAATTCATCCCATAATATTCCTGGAAAATTATAATTAATTTTCTAGAAAATTATTAGAAATCCAATCCAATATCCCTTAATTATTTAGAAATCTATTGGTCCTCCATAGATGGAGGCGCCAGCTGACCCTTCTCTGTCTCAGAATGTGGCTCATGAGGCAGCTTCTGTTGGGAACTACTCTGGCAATGTTGGGGAGGAGAATTCGCATTCTGTGCCTATGGAACAAGATGTGGGAGTAAATGCTGATATGGACAATGCAGTACAGTCCCCAATGTCGGGGGCTTCCATGGACTTTGCTCCTTCTGGAGGGCTCAAATCTCCCATGATTCCTCCTCAGCCTATCCCTCTCAAGGTAGTTTTTGGGCGCCTTTGGCAGTCTCTTTTCCCTTCTCATATTTTGCCTTCTTTCCATAATATCTCAAAGATCACTGTCAATCTTGATATGTTGATTCCATCATACTTATCTGATCCTGATCTTATTTGGCACTTGGCTAAGGTGGTGTCTGATGAGCCTACCAGGGATGAACCCAGGGTGGTGGAGCAGTACTCAGATGTTGAGATCCTGGACAAGATGCCAGCCAGGACAACACCTAAAAAGCGTAGAGCCAGAAAGCTCAGGGGCCCACTGGATGTTAGTGCTCTGCGTAGGAGCACTCGTCTTAAGAAGCTGCATGGCTACAAGGATGATGCAAGTGCAGCAGCTGCTGAGGCTCGTGTTGAATCTGGGAATGGACAGGGAAGCTCTGAAGTGTCCAAGGATCAGGAAGTTCAAGCTGCACCTCTAGAGGTTCTCCCACCTGGTGTTGATCTGGTGCCTTATGTTGGCACTTCAGTTTCAAGAGTGGAAGCTGCTCCTTATCTCCCTGTGGATCTGGTGCAGGCTATTGGCACTGGATACCTCAAAATGCAGCCTAGTGCTGTTTCTGAGGAGGTTTTAAAGGCCCAGTCTCCAAATAAATAAACCCAGCTATATCAATGGGGCAGCTCTCACTAGTGCCCTCGTAGTTTCTTTTGTTTTCTTTTGCCTGGGTTGGCAGTGTGAACTCTTGGTCAAAACTCTCTGGTGTGCTACTTTTGTCTGCTCCTGCGTGAGCACTGTTATCTCTTTAGTTGTTATGAACCTCCTTAAATCTATCCTGGTTTGGTATATCCCTATGCATGTGTGCCTGCCTTACTTTTACTCTACCCATCGTGTGAATGTTGCTCCCCCCTGGTGGTGGATGAGATCTATTTCTTGGTTGTCACCTTGTTTCCCCAATGAGTACATTTAAATCCTGGAATGTGTTGGTTTGGAATGTAAGGGGCATCAACTCTCAGGAGAAATGGGATTGTGTTCGAGATAAGATCAATGAAAGTGGTGCTTCCATTATCTGTCTGCAGGAGACTAAGCGTGGAAATTTTAATACTGCTTACATCTCTAAGTTCTGTCCACGACATCTCAATAAGTTTAATTTTAGTGCTTCAGATGGAGCCTCTGGTGGACTATTGACTATTTGGAATGGTAGTCTCTTTGAAGGAGAGTTGCTTCATTCGAATGCTTTTGCTCTGACCATGAAATTTAAATCCACTGCTTCTGGACAGAGTTTTCATGTTTCAAACATATATGGTCCTTCTTCACCTGCAGAGAAAGCTTCTTTTGTAAATTGGTTGTATAACTTTGATACTGATGCCATAGAGGATTGGCTGTTGGTTGGTGATTTCAATCTGATCAGGGGCCCAGAAAATCGAAATAAGCTAGGTGGCTCTGTCTCTGACATGCTACTTTTTAATGACCTTATTCATCATTTGGACTTGGTAGATGTTCCTTTTGAGGGGAGAAAATACACTTGGAGCAATATGCAATCTGATCCCTTGCTAGAAAAGCTGGATTGGGTCTTTACCTCGGCTTCTTGGTGCTGCTTTACCCAGCAACTAAAGTCCAACCTTTGGCTAGACCCATTTCTGATCATGTGCCATATACTGTCATTATTGGTACTGCTATTCCCAAATCCAAGCAATTTCGGTTTGAGAATTACTGGGCTGATTTCCCAGGATTTATGGAGACAGTGAAGCTGCATTGGAATAATAACCCCTTCTATGGTAATATGGCTAAAACTATCTCAGGCAATTTTAAGCAATTAAGGAAGGGGCTCAAAGCCTGGAGCAGAGAGCTGTCCAAGTTAGGGAAGTTAATCAACAACTGTAGCTGGATCTTGGGCATGTTAGATGGACTAGAGGATCAAAGACCCTTGTCTATCATTGAGTTGAACTTCAGGAAGGCAGTAAAGTCTCATTTAGCCTCCCTTTTAGAAGCTAAACGCATATATTGGAAGCAAAGAGCCACCATCAGATGGGTCAAGTTTGGGGATGAGAACACCAATTTCTTCCAAGCTATTGCTTCTATTAACTTTAGAAAAAAGAATCAGATTGCACAATTGCAGCTGGAGGATGGCACATTTGTCTGTGATCACAATCTTAAAGCTGGGGTTTTATGGTCTGCTTTTAAAGACAGGCTTGGTGTATCTGATTTTACTGGCATCTTGTTTGATCTTCACAATCTTATTAGCCCTGTTTTGCTGCCTGAAATGGATCATCCATTCTCAAGAGAGGAAATAGCCAATGCAGATAGAGATATGCCTTCTGACCATGCCCCTGGCCCTGATGGTTTCAATGGATTTTTCATGAAGAAATGTTGGCCCATCATTGCAGAGGATTTCTACAGGCTGTGTGAAGCATTTGAAAAAGGACAGGTGAATCTGGAATGTATAAATTCATCACTCATCACACTCATTCCGAAGAATGATACTCCTTTGGGTGTTAATGACTATAGGCCTATTTCCCTGCTTAATTACTCTCTGAAGCTGCTAACCAAACTTGTGGCAAATAGATTACAAGCAGTAATTCTCAAATTGGTGCATGCTAATCAATATGGTTTTATTAAAGGTCGCACCATTCAAGATTGTTTAGCCTGGGCTTTTCAATTCTTGCACATTTGTCACAAATCAAAGAAGGAGGTCATTTTGTTGAAGCTTGACTTTGAAAATGCTTTTGATAAAGTGGAGCATGAACTCATCTTGGCTATGTTCAAACATAAGGGCTTCTCTGATAAGTGGATTGGTTGGATAAGGTCCATACTCTGTTCTGGATCTTCTTCTATTCTTTTGAATGGCATCCCAGGGAAAACTTTTCAGTGCAAGAGAGGTGTTAGGCAAGGAGATCCTTTATCTCCTTTACTTTTTGTTTTGGCTGCAGATTTATTACAATCTTTGATTAATCAGGCCTGTCTTCAAGGCAATTTGCAGCATCCTCTGGGTGCAACTTTTGGGGGAGATTATCCTATTATTCAGTATGCTGATGACACCCTTCTTGTCCTGCCAGCTGAACCAGCCCAACTAGTGTTTCTTAAGCAACTTCTTCATGATTTTGCACTTTCTACAGGGCTACGGGTCAATTTCAACAAGTCTTTTCTCGTTCCTATTAATGTTGATGATGCCAAGGCACAACAACTAGCAGCAGTTTTGGAGTGGCAGGTTGGTTCAATGCCTTTCACTTATCTTGGCCTTCCCCTGGGAACAACTCGCCCATCAGTACAAGAATGGTTGCCTCTGCTTAACCGTATTGAGAGACGTTTGATGGGGCTAAGCACTTTCCTATCTTATGCTGGCAGACTAATCATTGTCAACTCAGTGTTAAGTTCCCTGCCCACCTTTTATTTATGTACTCTCAAGTTCCCAGTCTGGGTCATTGAGCAAATTGATAAGTATCGAAAACATTTTCTTTGGGACAGAGGTGATGTAAATAGAAAAGGTGGCTGCCTAGTTGCATGGGCTAAAGCTTGCCTGCCAAAGGATCAGGGTGGCTTGGGGATTGTTGACCTTAAAGCACAGAATACTGCTTTGCTGATGAAGTTTTTGCACAAATTCTACAACAAAGAAGATCTGCCCTGGGTGCATCTCACTTGGAATTGCCTTTATAAATACCAATTGTTCCCCATGTCAGGACACTGGTTGGTTCTTTTTGGTGGCGTGATGTGATGAGTATATCTGAGAAGTTCAGAATGATATCCTCGTGCACAGTAGGTGATGGTCTCACAGTGATGTTTTGGAAGGATCTCTGGGATCTTGGTATCCTGCAATGGCAATATCCACAGCTTTTCTCGTTTGTGAAAGACGACAATATCTCAGTTGCTAAATTCCTTCAGCAGGATGCCTATGCGAATTTCTACACACCGCTTTCTGCTGAAGCCTCAGCCCAGCTTCAGCTTCTCGCATCGGCCATACAGAGCCTGCAACACCCCTTGACACAGCATGATCAATGGGCATATATTTGGGGGACTGGGTTTTATACTTCTCAGAAAGCTTATCTTGCACTAAAAGGTAATGCTCAGGCTTCCCCAGTGTATCAATGGATGTGGAAATCTCGAGTTTTGGGAAAGCACAAATTCTTTTTCTGGCTACTTCTTCGAGATCGTCTGAACACAAGATGTCTGCTTCGTAGGAAGAACATGATTTTGCCAAGCTACACATGTGTTCTTTGTACTACAGGAAGTGATGAGTCCCTCATCCATCTCATCTTTTCATGCCCTTTCAGTGCTGCCTGCTGGAGGTTTCTAGGGATCACTTGGAACTTCTCTCTTTCATTCACAGAAATGATTCTCCATGCTCGACAAATGTTTGGTAGCAAAGTCTTCAGAGAAGTTGCAATTGTGGCAGCCTGGTGTATTTGGGTGCATCGAAATGCTATTATTTTTGATGGGCAAACTCGCTGTTTTTCTAGATGGAAGAAACATTTCAAGGAGGAGATTAGCTTGGTTCTTATTCGAGCCAAGCCTTCTTTGAAGATCTTGCTGAATATTTGGTTATGTAATATCCATTAGATTACTTTTGTGTTAGCTAGGGTCTGCTTTTTGGCCTGTGGCCGTGTACCATGTACATATTCTTTTCCTTTATATATATATAAAAAACCAGTGGGGGCTTCCCCTGCTGTTTCGGTCAAAAAAAACTAATTAATATAATTATTCAAGAAATTATTTAGATATCCAGTAATTCCCAGAATAATTATCCCTAACCTTTCTTCCCACACTTAGAAACCACCCTATCACTTAGACCCCTCCTAAGCCCCGTCATCCTATCCTTTAATTAATATTAAATAATTAATGGATAATCCAGCAGACATCCACAAATCCGTCTTGATCCCTAGGTAAACCTCGAAATATCTATCTCCCCTTTCTCTTTCTAATCTATAGGCATTGATTGATGTATTGATGTTATTTTATGTGTTTTATTGTTCGATAGCATGGCCGGGCCCCGACGAGACACCAAGGCTTCCAGGTGCCAGAAGCCCAGCCCGGTCAGCATCGATAAGCGTACGCGATAAGGATCCTCGATAAAGGCAAGTTTTAACACCAACCCCTTTATCATATTTATAAAATACTATTTACAATTAAAAACCCAATATTTATTAATGTCTTTTGCAAAGGGAATGCATTGGAGATAGCCCCTTATATAGCCTAGTTATTTCCTTGAAACTATGGGAAATAACCTTAGATGTTCTTAGCATGCAAATAACTTGCCACAACAATGCCACATAATACTCTCGAGGCGAGATGCAAGAGAGAGTGTAGAAGACACGGGGTAAGGCGAATAGCCTTGTGAGAAGCTCCTATTCGGAAGCTTACCCCAGTCGATTAAGGACCGGTTCTCTGGGAAAGTCTTTCCTTTGACATGTACGATTATACAGGCCAAATAGGACATAGCCTTCGGGAATGCCCTGTAATGTGAGGCCTTGACTCACGCCCCACCAGCTACCTCTGATAAAGCTACCCCAGGGGCCACGGTTGGGCAACAGATATGCTGGAGACAGACCCCGACAGAGGGCTGGGTCTGGCTGCCATGGGACACATGTGACTGGGCTGGTAGGGCCCTCTGGCAGAGTTGCCAGATAAACTATTGATGCATCATACCCCGGGAAGGTCCTTGCACGGACGTTTATGTGACCCCTGCTTGGGCCCCAGTAGCATCCGTGGGTAGACCCAGAAGGGAGTTGTCCAGTGATGGACGCCGGTGGGTACGAGTCCCGTAGGGTGGCGCTGCCGTTGGCCACGGGAGGGTTGCCTGACCGTATAATCATAGAGTATAAACCTCTGCAGAGTCAATAATCTATTCGAATGGCTGTGGTTCTCAGTTAAGAACACATTTGGTCAAAGCTCTCGGTGATTAGCCAGAGAACAACTATAGGGAAGGATTGGGAGAATGTGATTGCAGGATCAGGAGGATCGCTGCCATAATCACAGGGAACTGGCAGGGATGGGTGGTTTCCCCTCCAGGGCCCAAACTACATTTTATAAATGCTTAAGTAAAACTGGCTTTCCGCATAACCCCTGATGTCATTAATTCTTCATTAAGAACTTGTTGAGTACCGTTGTACTCAGTCTTGCCTTCATTGATACACAGGCTCGGGCCTTCATGGTGCTCTAGCTCATTCCCGTTACGGGATAAGCGCCAGCCCCGCCTTCCGCTAGAAAAGGTAATAAAATTAGCTATTTATACGTTATATATTGCTTTTGATGCTAAACTCTGATGAGATCCAGATCTGCTTACTGATCCGGGGCCTGTTACAGGTAATCTCGGGACTTTCGAAAGAAGGTGCCCACACCGACACCCCAGCCGCCCTCACCCCAGCCGCCAGCACAGGGCGTCGATGCTGGATGCGGTTGGGTTGTGTACAGCTATGTCAGGGATGGAGGTGATGACTTCTTCCACCGCCACCTCATTCGCTTGCTCCGTGGTCGCTATGGCCACGGCCGTGTGAGAGTGGAGTACCACAGCTAGTGGTGGACCCATCAGTGCTATGACAACTTCTAGAGGACTCAGGCCCACGTCCGCGTGCATGATCTGCATGCTAGAGCTGATCGTGCGAAGACCGTCCACTACGTCATCACTGACAGGGAGACATAGGAGGCAGGGATAGCTGATGCAGCTCGTCAGGCTCTCTACGTCTACAGGCACAAGCACTTCCCCGCGATCCGGCACCAGCCAGAGAGGTGGTACCCCCATAGGAGGATCGGTGAGGCAGCTTGTACCATCGCTACACTCGCGGGTGTTGGGGACGCCCGGCTTGCTTCCACAGTGCAGCTCACCGGCGCCCTCAGCTCAGAGCTGGACGCTGCCCTGCAGGAGAACCACAGACTGAGAGACCGCCTTGACACAGCCTACTTCAGGATCGAGGCGATGGAGGAGCACTTCATGGGGAGACCGAGGCCACACAACCTGAGGCACCAGGGGGAGTCGCCGCCTCGCAGGATGACCTTCTATGAAAATGCAGCAAGCCGCACCACCATCGATCCTTAGGAGTCTAGTACCATGAGTCTGTAATAGGGATCGTTCAGTACCACGCTTTTGAGTCAAAACATGGTTGAGTCATATCGAGTCTTGTGTGAGCTATGTCCTTAGTTGCTTAGATGGTTTATCATTATGCTTATGTGTGATTTGGATTTTTTTAATGATTGCGATGAGAGCAGATGCAAATCTGTGATCATCTAGTATTGGATTAAGGTATAAGGAGTTTAATGAATAAATAGTTGGGGTCTTTATCTCTGTTGCACTTTATCTTTCATCTTCCCTGCATTTGAGGTTCTTTATCTTGTCAGCTATACAATATCTCTGAGATCCGACTGCATTGAAATTGGATTGTTCATTGTTATGGTCCTTTGGTTATTAATGAGACATTGTACATTGTTGACAGATGGTTGAGACAAGGAGGACAACAGGTGGCAGCGGGACGAACCAGAACCAGAACCCGCCAGTGCCACCAACTCCGAGCAGATGATGCAGACGTAGACTCAACCTGTTGCAGCAGATGGCCCAGATCATGACCATGATGCAGCAAAACCAGCAGAACCCGCTTGTTCAGCAGCCCCAGGCGCCTGCTCGGGATAAGAGGAGCGAGTTCTTGAGGGGACACCCACCCAAGTTCTCCCACGCCAGTAATCCACTACAAGCTGAAGATTGGCTCAAGTCAGTGGAGAGATAGCTCGACATTGCTCAGTGTGACGACAGGGAGAAGGTTCTCTATGCCTCAGGACAACCTGAGGGAGCAGCTCTAGACTGGTGGGATGCCTACCAGTATGCACAGCCTAACCGCAACCTAATCACCTGGCGGCAGTTCCGTGACAGCTTCCGCTCTCACCATGTGCCCAAGGGGTTGATGACCCTGAAGAAGCAAGAGTTCCTGGCACTGAAGCAGGAAGGGATGAGTGTCACTGCTTACCGTGACAAATTTCTTGAGCTAGCCCGTTATGCTCCTGAAGATGTGGCAACTGACACGAAGAGACAGACCCGGTACCGGAATGGGCTTCAGGATGCACTGCAGTACCAGATGACCTGCATCAAGTTCCCAAACTTTGGGGAGTTGGTGGATGGAGCTCTGATGCTGGAGCACAAGCGTCGGGAGATGGAGGAAAAGAAGAGGAAGTTCATGAATTAGCAGTCGGGAAGCAACAGCCGCCCCCGCTTCAACCCCCAGCCAAGTCAGCTAGTGAACTAGCAGCGTTTCCAAGGACAGTCCAGCCTGATGAACCGCAACCAGAACATGCAGCGTCCACAGTATCCATCACCCCAGCAGCAGCAGCAACAACGCTTCCAGAGCCAGCAGCAGAACAACCAGGCTCCACGCCTCACCCAGGCCAACAACACGCCAACGGGTCCGAGGACGTGCGTCAATTGAGGAGAACCGGGGCATTTCTCCAATGCTTGCCCCAAGAGGGTCCAGAATGCATGTCAGGGCGCCAACAACAATCAAAGGGTCGAACAACAGCAGGCTCAGAATGGGAACCAGCAGCAGGCGCAGGGACACCGTGGCCAGCAGTACTTTGTCAAGGGCAGGGTTGATCACATGGGCGCAGAGATTGCGCAAGAGGCTACTGACGTGGTCATTGGTACGTTCCCAGTCAACTCACACTCTGCTACAGTTTTATTTGATTCGGGAGCTTCACACGCTTTTATATCTGCTGATTTTGTGAAGAAGAACTCTATGCTCATGCAACCCATGAAAAACACCATGCTAGTCACTTCACTCGGGGAGGAACTGCGTGCCACCCTACGCTGTCCCGACATAATGATTACCATAAGAGGGGTAGACTTCCTAGTGCACCCGATAGTTCTGAACTCTATTGGCAAGGACCTAATCTTGGGAATGAGCTGGCTGGCAAGGTACGATGGTGAGATCCGATGTTCCCAGAGGCTAGTAGAATTGACCGCCAGGACTAGCGACAAAGTCGAGTATCAGGCAACCGGTTCCCTAGAGCATAACCAGGTCAACCAAGCTGAGGGTGCGGTACTGGAAGATATCAGGGTGGTGTGTGATTTCCAGATGTATTCCCAGAAGAATTGTCAGGTATGTCTCCGGAACGTGAAGTTGAATTCGTCATTGAATTGAAACCTGGCACAACACATATATCTAAAAGACCATATAGAATGGGGGTACAAGAATTAGAAAAACTTAAGGAAGAGTTGAAGGCCTTGTTGGCCAAAGGGTATATGCGTCCTAGCTCTTCACCGTGGGAAACGCCGGTCCTATTTGTGGACAAGAAATATGGGACACAGAGGATGTGTATAGACTATCGGGCCCTTAATGAAGTGACCATCAAGAACATGTACCCGTTGCCAAGGATTGACGATCTCTTTGACCAGCTAAAAGGAGCATGTGTGTTCTCTAAGATCGATCTCTGTTCAGGGTATCATCAGATAAGGATCAGAATGTCCGACATCCCCAAGATAGCCTTCACCACCCGGTATGGTCTATACGAGTTCACGGTTATGTCCTTCGGACTGACCAATGCCCCAGCCTACTTCATGTATCTGATGAACAGCGTGTTCATGGACTATCTTGATAAGTTTGTGGTCGTGTTCATCGATGATATTTTGGTTTTCTCTAAGAATGAGGAGGAGCACGAGGAATACCTGAGGCTAGTAATGTAGAGGCTCAAGGAGCACCAGTTGTCTGCTAAGTTGAGCAAGTGCGAGTTCTGGTTGAAGGAGGTAGCATTCTTGGGCCACGTGTTATCGAACGGAGCGGTGGCAGTCGACCCGAAGAAGGTCAGCGATGTGCTGAGTTGGAATCCACCTCAGGATGTGAGCGAGATCCGAAGTTTCTTGGGAATGGCAGGGTATTATCGGAGGTTCATCGAGGGGTTCTTCAAGATTGCTAAAGCGATGACGTCGCTATTGGAGAAGGATGCCAAGTTTGTGTGGACCGAAGAGTGCCAGGCCAGCTTTGAGGAGTTGAAGAAGTGATTGACCACGGCACCTGTACTGATACTGCCAGATATAGCCAAGAACTTCTCTGTCTATTGTGATGCATCTCGTCAGGGGCTAGGATGTGTACTCATGCAGGAGGGCAGAGTTGTGGCATATGCATCCCGACAGCTGAGGAAACATGAGCTGAAAGATCCAACCCACGATCTGGAATTAGCAGCAGTGGTCCATGCCTTGAAGATCTGGAGGCACTACCTGATCGGGCATAGGTGTGACATCTACACCAATCATAAGAGCGTTAAGTATGTGTTCACGCAATTGTTGGCACTCCTTAGTGTCACGTTTTTAGCAATGCTCAAGAGCGCGAAGATATATGTCGTTCTATGCAAAACGGATTCAGCAAGCGCACAGAATATATCTCGTTGTAGCACTTCACCTCGGGAGTTATCCCAGGGTATCGTATTTATATTTCCGCAGGGAAGCAGATGGTTAAAGTGTATTGAAGAATGATATGATAAATCTTGCCAGAAATATCAAGCCAAAAACCCAAGGGTACAAACTCTAGGTTTGAGGGATAATGGTCAAGTGAATGACCGGATAGAAGGTCTGAAAGACCAGCGACACACAGAAGCTCCTAAGTCTATAGAAAAGGAAAGATGTTGGGAGAGACGGGACTTAGATACTTCCTAATTCAGAGCAAAAGACACTCTAGCCTTAGCCTAGACTCTAGCTTAGGTACCGGGGACAGAGCTCGCTTCGACGGCCAGAACGGGAGAACCTCAGAACGGGGTGAGAGAGGGGGTTCTCCGGGCTCAGCACTACTGTTATGAATACACCTGAACGTGGTGGACTACGAAGGACGGACAGGGCCGTCACCACCTGCCGCCTACCACTGCAGTTCCGTAGGGTGCAACACACTTCCTAGTTAATCAACAAGCCAGACACCACGTCTGCACTCGAAGATTAAGATTTCTCTTGAGGCCTGTGAAGAGAAATCCCCGTCTTCCCTAAGGCGTCTTACGACCCGGTCAAGTTGAGCAAACCCACGAGATAAAGCCCGGTAGAGCTAAAACTAAACTCTAAACTAAAACTAAAGGAAGACAAAACTTAACTCTGAAAAGAGCTAAGAACTTTACTCTAAGAAAGAGCAAGAGATAAATATGAAAAATAACTTAAGCTCTGAATAAGATAGTAGTATTATGATAAACTCTTCAAAAGAAGAAAAGGATACAAGAACTTTACCAGAACTCCGAAGAACTCCGAAGATCCGAGTGAAGCTCGACTCGACTCTACTCCCAACTCTAATCCTAATCTAAGAAATGGAAAAGATACAAGAGCTCCCTTCAAGCAAAGACTTGAGAAGTGTGTTGTGTGTCTTGGATGGAAGAGAGGGCAGCCTTTTATAGCCTCCCAGGGTCGGTAGCACTCGTAACTGTCACGCCACCAGCCTGCTTAACCTCCACGTGAAAGATGGTCGCGTGAAGAGGCAGCAGCAGGCCGGCCGGCCTGGTGTAGGCCGATCGGCCTACACCTGGCGCCCCTGGCCACCGCCTTCGTCATGGACGCTCCAGATTGCTTCCTGAGGTCGGTAGCGGTTGCATTCAGTTGAGGTTGTCCAAGAATCCGATGTTGTGGGCCCTCTAATCTATGTGTCTTGCACTCTAGGCCTTTCGGGTCCTTGGATCAAACCGACGTTGATTGCACGGTGCTTGATCATCCTAGGTATTTGCTTGAGCTTGTGGATCAGTGACGTGGCCAGACCTGGCCAGGGGAGGCCGATCGTCCTGGGCTAGGCCGGCCGGCCTGGCTCTGTGCCAGGTTTGGCCCCTGTTTCATCTGTTTCATCCTGCAACCATAACTCATCCAAAACTTATGGAATTTGTTAGTATAAACACTTTTATGCATGGAACATGGTATGATCATCCTCATTTCACCGAATTGTTGACGGTCAAAACTGGGTTGTAATGGCCGTCAACAGCAGTCAGACTTGAACATGCGACAGCGCAGATGGTTGGATCAAGGACTATGACCTGGAGATCCACTACCACCCGGGCAAGGCCAACCTGGTTGCAGATGCCTTGAGTAGGAAAACCTATGTGAATCAGGTTACGGAGAGGGATCTACCGGAAGAGTTGGCTTGAGACTTTGAAAAGTTGCGCCTGGGTTTCGTGGCCAACATGACAAAATTGGAGGTAGAGCCCACATTGGAGCAGGAAATCCAGAAAGGGCAGTTAGAGGATGAGAAGATCAAGGAGATAGCGGAACAGGTTAAGCTAGGAAAGGCAGCCGAGTTTCAAGTGGATGATCAGGGGACGGTATGGTATGGAGAGAGGATATGCGTACCAGATCTGGCGCATATCAAGGATATGATCCTAAGGGAGGCCCATGACTCACCGTACTCTATTCATCTAGGGAGTACCAAGATGTATCTAGACCTTAAGGAGAGGTTCTGGTGGTACGGACTGAAGAGGGACGTTGCCACTTACGTAGCTTTGTGTGATACGTGCCAGAGAGTCAAGGCCGAGCATCAGAGACCGACTGGATCACTTCAACCTTTGAAGATACCAGAGTGGAAATGGGAAGAGGTCGGTATGGATTTCATAATCGGATTGCCCAACACACAGAGAGGGTTCGATTCTATATGGGTGATCGTGGATCGATTAACCAAAGTGGCACACTTCATTCCTGTGAAGACTAAATACACAGGGGCCAAGCTAGAGGAGTTGTTATGGAGAGAATTGTGTGCTTACATGGTGTACCGGAGAAGATAGTGTCCGACTGGGGTACACAGTTCACCTCACACTTCTGGCATAAGCTACATGAGTCTATGGATACGAAATTACAGTTCAGTTCAGCTTACCACCCACAGACAGACGGACAGACAGAGAGGACAAAACAGATACTGGAAGATATGTTGAGAGCATGTGCCTTGCAGTATGGGACTAGTTGGGAGAAGAGCCTACCTTACGCAGAGTTCTCGTATAACAACAGTTATCAACAGAGCATCAAGATGGCACCTTTTCGAGGCTTTGTATGGGAGGAAGTGCCGAACACCGCTATTCTGGAACCAGACCGGGGAAAGCCAAGTGTTTGGGCCAGAGATTCTGAAAGAGGCGGAACATCAAGTGCAAGTAATCTGGCAGAACATGGGGGCAACACAGCCACGGCAAAAAAGCTATGCAGATGTTAGACGGCAAGATCGCAGTTTTGAAGTCGGCGACTATGCGTATTTTAAGGTGTCACCAATGAGGGGTGTGCGATGGTTTAATGTGAAGGGCAAGCTTGCACCTCGATACATTAGGCCCTTTCAGATCTTGGAACGGAAGGGTGAAGTGGCCTACCAGCTAGGCGTACACGATGTGTTCCACGTGTCCCAGCTAAAGAAGTGTTTGCGGGTACCTGAGGAGCAGATCCCTCTTGAGGAGCTGAATGTACAGGAGGACCTTACCTATGAGGAGCACCCGGTTAAAATTTTGGAAGAGTCCGAGAGGGTCACCAGGAATAAGGTGATACGCATGTGCAAAGTTCAGTGGATTCGTCACACGGAGGATGAGGCAACTTGGGAAAGAGAGGAGGATCTCAAGGCAGAATATCCGCAGTTGTTCGAGTCCACATCCGAATCTCGAGGACGAGATTCATCTTAAGGGGGTAGGTTTGTAACACCCTAAAAATGCCTTTCTTGAATTAGTAATTAAATTTGCCTTTTAATTAATGTGCACATAATTAATATAGGGGAAATAAAACTTTTTGAGGAATTAAAATCAAATATAAGGCTTAGGAACATTTTTGTTGCATTCATGCTGGTGCATATCTTTTGTTTGAGTGGTTTGGTTGCCCTCTTTTTCTTCTTTTTCTCTTTTTCTCCGGAGTCCAGGAAACCCCCTTCAACTCTTTCCCTTTCTCTTTTCCCCCTCCTTTCTTTCTCTCCAGCCGGCCCAGCTGGCCAGCGCGCAACCTCGCTCGGCCCATCTCGCTCGCCCGCCCCGCTCCGGCCTAGTGGGCCGCCAGTCCACCAGCGCCCGCGCCGCTCCGCTCGGTCGCGCGCAGCCGCAGCCCGCCAGCCCAGCGTGCGCGCGCCCGCATCCGCTGCCAGGTGGGGCCCACCCGTCAGCCACCACCTCCCGCCACGCCGCCGCCACCGGGCCGAACTCGGGCTCGAGTCCGATGCGCGCCGCCGCGCCGCATCCGACCCGGCCCCAGGCGCGCACGCCTAGGCCCCCCGGCCTATTTAAGGCGGGACCCTGCCGCCCACCGCCCCCTTTCATCAACCCTAGTGTCGGTGATATTATCTCCGGCAGTCTTCCACGGGGTAGCCCACGGAAGTGATTTGTATTGCAGGGAAGATCGCAAAGATCGGAAGCAAGATGGTTAGGATGGACAGACACAGGGGTTTATACAGGTTCGGGCCGTCGACTCGACGTAATACCCTACGTCCTGTTTTGGGGTGTTGTATTGCGTGGATTTCGCTATGAGCTGAGATGAGATGTGTTAGGTTGTTTTGGAGGGGGTCCCTGCCCGCCTTATATATCGGGGGGCAGGGTTACAAGTCGGTTTGTAGCCGATCCTATCTCTAAGGATCCTTTCCTTCTTTACAACAATTCGTATTCCAACTAGAACTTCTCCTTCTAGATCCTTCCTTCGTGCGCCGACTTGTCCCGCACGTCATCAGGTCCAGAACGGTGGGCTGGGCCGCCCCCTTTTGGTGGGCTGCCAGGCTTGCTCGTGAGATACCCGGGTACTATATCCCCCACAGTAGCCCCCGAGCACTTCTTGGCCGATCGTTGGCTGTAATTGTTCTGTCTTTTCTTGCATGATCCGAATGCTCTCAAGTTGTCTAAGACCTCATCCGAGTGATTTCGAAGAAGATCCGAGTGGTTTCGAGGAAGATCCGAGTGCTTGCTCAAACGTTCCTGAAAACGATTCTTCAATGTAGCCATAGTGAGGGGAAGAAGTGCTCTTTTTCACAACGCGACAGCGAAGTGAATACACTTAGCCCCCGAGCCTTAGGCAATTTTAGTATGAAATTGGCCAAGGGTCTTCAACTTTTCTCCGTTGATACCTTGATCTTCAATGGTGTGTACCTCCAGGTGCACCCATTGGGTGTAGCCCCCGAGCCTTGAGCAGAATAGAATATTCCGGTCGAGGGTCAAAAATAAAATATTATGAATCTCTTTTTAAACTTAGTCCTTCAATGGTGTGCACCTCCAGGTGCACCCATTGGGTGTAGCCCCCGAGTCTTGATTCGACTCGGCACGATCGTGTCAAGACTCTGAAAGCCGTGGATCCTGACTGAACTTTTCAACCCCCATGCCTCTGGGTATGGATTTTAGATAATCTTCTCCTTCTGGGGCTTTTTTGTTTCCCCTTCTTAAGGATTCTATTCTCAAGTTCTTTGAACTCGGCGTGACTCTCAGATCGTGTCCCACGACCCAACTTGACCATATGGTAAGCCACCTTCTCACAAGATTTATAATAGTCAGCACTTGACCCAGTCTTCTGAGCGAATTTAGCGATAGTATCGCATGCCTTACGTAAAAATCAATTGCAAGGTTGCAATATTAATTGCAAAAATAAATCTGGCCGTCGACTAATTTTAGCCTCACGACCGAGTGGTTTCTGCCCCTGAACACTAGCTCAGGAACCCACATAATAGTTAACTAACAGAACCGAAAGGTCGTGCCATATTTCAGCCTATTCAGGCCCATTAATCCTGTTAAGCCCATTGTTTCCTAGGGAAACTAACGGTTGCTTTATGAAGCCAGAATATCGCGAGATATCGCGACTCCAAATCGCATCTTTGAATTTAAAGCGACACGACGTGCTAGCGTCGGTTAAGTTCCCGAGACGAGCATCACGCCGCGCGCGAGAGGAACGGTTCATTCCACCCATTGGGTGTAATCCCGATGAAAAACTGAACCCAACATTGATATGCGGGGTCGAGCCGTGTGGTGGTAATTGCCAATGTTCTGTCCAAAGACGTTGTCGATGAGACTGACGAGGCTGGCCCTTCTGGTGGTGGTGATCCTGCAAATTAATTTTTGTAGATTACCTGTAGTATTGGTAGTAGAAGTACTTTGAACAATGTTTAATCCTTTGTGTTTTGTATATAAGTTTTTATGGAAGTGCTACTCCCTTTCTTTCTGCGCTGGCCTTAATTTCTGAGTGGTTGACCTGTTACGGAGTAGATTAGCCTCGTTGGTCTTAGTCTCATGCCGCCGAGCTTTGTCGTGCGTGTAGAGCTTTGACTTGGCGAGTACTTTCCCCCACGATTTAAAGTTTGTTCCACTCATACTTTATGTGCGTGACGCGAAAGAGGAAATTCGAGTAGTAGATATAATGTAGATAGAAAATGAAATCAAGTTTATTGATAACTCATATGAGATTTATAATTCTGCCGCGTCGAAACTGGGGATGATTATCCACAAAAAACCACTCGTCGAAGATTATTAAAAAATATCTTAAAGAAATAAGAAATTAATACTTAACTTAATCAAGGGTAGAAACGCTGTAGATTTCCTGTCGTACTCGTCGATGTCCGATAGCTTGAAGCTCCTGGGCCAGGTCACGCTCCTCAAGCGCTCAGTGAACGACTGGAATCCGCCGATCCGACCTCTGGGGCGGGAACCACTCGGATCCGAGCCGTCTGTCGTCTTTGGGGGAGTGCGCCCCCTCCTGCGATCCCGATCCCTGGGTGGGGAACGGGTCCTCCGAAAGGTCCGAGTCCTAGGAGGAGATCGGTCCCGTCGGTAGGTTCTGCTGCGCGGTGGAGTCTGCTCCCTTGGCGGGGTCGGCCGCCTTCGTGGGGGAGCCGCTCATCCTCGCGACAGAGTCGGTCGTCGAGGTGGAGTACGACCGCCGTCGTTGCCGCGCCTTGGGCTACCGGAGGGATCAGAGTAGTCAGTATACTCTGACTCCGTCGAGTAGCCGCTCCTGTTGGAGTTACGACGGGGATTCCCATGCTCCCGATCGTATTCTTCGCGACGTCGGATCTCTTCGTGGTGACGCTCCTCAGCGCTGCTGCGGATGACGTCCCTCGCGTCTCGGTCTCTGTTGATCGTGGTGCGAAGATCTTCATCACGGTCCGATCTGTCGCTGGTCCGGTGTCGCGACGGCCCGGGCTCAGAAGCGGCCGTACGTGATCTGCTCTGCATCTGGTGAACCTGGACGGAGGCGGCCTGCACGAAAGCCCTTACCTTATCCAGGCCTGGAGTACTGGGTGGTAGCCGACTGATTTCCTCGTCAATGGTGACGAGGTTCTGGACCGGCGTCTCGTAGACGTTGAATCCGTTGTACTCGAACATGTCGTCGCGCATCAGGTTCCGACTGCTTCTCCTGTCACGTCGATCCTGATGACGACGATGGTCCTCCGAGGGTGGTTCTCAACGTTGAGTGGTGCCAGATCCTGATGCGTTGGCCCCGTGTGGTCGGGCGGCTCTGCGAGTCGCCCGATTGGCGTTGCGTCCTCGGCACTGATCCCTGGCTTCAGTTGTCTCGTCGGCCGGGGTGAGTTCGTCCTCCGACACGGGGTTAGGTGGCGTTGATGGTGCCACCATGTAGCAGTATGACCCGGCTCCTTCTTGCGCAAGGTAATCTTCCTCGGACTCAGAGAGGTCGATTGTGGGCGTGCCACGCTCCAAGCTACTCGGAGTCGATCCTCCGAGTGATCCTAACAGTTCCGGCTCCATAGAGGAGTCGGATGCGGTGTAACCCTCTTGCAGGTCGTCCAGGATTGAGAGTCTCCGTGTGTTTGACTCGTAGGAGTCGCTCTCAGAGGGGGAATCATCCGCTTGGACGATGTCCTTCATCTTCTGCTGCCGGGTAAGCGCGCGGAAGCCGGGGGTCTGGATGGTGATGACCTCAGGGCTCGGGACGCGCGTCTGCTGAGCGTTTACGCTCTATGAGGACTCGGCGACGCGACTCTCAAGAGCCGGATCGGATCCGAGTGGTTGCTGATCTGCTCCCGACTGGTTGGGTCTCGCGTTTTGCGATGGACTCAGTGGGGCAGAAACGGCGCGATCAGATGCGATCGGACCGGATTGGGCCGTGATGGCCGAAGTCGGCGCCAGAGAGGAAACCTCCTTGGCAGTTGTAGCTCCTGCCGCTTGGGTATCCAAGGCGGCGATGATGTTCCCGAACCGGATCTCGACTCCGTCGACGTCCGGGAGGTTGCAGCTGTCCAAGATCTTGACGCGGTCCATCGGGCTCACCAAATTGATCTCGGCGATATCCCCTACCTGGCGTGCCACTGTCGGTGATATTATCTCCGTGTCGGTGATATTATCTCCGGCAGTCTTCCACGGGGTAGCCCACGGAAGTGATTTGTAATGCAGGGAAGATCGCAAAGATCGGAAGCAGGATGGTTAGGATGGACAGACACAGGGGTTTATACATGTTCGGGCCGTCGACTCGACGTAATACCCTACGTCCTGTTTTGGGTGTTGTATTGCGTGTTTAGTTGTTGTCTGATGATTCGAGTTGGCTTGAGTTGTTTTTGAGGGGGTCCCTGCCCGCCTTATATATCGGGGGGCAGGGTTACAAGTCGGTTTGTATCCGATCCTATCTCTAAGAATCCTTTCCTTCTTTACAATAATTCCTATTCCAACTAGGAATTTTCCTTCCAGATCCTTCCTCCGTGCGCCGACTTGTCCCGCACGTCTTCAGGTCCAGAACGATGGGCTGGGCCGCCCCCTTTTGGTGGGCTGCCAAGCTTGCTCGTGAGGCACCCGGGTACTATATCCCCCACAGTAGCCCCCGAGCACTTCTTGACCGATCGTTGGCTGTAATTGACCTGTCTTTTCTTCCATGATCCGAGTGCTCCAAGTTGTCTAAGATCTCATCCGAGTGGTTTCGAAGAAGATCCGAGTGGTTTCGAGGAAGATCCGAGTGCATGCTCAGACTTTCCTGAAAACAATTCTTCAATTATAGCCATAGTAAGGGGAAGGAGTGCTCTTCTTCACGACGCGACAGCGAAGTGAATACACTTAGCCCCCGGGCTTTGGGTAATTTTTATATGAAATTGGTCAAAGGTCTTCAACTTTTATCCATCTGTATCTTGATCTTCAATGGTGTGCACCTCCAGGTGCACCCATTGGGTGTAGCCCCCGAGCCTTGAGCAGAATAGAATATTCTGGTCGAGGGTCAAAAATAAATATTATGAATCTCTATTTGAACTTAATCCATCAATGGTGTGCACCTCCAGGTGCACCCATTGGGTGTAGCCCCCGAGTCTTGTTACGACTCAGCATGATCGTGTCAAGACTCTAAAAGCCATGAATTCCGACTGATTTTTTCAGCCCCCATGCCTCTGGACATGGATTTTAGATAATCTTTTCCTTCAGGGGCTTTTTTGTTTCCCCTTTATAAGGATTTTGTCCTCAAGTTCTTTGAACTCGGCATGACTCCCGAGTCGTGTCCCACGACCCAGCTTGACCATATGGTAAGCCATCTTCTCGCAAGATTTATACTTGTCAGCATTTGACCCAGATTTCTGAGCCAATTTAGCGATAGTATCACATGCCTTACGTAAAAATCAATTGCAAGGATGCAATATTAATTGCAAAATCAAGTCTGGCCGTCGACTAATTTTAGCCTCACGACCGAGTGGTTTCTGCCCCTGAGCACTAGCTCAGGAACCCACAAATTTGTTAGCGTAACAGAACCGAAAGGTCGTGCTATATTTCAGCCCATTTAGGCCCACTACTCCGCAAAGTCCGTTACGTCCCTAACGGTTGCTTTACGGAAGGCGAAATATCGCGAGATATCGCGACTCCTTACCGCATCTTTGAATTCAAAGCGACGGGACGTGCCTGCGTCGGTTGAGTTCCCGAGACACGCATCGCGCCGCGCGCGGGAGGAACGGTTCATTCCTTTATAAGCCATCCCCGCCGCATTCTTCTTCCTTTACTTGCCATTTGCCTCCCCGACGCTCCAGTTCTCCTCCTCGCGCAAGAGCAAACCCTAGATCCGCTCCCGCAGCTTTCCTCCTCGCTCTTCAGCCCTGCTCGTTGCCATGGCGCCCAAGAGGAAGGAAGGCCCGAAGCGGAAGGAGAGGTCGCCGGCAAGGGCCCGGTCGTCCAAGGCAAAGGCCACCGCCGAGGTCGCCGTTGATCGCGCCGCCGAGTGGAGGGAGTCCATCACCACCACCAGGCGCCTCGAACAACACGTCATCGACGGCATCCTCCCCGACCAGCAAACCGCCGAGTGGCGCGCCGCCGCCGGTGAGTCTTTCCCCACCCCAAACTCCTCTGATTTGGTGGTGTTCGAATCTTTCTTTCTTCGTGGCTTTGGCGTGCCCGCGCATTCTTTCCTCCGCGGGCTGCTTCACTTTTATGGGATCAGTCTCTGTGCACTGAATCCCAACTCCATTCTCCATATCGCCATCTTCATCAACCTCTGTGAGGCCTATCTTGGGATAGAGCCTCACTTCAATCTTTTTCTTCATCTTTTTCTTCTTAAACCTTATCCCCGAACCGACTGCCCACAAGTAGTCGGGGGCGCCGGATTCCAACTCCGCGAGGGTCGAACTCGGGAGTATTTTGACATCCCATTCCTTACCTCCAATAAGGGGTGGCAGTCCGAGTGGTTTTACGTAGGAAACCACTCGCCTGCTATCTCTCCAGAAATCGATTCTCGTCCTGTTCCCTCCCAGTCCTGGACCGCTCTTCCCAAGGAGAGTGAAATGATCAGGTTCGGGAACTGCTGGGTCTTATTTCCCAGTTGAAGGACAATGGGTTGTCTGCCGTCGGAGTGGCAGCCAACTTCGTTCTGCGCCGGGTCCAGCCCCTCAAGCAGCGGGCTCACCCGGCGTATGAGTATTACGCCGAGGGGGACAACACGCGCGAAGCCCCCGAGCGCGTCGACAAAGTCCAAGCCGCCGCTCGGCTTGGCAAATTCTTCGCGACTGGAACCTCCCTGAGGACCACTGACTGTCCTCCGGCGTTCAACTTGGGAAATCCATGCCCTGAGGTATTTAGTCAATCTGTTGTTGTTTTTATTTCAATTCCACCCATTGGGTGTAATCTCAAAACTGAACCCAATTTTTGCAGGGTCGAGCTGCCTTTGTATCCCTCCCTCCTTTGCCTGAGATGCCAAAGGGAGTGGATCAACCGGCTCGGCGCAGGGCCGTTGGATCTGAAGAAGCAGTCGGGGGAAGTGAGAGTGATCTGCGCGACTCAGATATCACTCTGTCGTCCTCTCCTTCTCCCGATGTGCTATCTCCGAGTGGTGGGAAGGCTGCCCCTGCTCTGAAGAAGCGGAAGATCTCCACGGGGATCGTTTTTAGGGATGCGCCAAGCCGGCGCCAACTCCTTATCTCTGAGTCGTCTGACTCGGAAGAAGATGAAGCTGGCGTCGCCGAGTCGTCAATCCAACCGCCAATCACAAGCTCGGAGCAGTCTCCCCTTGCAGTAATGCCTCTGAGTGCTGCAAGTCCGAGGGACCTCCCTTCCCCCACTCGGAAAGGAAAGCGCCCGAGAATGCGCATTTCTACTCTGTAAGTATCCTTATCATCTCTTGATTTCCTTTATGTTCTTCTATTAGTGATCCATATGTGCTTTATTCTGTAGCACGCCGTCTGAGGTCCCCTTCGCGGGTCCTCCGCCTCAGTCGGCGGTTGAGACCGAAGCCCCATCAATCCAAAGTCCAGAGGTGCCGATCCACTCGGCTGATCTTCTCAGCGATCAGCCTGTGGGTCCGCCACCAGAGTCGCTGCGAGAGCCAACGCCGCCTCCGCCGAGTCCTACACCGGCGTCGCCGACCCCACCGCCAGTTCCTCAAGGCAGCCCCCAGCCTGCTCCTGTGGTTGAACCGACTGCAGCAGTGGAGGAGCCCCAGACTGCGGCGGTCGAGATTGCTTCTGCGGCGGTCGGCGCTATGAGTGGTGGTGCTCCCATGACTCCTCTGGAGGAGTTCATGTCACTCCATCTTCGCATGGGCCACATAGCCAAGGTATTTCCTGAGCTACTTATCTTGTTGATATCAAGTACCGAGTGGTACATCAATTCGCATTATCATCTGACTTGTCTTTGCAGGACTTAGCTGCTGATGCCGAGGCCAAAGCCTCGGTTATTCAAGAATTATCTTCTGCAGTTGCTAAGGCCGACTCCTTGGTGGCCCGAGTGGCTGAGCTCGAGGCTGCTGCGGTCGAGCGCCAGGCTGAGTTGGAGGAAGCCCAGCGTACCACCCGCGATTTACGCGGGGAGGTAGAGCAGGCTAAGCTCAACGAGGCCCAGGCCGTGCACGAGCTCAGAGGTATGTTCTTCCTTGTTTGTTTTTCTGTCAGACGTGAAAATATTGTTCAGATCTAACTTTCTGTAGATTATCGATATCGGATTATGTCCCAATTCACAGAGCTCACTGCCAAGGTGGCCCGGCTGCAAGGTGAAGCTGAGGCGCTGCGCACTGAGAAGATAGCGCTGGAGGACGCTATCCGAGTGGTGGCGGAGGAGATTGAGCCGGAGGCGTCATCGTCTTCGGCTTCCATCCTCGACCGCGTTCGGGCGCTCCCACGCTACTTCCGGCGGCAGCTCTGTTCCATCAGCCAGGCCAGCTGTGGCCATGTTCTGGCGGTGCTCAAATCGCTGTTCCCGGCGTCAGACCTGGAGCCACTCGGCCGCGGGTATGCTGCCGGCACCTCCGAAGACGACGTGGGCAGACTGCTCCATGAAGTTGAGCCCATCGCCAATGTCCTGTCCAAGGATGTTGTTGATGACTCGGATGAAGCGGCCCCGTCTGGTGCTGGTGACCCTGCAATGTAAATAAAATATTTGTAGTATTTGGTCGAACTAGTACTGTTTGAACAATGTTTGAATTGTCATTATTGTATATAAGTTTTTATTGGTCTACAAATCCCTTTCTTTCTGCGCTGGCCTTAATTTCTGAGTGGTTGACCTGTTACGGAGTAGATTAGCCTCGTTGGTCTCAGTCTCATGCCGCAGAGTCTTTGTCGTACGTTTAGAGCTTTGACTTGGCGAGTACTTTCCCTCTCGATTTAAGGTTTATTCCACTCATACTTTATGTGCGTGACGCGAAAGAGGAAATGCGAGTAGTAGAAATAGATGAAAGATGAAATCAACTTTATTGATAGCTCATTATAAATCTGCCGAGTCGTAACTGGGGGTGACTACCCTCCAAAATCACTCGGAAAAAACAAATCTAAAGTAAAAAAGATAAATACATAACTGATTCAGGCGTAGAAACGCTGTAAGTGCTCGATGTTCCATGGATTTGGGATGTCTACGCCGTCTTCCGTCATGAGGCGATATGAGCCTGGGCGACTCACTGACTTGATGATGTATGGCCCTTCCCAAGGGGACGCAAGCTTGTGCGCGCCCTTGGTGTCTTGCTTCCTCCTCAGAACCAAATCGCCTGCTACAAAGGACCTCTGCTTAACTGATCGATCGTGATAACGTCACAGGACCTGAGCATAACGCGCGGCTTGGATCTGGGCAGCCAATCTCTTTTCCTCGATGCTGTCGAGGTCTTCAATGCGCGCTACTTGCGCGTCGTATTCATCATAGAACTCCACTTGGGGGGAGCCGTATGTGAGGTCCATTGGTAGGATAGCTTCCGAGCCGTAGACCAGAAAGAACGGAGTTTGCTTCGTGGCACGACTCGGCTGGGTGCGCAGCCCCCAGACTACATCTGGCAACTCCTTGATCCATCGTCCGTCATGTTGCTTCAGCTGCTTGAATATCTGGGCCCTGAGCGCCTTGATTATTTCGCCATTGGCTCTTTCGACTTGGCCATTGGCCCTTGGGTGTGCCACGGATGCAGGGCATAGCTTGATGCTCCTCTCGCTGCACCAGTCTTTAAACTCCTGCGCCACGAAGTTCGTACCATTATCTGTGATGATACGATTTGGGACTCCGAAGCGGTGGGTGATGTCGGTGAAGAACTCGATGGTCTTGGCTGCCGTGTGCTTTCTGACTGGTTTCACCTCAATCCACTTGGTGAACTTGTCAATAGCTACAAGGACATGGTCAAAACCACCAGGAGCCTTCTTGAATGGACCAATCATATCCAAGCACCAACAAGCGAAGGGCCAGGACGCTGGTATGGTTTGCAGCTGTTGTGCGGGTGCATGTATTTGCCTTGCAAAATACTAACACCCTTTGCAGTGCCGCACGATATTTTCTGAGTCTGCTACGGCAGTCGGCCAGTA